>VWZI01011363.1:694681-755420 GCA_013396835.1 Psilopogon haemacephalus | reverse complement strand
TCCTGATTGCACACACGAGAGAGACAGCTCTTATCATAGCAGCAGTGGACCTCCCGACTGGGCAACAGACAGTCAAGTAGCCAGCATGGAGATCCATGCTATCATGAAAGCATTTGAGACCAAGAGGCTGGGAGGATTTCAGCACTGGGAGCAGGAGGAAGGGAAAATTTGGAAATAGCAAGTCTAAGGCAGGCTTTCCTGAGCCACCTGAGACTTCAGAGTCTTCAGGTTGTTCCCACTGGGAGAGGTACCATGTGAACACCAAAATGACTATAGCTACCTCTGCACCTTCTCTGCTCTGATACTGTCCCTGTGGATGGATCAGGTGACTTGTCTGCACAGTATGTGTCCCCCAGCAGTGTGGATCTACAGATACCAGACTGCTGGGAAACCTGCTCTGCACAGGACAACACATCTTCCTCCTTTGCGAGCACTGTTGTGCTTTCTTCTGGGGTGGCTGTGACACTGAGACACAGAGATATTCTACGTGTTTCACTGGGCTGGAGGAGGAAGAAACAGCAGAGAGGCTTGTGTCTGCTGCTTCTGGGAATGGCTGGAAAATCCCACGGTAGCCTGAGGTTTAGTGCCTCTAGAATACTACTAATGATGTTGGAAGCACGGGAAGATTAGGCAAGCACAAGCCAGCATATAGACAGCCATAAGCACTGTCCTTCATACACAGCCAGGAAGCTGCTCTTCCCTGTAACTCAGCCTGCAGAATCACTGAGAGAGAACAAAGAAGTCCCCATCATCCTTGCAGGGTTGTTTTAATTCAGTGTGTTAGCCCTCCCCCCGCCTTAGTGTATTCCTTTTCTCCCACGTGCAAAGGTTGTGTGTTTGAGATGCCTATTTGGGAGATGATTTTTTTTTTTGGTCAGTACAGCCTTTTGGGATTGAGGCAAGACTGATTCCATTCATGAAACTTCAGGTGAATTCTTAGAGCTCTAGCAATAAGAAATGGGAGTACAGCTCACCTTGCAGATGGTTGAGTGAATATTAAACAGTGATTCACCATTATTCACCATCTCATCAGCTCATAAATTTAAAATAACTCCCTTTTCTGTATTTTTTTTTAATGTAAGGAAAAATAAAAGAAGTAAAGCTGTATTATGCATAACTATGTTAAACTGACTCTATAGAGACACCTGCAAGTAAATATTTTACTGGCTTCTGCCTCCTCTTTATATCAGTTGAGAACTGGAGCAAGGGGAGATGGAAGAAATCTTGCATTCCTGTGTCTATAGAGAAAATAGGAATGGTGACATCTTCAGCAAAATAAGGGTTTAGAAATGTAAACGAAATTGTCAAACATACCACTTAGGCAGATAAAAATGATAGCTGGACACTGTGATCACGGGGAATAAAAAATACCAAGGTGCTGTCACGTTGTTTCTGGGGCATTTGTTAACTATTACTAGCCAGCGCTCAGGAAACAATTTGGAACTGCTGAAATCCTTAGTAAAATGTTCTCATTGATTTCCACTTGTAAACCAAGAAGATTGTTTCCTACAGCAAGCCTCCTTCCCCCGTGCTGCCTACCCTCTGCCTCTCTGGGCATTAGAGGAGCTCCAGCATATATGCACCAGCCCTGCTTGGTTTTATCCTCTTTTGAAATGTCTGTGCAGTACTCTACTTGCAACCCCCTTTTTCTGTAGTTAGGGAAGCTGGATTGTAAATGGAAAACCAGAGGTGTCACAGGATACAGTGTCTCTGGCACTGAGGGGACACTGACAGGCTGATCTTTGTTCTTTGGTTGATATAACTAGCTCTGAAGGCTTGTTCTTGTCGACAAAACACTGAATTTAATCCAAATGTTGTGGAACCACAAAGCCAAAGATTTGGGTTTTCCTATTTGGTTTGGTCCACAGTAAGTTGTAGTGGCTCTGTGGTCAGAGTGATATAGGTTATAAATATGCAGAGAAGGAATCTGTCCTTGCCCAAAGGTTATGTGGCCAGAGATGAGAACAAGACTACCAAAGCAAGTGGCAAAGCTAGAAACCTGCACTTTTGGTTGTCAAGCCAGGATTCTCTCTGCATAGACCAGGCTGCTTAATTTAACTTCCCTTGAAAGGGGGATAAGCCCTGTATACCCTGTCCCCGCTCCCAATTTTAGATGCTCTTGGATCCAGCCTAGAACACGGGATACTAGAAATTGCTGAGAACTGTAACAGTTGAATTTGTGCCAGATACAAGCCACCTGCCAGCCACAGCCATGGCAGGTCAGAAAGCATGTCACTTACCAGTGTTTGTGGCTGCTGAGACCTGTGCAGTGGTTGCCTATGGCTGGATCAGTTCATGCACCACTTTGTGCCTGAGGAAGAGAAGTTGCTGAGGGACATTTGCAACATCCATGCTGACTAATAGCAAAACTCAGTGATTTTACTGTTTTATGTAACCTCTCATCTGTTTCCAGTGGCTGTAGTACTTGATTTTTAACATTAAGTAGAATTCTAATCCCATTGTTTTGCTGCTGTGAGTGAAAGCTGGTGAGACCATAAGCATCCCTGGGCTGCCAAAAAAAGTTGTTTGCTCTCCTCTTCAGCCAAATGAAAGCAGAAAGAGGCAGCCTAAGAAAGCAGCATAGTGTGAGCCCTTTCAGTGATCAGCAAACACTTCTGGGGAAAAAGAAAATGAAAAAAAAAAAAAAAAGAAGAAGATAGCAGAAAAGTGCTGGCAGTTTTGAATAGTGGAATTGAGACAAGCGGACTAAAATCAGAGGTCGTCTCTTTTGTGGTAAAGGAGAGAGAGCTGCCAGCTTGCAACCACTCTAGAGTCCTGCTGACACAGGTTCCTGTCTCATGCAGGAGTGAAGCCAGAATGTATCCAGAGAAGACACTCTGACCCACCAGGATTCACAGGCTACAAAACTCTTGCCACAAGGATGTTGTCTTCACCATGCTATATCTTAATTGCTTTCTTTTAATAAGTCTCATCTGTAAACTCAATCTTATGGTAGAGCCCAGATGTTGCCTGTTATGTCATCAGTTCAGCAAGCCCTGTGCTCATTCTTCAGCATGGGATAGGCATGCCTGGTGCCTTTACAAAGGGTGGATGGGAATAGTTCCCTTCTCTTTGCACTCTTGCCTCTGCCCTTAAACGCTGTGGCAGCCAGTCTGGCTTTCTTGTGGTGTCTTAGCCTCTCTCATCCTGATCAAAGGTAGGTCCTGTTGAACCTGTCCCTTCAGGGTTCCTGTGAAGACTTCCTGCTTTCTTCTCTATAGGGGGGTATGGGGGTTAAAATGCTTAAGGAAATGGCAGTTTCCCAGGCAACCACACTCAACAATGTCATCAATTAATCAGGAGGAAACTAAAGAAGAGAATGGGAAGCAGATGGTCTGAGAAGGACAAGGGTATGAATGATTGATGCCATCTAAGAGATAGGCAGAATTTATACCAGGAGAGACTCCAGCCTGGGGCTAAGGCAACTTCCTATGAATGGGCTCATTATTGCAAAATGAGGGTGAGGAGACAGGAATGTATTTGTAGGTGAATGTCCAGTATATAGAAAATTATGAGACACACTGTAAAAGTATAGCCAGGTTGGTTTAAAAAGTCACAGGAAGACCCAAAGGGCAAGGAGCAGGAGTTAAGTGTTAGTTTTCCCTGCTACATTCTTCCACCAAGCCTAATAAAAATAGGGTTTGATGCTCCCTAGTCAGTGTTATGGGTAGGTGTTATCTCTTCAAGACATTAATTTCCTGCTACTTTTGTGATCATGACTGTTAGCTAAACTAGCCTGTATGTTGTAGTCCACCCAAACACATTTAACAACCAGTATTGCCTTAAAGTACCACCTGCATATGCAAGGCAGCTAAGGGAGTTATTGGATTTCTTCTGGAAGTCCATGATTTTATTAAAGGCTGTAGAGATTCTAACAAAGTGTATCATGGCTCTTGCTCAAGCCTTGCTGTGGATGGCAATGGCAAGGGAATCACAGAATCACAGAATGTTAGGTGTTGGAAGAGTCCTCTAGAGATTATCTACTGCAATCCCCCTGCCAGTCAGGATCACCTAGGGCAGGCCACACAGAAATACATCCAGGCAGATTTTGAAAATCTCCATTGAAGGGAACTCTACAACCTTTTTGGACAAGGACATGAGGCAAAAGATTCTCCAGGCTTTGGCATTTCTCTGCAGTTTGATAAGAAAAAAGTCTTGAAGACTCTCTGGAGACAACAAAGTGAAAAATGTCTTGACATGATAGAAGTTTGTAACCATAACTTTGAATCCGTTATCTTTTCCTGTGCTTGTAAAACACCTTTGTAATACCTAGGCAATTAATTGAGGTGAGATATTAGTTTTTCAAAACTAATATTGTTTATTAATTTTGGTATTCAGAACTCTTGCCACCTTGACCACTGATTTTAGTAATAATTAGGTTATTCTGCAACAGTCATGGAAGTGCTATACGAATGAATAACTAGATCTAGAAATAACTAACAAAAATATAAACATTTAAACCCAGCTGAACTGGAAGAGAAGGTTCTTGCATTCAATATACCTCTTGCTCACTAGATGGACTCGGGAAGCTCCTTTCTGCTTATGGCAGAAGGCAATTGGCGAATTACAAAAGGCTTTAAGTATTTACTCAGTATTATGTCTTGACTCCTGGGGCTAGCTACAGCTTCAGACGGTACTCAAATGCTTTCAGGGAATTCCGTCAACATCTTGTTGGCCACCGAGACTTCTGATTCTTCCCAGGATGCTGGAGAAAGGGGGCAGATGGTTTCTGACCTGGTCTGGATTTCTCTGGATGATCTGTGTATCTTCCCGTCTTGTCAAGAGACTTTCAGGTGTAGGCAGGATGTCTTGCAATGTGCAGTCTCAGCACAGATGTCACACTGGCTATGCAGGCTGATTGTGTGGAGGCATTTAGAGCCTTTTCCTGGTAAAGTCGGGGCAGGCAGTCTCCAGGCAAACAAACTACCTTATAACTCAGCAAAGCATAATGCTACAAAGTATGGCAGCAGCAGGCAAGCAAGCATGAATACAACATCAGAGCACACTGTGTTACCTGCTCATCTCTTTTATCAATGCAGCCAGATACTAATGGGCCTTTGGACACAGAATAGCCAATCAGAATGGCAGTTAGCCAAGCTTGACCATATTAGGTGACGCCATAGGCTTGCTTTACCCAAATTTGGGAAAAAGATAGGCCTTGCATGAGGCAGACACAAGCCAGTGCTTACCACAGGATGTAAACAGGAGGAAAACAAGTCTGGGCAAACTGGGGTCCTCAGACTCAGTGGCGTCAGGTTGTTTTTGTCCTCTTTCCTGCTTCTCCCCACAATAGAGAGAGAGGGCAGAAAAACGTCTGGCTGAGCCAGGACATGTATAAGCCTATTTTGACCTATCAGGCCTACCATGACAGTCTTTTACACTTTATTTTTCTTAATGATATTTTTCTTCATGATATTTTATTCCTTGTATTTATTTCCAGATGTAGCAGTCCAACTTCTATCTTTGGTGGAAGCTACTAACTGGGCTGATTGATAAAGAGTGAGTATCTTTTCTTCTATATGCTGCATAGCTTTTCTCTGTATGAATTCATGTGAGAGTGTATTTTTCCTTAACACATTCATTTAAGTGAGTGCTGGACCAAAGCTTTTACATAAATATGTAAAAAATAACCATTTGCTCAGTAGTAAATCCTTCTTGTGAATGGCAAGCTGATGTAATTTGTCAGTTGATCATTGTAATGCACATTACAGTACTGCATTTAACATATCTGGAGTGCATCTTTTGATTAAAGATGGCCTCAGCTTTCTGTTTGTAAAAGCAAATGAAAATATGCCCTCAATGGCAATGGTGAAATCAGTATTAATTGCATTATAAAATCAATAAGTAAAAGAGCAAATTTCAAACAATCAAAGTGTTCATAAG
This sequence comes from Psilopogon haemacephalus, assembly GCA_013396835.1. Lineage (NCBI taxonomy): Eukaryota > Metazoa > Chordata > Aves > Piciformes > Megalaimidae > Psilopogon > Psilopogon haemacephalus. The sequence goes on along the minus strand of VWZI01011363.1, from coordinate 749,537 downwards.
GAGAAAAGCTAATCAGAAATGATGGATTAAATGTGTTGTCTTTACTAGGATGGTTTTCTTGCAGTTAATGATATCAGCCCTTAGGCTTTTCTATTTCTGATGCATTCAAAATCCATTAAATTTACCTAAATTTACATAGCTTACCTTATGGGTACCTGAGATATTGAGACATTTCAGTCTTTGATTTCTTTTAGATAATTCACTTTAGGCCTTTCCTTTGTTAAGCACTGGGAAGAATTTCTCACCAAACCAACTGGATTAAGCAGTTTTTCCACAGCAAGGTAGACCTTTTGGTCCTTCCAGGTGCATTTTTCTGTCAGATGTCTAGGGTGAGCAGGGACATGCATCTTTCTGCATGTTTTGGGTTAGGCTGGTAGTCTGTGATGGTTCAACACTGCATGTATATCAAGCCCAAGTTAGGAAGAGGGACAAAATGTCAGTGCCTCAGCCAAGTCCTCTGGCAGCCTCACACTCCCCAGGTGCTTTGCAGTGCCACAGCTCTCCTGCCCCGGGATGTTGTCAGAAGAAACTTATAATCTCAGAGTAAGTTTGCAGCATCTACTGGCCAAAAATAGACTCAGCTGAATTAACCCTGTTGTAATCGAGGTCAGGAACACATCAGAGGAATGAACCTGGGCAGACACATGCCTACCACCTGTGTGACCTAGAATACTACCAGACAGCTCCAATATTAATTAAATAAACTGAGAGAATCTCTTTGATTTTCTGAGAAAAGTGACAAGTATTCAGTTTCGGTGCTCTTACTCAGTGGGACCTTAGAAATATGGACTAATTTGTTGTGATCAGATAAAAAAAGCCTTCTCTTTTTAAACTAATGAACAGTGTAGTGGTCAGTGGGTTTGTTTTGGTTGGTTTGTTTGTTTGTTTGTTTTTTTGTTAATCAGAGGACCTGGCCCTTAAGATGCATTAGGTGCTGCTCACTTCTTTAAAAGCAAGCACAACAGAGCAATTGCAGTGGTTCAATGGATGCAGACTGCCATCTGGGAAAGCCTCTGCTGTGGTTCTGCACAGTGCTAATGAGCTGTCCAGCAGTTTGGCTTCCTTCCCTGAAAGAGATGCCCTGGTCCAGGTGCGCAGAAAGATGCATAGAAATTCCCTTGATGCTTTCATTTAAAAGGTGGAATCGATCTCTAGGCAAAACATTATTCACTCAAGCAAGCCTGTCCTTGGTGCCTGCCTGGTAACTGCTCTGCTCAGCTCAGGTCACAGATGCCCTTGTGCTTTGGGGGATGCAAAGAACATTTCAGTTTTGAATGTTTTGGGCAGAACAGTTCCGGACTGTAAGGGGGGATGGATGACTGTAGGTGATCTCAGGCAATAAACTGATCTCAGAACTGCTTTACTAGCTCAAAGCAGCAATTTTCTCCACACTTCTGCTAGAGGAAGTGATGGCTGGGACAGATACTTCTGGTCTCCAAGGTGCAAAAAGAAGGGCATGTAAATAAATGAGTTGTATATGGAGGAGAGAGGACTGCTCAGCTCCTTCAGTGCCACCCCTGATTATCTGCCAGCTTTCATAACCAGATAAAGGAACTAACACTCCTATGTTCCTGTAAGAGGTGAGGGTGTGGTTGCATTCTCTGTGGATCTGCTCTCTCTACTGCAGGTGAGCCTCCCCGTGGCTACTGGATCGTGTCCCTGACAATTTGTTGAGCAGGCTGGGAAGGGATCCCACTGCTCCTGATGGTGCAGAGGGGATGGGTTACAGGACCACTCTCTGGGATTGCCCTTCTCTGTGTTTTGCCATACTTTGCCCTACTTTATCCAGTTATATAACATGTGCTTCTACACTCAGAAGATCTGTGTGACGTTATTGTATTGCCAGACAAAAGGGAGATTCCACAGAACAGAAATAAAATGGGAAGGGAGAAAAAAGGTAAATCACTTACGTTTTGGTAATGAAGGTCTGCTCTCTCCTTCTAGGGAAATGTGTCTGTTTATCTCATTGCAAATTATCTCCTCTTTTACACAGAAAAGCCTCATTCAGCTGTGCCTTCAGCAACTGTGTTGTGTGTGGACAAGCTGTTAGCTGGGCAACTGGTGCTAATGAGAGTCCAGCTTAGAAAAGCAGTTAAACATGAACACTTTTCATCTCAGCTTTCCTAATTAGATCTAGTTTGTGAGCTTAGTTGTGAGACCATGTACATCTCGCTTGTGGCCCTGTCTGTCCTGGTTTGCACTAGTGCCAGGTTTAGGTGAAACAGCAGGACAGGGAACACTCCCAGGATATATATAGAGAATGTAGTTGTATGGATGTGAGCTCTGCTAGGCTCCTTGCTCTCTAGAACAGACAGTGAGCCTTGACTGTTTAGATATTTACCAGCCAAGGTAAAGCTACTGGGACTTCAGCCCACAGTCAAGACCTAAAGGGGAGTCAATGCCTTTGAGTCACACTGCAGAGTCAGCACAGCATCACCTTCTCTACCAAGAGAGAAGCAACACTTCAGGTTATGAGGAGGGAACTTTGGCAGCTGAGATATGGAGAGTTGTGAGTGCTGGTGCAAAGAGTCCCTTGTGCCATCCTCTGGAGGCCCTCCACATTATTTGAGTCAGGATGACTCTTTCTCTTCTTTTCCTTTCTGAGTCACTGTTACAGCCTATTTCTAGTTTGTTCTTTAGCAAGAGTGAGTAGACAAGAATGCGATAAAGAGGTCATAACTGGTACCAACGGGTGCATACCAAGATATTTTCTGTGTCCAGATTAGTCCAGCTGGGCTATACATGGTGGCATTTTTGTATACGCTGCTGATAAGCAGATTGAGGCAAAAGCCCAACACTGCCTGGGTTCACTGACTCACCAGTGGTGGAGCATTTTCAGATCTCCTGGTGCCCTGACTGCACTGACACAGTTCCAAACGCTAATCTTAGCTTGGAGAAAGCCAAGAAAAGCTCATCCACTGGTTTCTTGCCAGAAAATGACTTTTGAAAGGGTGGGCTGACTACTATTAGGTCACTCCCAGAGGGGACGAAACCTGCACCTTACAGCAAGAGTGCATGGACACACATTTTAGTTCAAATACCTCATCTCCTAGATTGGTCCAGTTCTTCCCTCCCGGATGTCAGGCAGAGAGCAAGACTCTCCATCTGGAAATTCCTGGCTCTGTCTGGGAACTTCATAATACTAAGCTTGAAGGAGATGCCTGAAATCAGGTGAGAAGTCTCCCAGCCAAGGTAGCTTATGAGGTGTCAGCTGTGAGACTCAACACTGTGATCCATCTGCACTAAAGGTCCTGGGCAAGAGTAGGACAGGTTTCTGGGATCCAGCCTTTAGAGGGGCAGGCTACAGACTTTGTAAGAGTCTGGCACTGAGGCGACACTGGGCTAAACAACTGGGAGGAATGGTCAGAGGTCTCAAAGTCTGTCTCAGGTTTTCCTCTTGGGTGCTATCAGATGCAGAAGCTGGTAGTACTGGCTGCTTTCCAGGTGGCTGCTTTGTGGAAGCTGAGAAGATAAAGCTACAGCAAGTGAGGGATTGCACAGGTTATGAAAATGAGGACAGGACCAAGGTTGATGACAGACCTATACTTGCAGTGATATGAGCCCTGATATGAAGTGTTACAGCATTCGAATGCAGGCTTATGGCTCTCATACCCTGTCTGAGCACAGACTCCATTAAAAATGGCATTGAGAATAAACTCTCAACAGTGGAAGACCTCTGCCTACTCAAAGAATGAGAAATCACTTTTGATAAAGATATAACTTAAGGTAATGGTCAATGCAAGCTTCAAAATAGTGGTCATTGTGCTTTCCACTCTGTTCCCTTCAAAAGTTAGAGGCATCGAAGCAATTGAGAGAGAAGCTTGCAACGTAATAAACTATCAATGAAAAGAAAAACAGAAACCAGCCCTGAGAAAGGCAAACCTCTCTGAATGGGCTCTGCTAATACTCTCCAGCCACGTATGCCAAGGCCTCGGTGTTCAGTGGCAGTAGGGTCCTCCTGGTGTGTTGCTACCCCATATTCACTCCAGAACAACCATTTTCTCCCTGCATATTCATTTGTATGACCTGGATCAGGTATCTGTGTACATGAACTGCCCTCCCAGGAAAGAGGCCTGAAATTGTCATTAACGGGGACGTAGAAATAATGACAGAAGGCAGATGAAGGATCTGAAGATATATAGAGAAGGCAGAGGTGGAAGACATCAAGGAAGGCTTAAGGTGAGATGACTGATATGCCATGGCCAAATTGAAGTGAAAACACCTCCTAACCCATACAGGAGAAGGTTCTGCAAAAGACATCTTTAATTTATTAGCTATCGGAAATTATTCTCTCTAATTTTAGTGCAGCATTGCTGTCTGCATATGATGAATGTTCCAGCATGGAAGTGCCTGAAACACTGGGAAGCAGGTGCTTGCCAAAGGGTAGCATTCAGGTGGCAGCTATGATACACCGAGCCAGGGTGTTCCTGGGCTTCCCATTAGGGCTCCACCCCTTAGCAGGATTCACCGTGTCCTGGCCACTTTGTCCTGAAGTGGGCTCCAGGAATGGTGCAGGCTTAAAATGTCCTTCCTGTCAAGAAAAAAGGGGAGAAGTGGAGCTAAGCATTTAAATTTTGCTTCTCCACCACATTAAGGGAGTACACTGGGATTTGTGGCTTACAAGACCAGTCAGACATTGGTTTTACTGAAACAACGATTGATGTTAGGACGAAGAAAAAACATTTATGGTTAGTGTCAAAAGGATGCAACAGAATCACAGCATGTCAAGGCAAGACTTCCATCCCTAGTGCAATATATATCTCCTCTTAATTAAATCTCCTGCAGCCTGAAAGCTCGATACAGTCCCAGCAGTAAACTGCAGATGGATGTATGAGATGAGCCATCATAACCCACCCACTCCACACATCTCTGCTTACTCTGTGCTGGTGAGCTGCTCAAGATAATAGCAAAACCAGATGCAGGGAGAAATACGGAAGGAATTTATCCTCCCACTGGCAAAAAATCCCCCAACAAACAAACCCCAAACAACAAAAAAGCCCCAAGCAAACCCAAAATTATTTATGTAGCTCTTCTTGCTCCCTGCCACATTGTGTTTGGTAAACATGGGAAAGATTTCTTAGTCCATCAAGGTCTTTCCATCTTGGAAATACTGAGCATGAAGAGTTTTAACCCACCAGGAGGTCTAGGAGTGGCTCCCGCTGGGTCTGTACCACTTTTGGTTTTACCTTCTTTATTCTGACCCAAGCCTTCACTATTCAGATCCCTGAGGAGGGTCTGTTTTTCATAAGAGATTTCATGAAAGGAGAGCCAGCTTACATGCTGTGGGTCAGGAAAGGGTGTCTCAGCCAGCCATTTTCTCTGGAGCTTCCCATTATTCAGAGAGAGAGAGCAAGGTCTTCACTTGCCAGTTACCTTACATTTTGAAGGACCAAGGGAATGCCACAGCAACTGCAAGGCCAGATAATCTGCCGTGAATTTTTGAAGCAACATTGTGGTTTAGAAACCATTTCTTTCATTTCAATAATGTGCAATGTTGTTTCTGAGGAGGACAGAGCATCCCACCTCCTGAAGGAGAAGCCTGGAAACAGCTGAAACCTCTTTTCACAAGTACTTCACCCAAGAAATTAAATTTCCTTTTTCAAGGGTCAAATCATCCATGGGTCAGGCCCCTTGCTGTGTTTCCTGGCAGTTTATGCAGTTTCTCCTGCCTTTTTCACCCACAGAGAGCCTTTGCAACAAATCCTGTGAAGCCCTCTGTGCCATGCATGCTGGTCATATTTTTCAATGAACTTGTGCATAAACCAGGTTTTGGATGAAAACTTCAGCCCATGGCTCAGTTTGCACCAAGCAGTCACTGGTCCTTGTGCCTTTACTGGAATGCATCTAGATGCAGTCCAGAAACACACTGCAGTGCCAGTCTAACTCTGCTTGTAATAACAATAACAATAATAAACCCAGCAGCAATAGCAACAACAACAATTAGACTCTCTTCTTCATGCGCTTTTGCTGCCATTCCGTGGATGAAAAGTCACGCACGTGCCTGAAAGCTGCGTTACTCTGAAATTCTGTGAGCGGATACATTTTGCAGAGTGGTTTCTATAGGAATAGGCTGAAGATCTCATGCTTTCTGAAGTCTGGGGGTGAGTCTTTGCAGATATTCATTCATCTTCTTTAGTCCATTCCTAATGGAAATCTACTTCTCACAGGATGTAAACAGCACACCAGATGTTTCTGCAAAGTTAAGGCAAAGTTAATTAATTGAACCGACTGCTCTTGCTGCCCAAGCAATTTAAGGTAGTTCTCTGCTTTTGTAAGCACCTGTTATTTCCTTAGTGAAACAAAAAGATTGTTTTTCTCTGTGGGAATAAAGGAATAAAAGGAGACTGCTACTCAGAGAAAGCTTTAAGGAGAGAAGATGAAAACAAAATGGTCTGAAAAGCTACCCTGGTCTTTCTTTTTTGGTAACTTCACTGAAATGCAACCTTCTTCTGCCAGTGGGTTTTTTTTTTACCATTTACAATTACATAAAATTTTCTTTTGTTCATGCACTTTTTGAGTAGCAGAAGCGAGACAGTGTATCACACCTACATTTATTTGCTGTTAGCTGCTTAGTTCGAAATTTTGGGATTCATTGCAATGAGGCATTATTGTTTTTGTACTTGCTTCTCTAAAGCAATTGCTGATAAACAACAAAGTGTATTTCTAAAGACCATAAAGAATAATACGTGTAGAGAATGAATCATTTGCTTGGTTTATACATCCATCCTGGGATGAGTTGAAACCCATCTGGAAATAGCTACACCAGCTCACTCAGTTTGGATGCACGCATGCCAGATGATCCACCACAGGTGAGGGAAAGGGTTCATAAGCAGTTATAATGTTACACTGGCATAGCAGTCTAGGCTTTGAGTTTTGTTTTCTTTTAGTTTGTGAAGACTGCACTGGCTGTAAATGTGGATTTCTCTGGTGGGAGAAAATTATCATAGAATCTTTTGGGTTGGAAAAGACCCTTAATATCTTTGCCAACCATTATCTAACTCGACCTAGTGCTAAACCATGTCTCTTAGCAGCACATCTCTGCATCTCTTAAGCACCTCCACTGATGGGGATTCTGCCATCTCCCTGGCGACCCTAGTTCAGTGTTTGATAACACTTTCTGTGAATAATTTCTTTCTAATACACAATCTAAACATCTTATGGTGCTAGTTGAGGCTATTTCCTTTCATACTATTGCTTGTTACCAGGGAGGAGACCAACACCTGTTTTGTTACATCCTCCTTTCAGATAGTTGTGAAGATCACAGAATTCCCGTATCTATTGACTTTCAGTATTCTGATGGGACTAGCTTTGAAGGTCCCTGTGGATGCCTGTGCAGTTGGAAGGCTGCAAAACCATTTGAGGCATTCCAGAGTAAACTGGTCCTTCTGCGAGTTCAGCGGAAGGACAAGATAAATGGTTATTGATTTTTTTGCTTATCCAGTAATTGCAGAAAAATACAGGACACTGAAAATGTGTTAATGAGCAGCACTGGATGGGTTGGTGCATATGCTTGTTTCTTTGGAAAGGAGAGTGAATTTCCTGAGAGGTCTGTGTTGACTGTTAGAGGTTAAAAAGGACCTGTGCCAAAAGAGGAGGCTTGGAAAAATTAAAAGTATTTCCCTTTGTGTCATTTTCAGCAGGAAGTATCATAGCACCATAAAGAGACTCAGGTGGAAAAGAACCTCTGGAGTGTCTCCAAACCCTGCATAAAGCAGGGCACCCTGACAGCCAGATCAAGTTGCTTTATGCCAGTTTGAGGTAGAGAAACTCATCTCTTCCATCCTTTGGATTTATAGAACAGATCTGCAGGTCAGCGCTCAGAAAGGAGATAGTAATGAAACTGATTTCAGCATGCTTTGGTATATATATCACCAAGGGCAGAGGTGGAGTCACTGTCCCTGGAGATGTTTAAGCAGTGAATGAACCTGGTGCTTAGGGACGTGGTTTAGTGTTGACCTTGCAGTGCTGGGTTGAAGGTTGGACTTGACCTTTAAGGTCTCTTCGAAATGGATATTTTTTGTGATTCTGTGATTTTTCTGAAGACCCAATTCAATTGCTAGACCTTATTCATAATGCATTTTAGCACACAAGTCTAGCTCATGTTTATTTGTGACAGACGTACTCAGAAAAGCCTCTTCCCTTCCTTTTCCTGATCCACATCACAGGACTGGAGAGATTCATCCCCCTCTCACACGCCAGTCATATTCCCTGGGAGGGTTCTGCAGCCAGCTCTAGACTGCCAGCAGCACATAGGATCTTTGGACCATGCCGGCTTTCCTGCGCCTGCTTGGGACATCAACTCACGCCTGCTCATGCTGTGGTCTGTGCATTCCTCTACTGGCCTCCTGAGTCACTGTGCTCTCTCTTAAGTATACAGTAAGAACAAAACCAATGGTGAATAATCAGAGTTAATAATAATGCTTGCCTAAGGTACTTGGTGCCCTTTGTTCCCAAATATCTGTTGAATGAAAACACCCTGTCTGCTAGGGACATGTGAAGGCTGTGCAGTGTTGTGAGATTTAACAACATCTGACAACAGCCAGCGCCCCCGGCAAGCTGTGGCTTTCGCCCAGCCATTGCTGAGCCCCTTTTTTCTGTGAAAGTACTGAAAGTCAGCTTAGTAATGTTCTTCCAGTGGATGAATTCCCCCAGAGCTATGCAGACAAGAGTGGATCCATTCCCTGGGTGCTCACCCAGGAAGTCATTGGTGGCTTGCAGGCAGAGGTTGATCCCATTATTAGGGTTTTGTAATGCTTTGTTGGAAAAAAATAAGCTGGTGCCTTAGGACTGGAGCTGACCTTGAATGAACAAGAAGTAAAAAGACATTGTGTGTGGAGCTTGTGTCTTCTGGGGCTGAAGCAGGTTTCTGTCAAGATGCTAATTATGGAGACAGCAATTTAGAGGAAGAAGGCAAGGTAGGGACAATGTTTTGGAGGTGGAACAATTGTTTTCATCAATGTCTTGATGGCCCCTAAAGAAAACCATTTCTGTGACTCCTTGTGTCCTCTGCAGTATGAATGAAAGACATCTGGGAGTGGACCTAAGGTCTCACTCATTGATGCAATGACCTCTGTGCAAGATGCTCTGGCTGTGAGCAGGTAACAATCAGTGGCAGCCTCCATTTCTCTACTGGCAAATGGCTTTCATTTTTACCCTTTTCCTTTAGGGGTAGGATGAGTCCTTTTCATGAATGGAAAGTAGATCTTTTTTTCCCATACCAATAGATCCTGGGTAGATGACCAGATGAAAACAGTGGATCCAAAAGGAATTAAGTAAAGTATCCACACTGGAGGTTGTTGTGGAGAGGGGGAAGGCTATGACATCTCTTGCTGTGCATCTATTGGCCTTTTCTGTGGTTTGAGTGGATCAGGAGGAGCTCCAGCCCAGATAGCTACATGATGTGCAAGGGGATTTGAAGAAACAAACATGCAGTGGTTGACGCACAGCTTTTGAGATGGCTTCTGTTGTCACTAGATCCTTTCTCATCCAGATCTGGACTTCCTCTCTTCTACCTAGCAGACTCTTTGTGATGGTCTCTATTAGATGAGTCAAAGCATGAGTTAGGTGCACTAACACAAATATAAACTGCTTCCTGCTTCATGTGGGTCCATTTGCTTCAGTTATGATGAATTAATATTTTATTCTGTGCTGCAAATGGTAGAGCTAAGCATACAGCAGGTAGTGGCTAATTTTGTCACCAAAGCTGGTTAGAGAAGGAGATAAGAGGGGAAATAATGACTCATTGAAGGGAACAGCTGGCTCAGACACTGCTATGTTATCATCATGACTGCACAACAGTGTCTGTGTCCATTTACCTGCCTGGCATGAGGTCCATTTGAACCCTCGGAGACACACTGCAAAATGAAAATGTCTTTCCTTTAAGTTAGCAGCAAACTCTGGGCTCAAATGAGCTGCAGAGTTAGCTCAGTCATGATCTCCAACCACTGGGAATCCTCAGGATGTCCCTTACAGCCAAGAACTACTTGATCCAGTATACAGAGGAAAATGTACTGTCTGGAACCAAGTGTGAAGCAGTTTAAGACAGGAATTACCTGGCTTTTTTTTACTTGGGAAGGAAATTAAATCCTATGACAGCTCATTCAGTAGATCTCCAAAGTCTCTCTAAGACCACGTATCACTTTCTATGTGACCCCATCAGACAAGATTTGCTTGAAGTGACAAGTGTGTGAGGGGAGAACAGGGTTGGGCAGCTGGCAAAAGTGGGGAGAAGATTAAGTACTAATCGATAGTTCTGAATCACCAAAGACCCTTATAATATGAAGGCGAATAAGTTGTAGTAAGAGTTGTCTCATCTGTCTTTAGCATTTCCTAGTGCTGCTATAGTTGCATCCTCCTGCCTCCTCATATTGTTGTTAGACATTCAAGATTTCATAGCGGTGCCAACATGCTGCCATAGCTTTGCTTAGATAAAATTGTCTTTGATACAAAGAAAAGGTTTTGTCCCAGGACAAACCAACCCTTCAACTCATCAGAACCACTCAGAGATAACTGCACAACTTTGCTCTTATGCACCCATTTGATACCCTCTCAGGTTATACCAAGTCCAACACCTCCAAGATCATCTGCAGAACCCCTTGAATTGCTGTAGAAGTGCAAGGTGGGTTTTGTTGCTGTTGTTTTTTGATTAAACAGCAGAGAATGCCTTCTTTTTCTTCATTTTCCTTCCCTCTTGCCATTCACCTGTGAAAAAAATCAAGGAAGATAAAAAGAGCATCCTAAGGGAGAGAGTTACCACATGCTGCTCTCAGTGTTAGGGAAACAGTACTGAGTCACATAAATAGTTTTAGATGCTTCTAAATACACTGTGCTCTCAGCAGGCAGTTTTTCCAGCCATAATCTTGCCTGCTGCCCCTAAATCTGAGCACATGGTACACTCCACTTCCTTCCTTGTTGCAGATGAGTCAGAATTTCTCTCTGTCACTCACCTGAGCCAGGAGGAGTTCACCAGCTCAGTGGTTGAACATCAATACACATTTAGAGTATGCATTCCCTCTCCCTGTAGAAACCACCCTCACAATCCAAAACAAAATTTGCAAGGTACAGTTGTGATTCCCTGCTGAATTGTTGTAGCTGGGGAACAGTTTTGGCTCTGTTGGTGTGGCAGGATTGGAGAGCTGGCTGGTGACTATAGAAGAAAGAATAAAAAGAGACATGACATAGAAAGAGGAGACATCTCTCATTGCTGTCACCCAAAGAAACTATGGAAGCTCAGCAGACAGCTCAGAAGAGATTCCTTCAAGCTGTTTTCATGGAATCATAGAATGGTTTAGGTTGGAAGAGACCTCAAAGATCATCCAGTTCCAACCCCCCGCCATAGGCAGGGACACCTCCCACTAGATCAGGTCACTCAAGACCTCATCCAGCCTGGCCTCGAACACATCCATTNATTCCCCCTCATCCTGTTGTTACAAGACTTTGTGAATAGTCCCTCCCCAGCCCTCCTGTAGGCCCCCTTCAGACACTGGAAGGTTGCTATAAGGTCTCCTTGAAGCCTTCTCTTCTCCAGGCTGAAAAGCCCCAACTCTCTCAGCCTGTCCTCATAGCAGAGGTGCTCCAGCCCTCTGATCATCTTTGTGGCCCTCCTCTGGACTCTCTCCAGCAGTTCCATGTCCTTCCTGTGCTGGGGGCTCCAGAACTACACACAGTACTCCAGGTAGGGTCTGACGAGAGCAGAGTAAAGGGGGAGAATCCCCTCGCTCGTCCTGCTGGCCACACTGCTCTTGATACAGCCCAAGACACAGTTGCTGTCTGAGCTGCGTGTGCACACTGTTGGCTCATGTTGAGCTTCTCATCCACCCAGACCCCCCAGGTCCTTTTCCTCAGAGCTGCTCTCCAGCCACTCGCTACCCAGCCTGTATTTGTGCCTGGGACATTACACTTGGCCTTGTTGAATTTCATGAGGTTGGCCTGAGCCCACCTCTGCAGCCTGTCCAGGTCCCTCTGGATGCCATCCCTGCCCTCTAGCAAGTCGACTATGCCACACAGCTTGGTGTCATCTGCATACTTGCTTTTGTAGGCTTCCTTTTGGTATTTCCCTCAACCCTTTGTATTTTCTTCTGTAGTAACAATAAAGCAGTTTGGAAGTTTGAGAGGATAATCTTAGTTTAGGAGATGAAGTAAGACTGTTCCTGTAAAGCAAGTTCCAGTATTCTCTTGGAGTATTAGCCTGGGTCTTGTTCTTGAAGTCTGTCTTCAAGGCATGTGATGGAGGAAATCTTAGATGTCCTTTTTGGTTAAAATTTGCAATATTTTAAAGGAAATTTGAAAAATTCTGGCAAACAACACAGAAAAGAGAAAAATGCAAAATTCAGGCTTGCATGATGTGATACAGTTGCCAAATTCTCTATTTTTATCAAAAGAGCTTAATTCTGCTTTGGTTTTGTTTGTAGAAGTTGGCTAAGAGAAAGCACTCTCAGATTTTGCCTTCATTTGCTTTTCCTCTCTCCTTCTCTGTGCATCACAGTAAACATGATCTTGTCTACCTCTTCCAATTATTTAATCTAGATGAATCTTTGAGCTTATCTGTATTTGCCCATTTCTGTGTTCAGTATCCATTGAAAGAAAACCAATACGAAGTTAATTAGGAAGAAAAAAACCTTATCTAAAAAGCTTTTGTAGGTTTTAGGTAGTGCCAGAAGTAAAGATGTTGAGTGAAAATCAAGGAATGAAATGGAGAACACATACGCCATAAAAAGAGTGCAAACAAGAAAAGAGTAATGCTGAGATGCCATGGGGAAAAGCAATCTCTGGTTGTAGTGAGCATTCTCCAGAAGAGTAATAGGATGATGACTCAAGGGTTGTTCTGTCATCAAATGTGGACCAATGAAATGGCAAGAGGGCAAATGAACATTAAGCCGTTTTAATGCACACAAAGAGCAAAAGGTCATCAAAGGAGATGGAGGTGCCTCCAAGGGATATAAAAACCAATTTATTATCAGAAAGCTGTTGAACTTACTTAGAAAGCCAACAACATTAAATGAAACGTTGTCCAAGTGTACTCAGGGGAAGGACAGATGGCAGACAGACCGAATAGCTCCCCCGGGAAGGCTGGAAACTGCTGATGGAAATGGCAATGACGAAAGAGCAGGTGATGAAAAAGCAGTGAATCTGAAGACAGACTGAGCTCCGTGAGCAGATGGGACACTGGGCACCTGCTGGCAGAAACTGAAGACACATTTTCAGCAACTGTTTCTCAAATAAATTGGATAAGTTCTTGCCCACATTGTTGACAGAGTAAACAGGGAATGTCCCTATGGTGCCTGCAAGTTCTGTGGTCCTGTGAGGGGAGCAGTGACCACATTGAGCTCCAAGTACAGTGTGAGAGTTGTGTGGCCAACCTCTGTCACAGAGAGCTCCCTGTCACTAAATTGCCACTTTGGAAAAGGTAAGAACAAACAATTGGAAAAACACTTTATATGTTTTCAAAGAAATAGGATACCACCAGCACCCCAAAAGAGTTTTTGCTAAAACATCAAAGACAACCCCCCCAAAAAAAAATTAGTGGCAAGAGCTGTAATTGTTTTGATCACCTCAAGTGCATGACAAGAGTATGTGAGGAACAGGTATATCTGAATTCTTCATATAAACAGTGGCTTACATGGCGAAATGTTCAATGCCAAACCCACTCTTCTACTATCAGGTGGCTAAATTTTCCTATTGCCATATGAACTCAGATAACAGTATGAAGCACTTTATAGGGAGCAGCTCCAGTGGCTCTTTCAGCATCTGACATCCCACAGGGCTTACTCTGAAGATGAAGTCCCCTGTGAGCACAGGTTCTCCTCCCAGCCATACAGCCTTCCGTAGCCAGGACATGATCACTCTCTGTCTCTGTGACTCAGCTCCTTCATTAACCTGCTCTTATCTGCTCATGAACATCCTTGTGTTCTGCAAACCCCTTCCTCTTCCCTTCTAGCTGCTCATAGAGGCAGTAACTTTCCCCAAACAGATGTGTCAGCACACAGAGGAAGGTAGGCATTAGTGGCTAAGCTGAAAAGATGCCATCTGGTCCAATGGGTATCTGGTTTTCTGTGACATGTGTATGTTCAGAAGGGATTGTGGAGGACAGAAGGGATATTTTAGCTCCCACACAACTAAATAGGTATTTTTTGAAGTACTTTTGTTTTAAAACTGAATCCCACTCTAGGTTGTTACCTAGAAGTCCCTGTGCATTGTCCTTCAGGTTGAGGCTGGGTTTCACTAAACCAAATCCAGCATTACTCTGAGTGGAAACAACTCAGGAGAGGGGCATGAGACTTCTGGGAAGCAGGAGGCTTCTACTCACGGCCATGTCCCACGTCAGGCATGCAGAGGTTTTGAGACAGAGCATGAAATGATATTAGGCAAGTGGTGCGACTAAAAGCCACAGAGGTGGAATAGACATCCTGCTTTCACAGTGAGATGGTGGTCAGAGAAGAACTGTTTCACCCCTCCTGGAGAGACAGGATCAAGGCCACTTTTGGAACATAGTAAACTCTTACTGTCTCTATTTTGTGTGCTGTATTTCCTCTCCAGGTCAGATGATGCAGCACAACACTGTGCTGATTAATTTTGTTTAGATGCTGAAAGTTGCTCCAGTTAGATAAAGGCTTTGATTCTGACCTACCAGTGAGCTGACAAGGTCATTGCCCAGCAATCACTTTGGAAGAGCAAACTGTATAGGCATTGATCATATACAGTTGTAGTATAGGCTGCCCTGGTTGCAGTTTCTCTGGTTGTCTAATGGTTCTCAAAAGAATATATTTTCCTTGCATTTAATTTAGCCAGAATGTCACAAGTGTCTCAGTGTCACACTTTGCCCTACTCTGATTTTTTTTTTTTTTTNNTGTTCCCCTCTTTCCCCTCCTCTGTTTTTTTTTTTTTTTTTTTTGGTCAAAAGGAATCTGGCCATTTCTGAACATGGGGCTGGGGAAAAATCTTTCTCTTGGCCCAGCTGAAAACCAACCAACCAAAAAACCTTCCAAGGTTTGTGCTGCAATTTGCACTTTCTCTGGAAGGTGGTGGAAAAAAAACATCCAAAACTTGGTGGATGTGTAAACTGCTGGCTGAGATACCTCAGTGTTCAAGTGTTCAGAAAGACCTAGTCTCCATGTAGGACTGGCTGACAAACTTTCCCCTATTTTCAGCAGCACTATGAGCTGTGGCAGGTACAGGTCATGTGGTGGATGAAAGTACAACCTGATGAGTGGCTGTAATTTTCACAAGAGAGTCTAGAAAATTGCAACACTGGCCAATGGATTGATCTGTCTTTAGCTTTGTTCATGCAAACAACTAAACCAGTTGTCATAAAGGCTTTGAAAGAAGAAAAATGGTAACTCAACATCTGAGAAAGCTCTAAGCAGCAATAGTTTTCCAGTAGTTCCCTTCTTCCTTATCTTTGAGACTTGAACATCACATTGAATCAAGCTGGAATTACTTCTTTTCAGTTAAGTGCATACCAACAGCTTCCTAAACCTCCCTGAATCTAGCAGAAAATGGAAAAAGTTAGTTCACAGGACAGGACTGGAAAACACTTCCCTCTATGTTTTAATTAATAAAATTGGAAAATATTTAACATTTTATTTTCTGAGAAGTACTTCTCAGTGCAATTGATGCTTCTGTGTTGGAGTGGTTTTACATATTATCAGGTAGCATCACTCACTAACAGGAAGCAGGAATTAGAAACATAGTAATTATTCCCATTTGTAATGGGGAAAAAAAGTTTTTTTCCTTTAAATAATATAGCATAAGAAAATACCCGAGTTAAATTTTCTTTTTTTTAGGTGTATTTTTTGGTGGGTTTTGATTGTAGAATCAAAGAATCAGAGACTCATAGAATGCTTTAGGTTGGAAGGGACCTTTAAAGGTCATCTAGCCCCATCCTGGACATGGTCAAAATCAAAACCTGTGCTTCCACCAAAGCACTTACTGGAAAGCAGCCTGATTATCAACAGCAAGTGTTGCATGAGACCAAAATTCTGTGGAAACCCTTCAGTGCTGCCAGTACGTTTGTAGATGGTGTGGGATGTTATATCAAGTTAAGATAATTTTCTCCTGTGGTAGGTCAGCTGATCTTAAAATCAGTGCAGATCATAAGCATAATATGCCTTGGCAGAAGATATTTTGAGGTTGCCCCAGGTGACAGTCTCATGATCAAGTCAGGAACTATAGCACAGGTTAAACTCATGTTAAAAATATAACATAGCATAGAATAGAACATAATAGAAAAAATGGAACAGAAAAATTCAGTCTGAAGGGATCTATAATGGTCACCTAGTTTAATTCCCTGACTACTTTAGGGTTGATCAAAACTTAAACCATGTGACAAGGGTACTGTCCAAATGCCTCTTAAAACTGACAGGCTTGGGACATTGACTGCCCCTTGAGGAAGTCTGTTCCAGTGCTTAACCACCATGCTTCCTAATGTCCTGTGTGAATTTCTTCTGATGCAGTATTAAGCCATTTCCACACATCCTGTCACTGGATACTAGGGAGAAGAGCTCAGCACCTCTCTCTCCAGTTTCCCTCCTCAGAGGGCTAGACAAACTAGTTCCTCAGCCTCTCCTCATTGAACAATGCCTTCCTTATGCATCCTTGTTAAGAAAAGAAGGAAAATAATAGTTACTGTCAAATTGGAAAGGCTTTATGGATTCATCTTCAAGTCCTGAATCTCATTCTAGCTGCTGTTTCAAGCTTCTGTTAATAATTTGGACAAAGGACCAAAGGGCATGCTGATTAATTTGTGAGGGCAGATCACAAGAACTATGACAGCAAGGATTAGAAGTCCAGCAAGATCTGTCAAACTGAAGAGGTCTGAAATCAGTGAGATAAAATTTGGTCGAAGACAGGTGCAGCACTTTGCACTTCAGAAGAAGCTAAATTCCCAATGTCATGCTAGCTGGATGGAATTAAAGACCTTGTGAACTATGATTTTTTTGTGAATGGGAAACGACTTTCTGGGCAATATTTCAGGAAAGCATCTGGGAATTGCAGAAGAACCCAGACCAAATGTGTGCTGTCCATGTGATCCTGCTGTAAAAACCAAGGCAGCACTCAGAGGTGCAATAACAGAATTGTTGTCTGATTCTAGTTAGTGTTCCTGAAGATGCAAAGGTAAAAGAAAACAAAACTGTGATTCAGGAGGAAGAATGTAATATGATGCCTGGAAAATTTGTCCTCCTGTCTCCATTAAGTATAACATTTTCCTCCTCCCAAGATCAGATGATGATTGAGATTTCTTTGGCTAACAGTTTGAACTATGTAAACTCAGGATGTCATCACATCTCTCCAATCCTATGAAATAAATTCTCTTAGAAACCCTATGAAGTGATTTGCCACAATACAAATAAATGCAAACCTACACCTTTAACAGCAGAGATATTTAATTAATCACAGGAACAGCACACTTCTTTTAGGTTTTGCCATGTGGACTTCTTGAATCAAGCCCAAACAATCCTTATCTTCAGCTCCAGTTGAAGGTTCTGGTCTTCCTGCAGGAATGTCTATCCTATGCAAAACTTCATGCTAACTGAAAAAAAAAAAAAGATGCCCCCTTCTCTCTTCAGAATTGAGAGCAGTGACAACAGCTTGTGTTGTGTGCACCTTTCCTGGCAGATCAAAACATTCTATGTAGGAAAGGGCAGGTTTATGGTGCTTCAGTTGCAAGGATATTTTTGATCACTTTTCCATTTTTTCTGGATCACTGAGTGAAAGAAAATGTTTTCCTCAATTGGCATTGCATAGATGCAGTAATGAGATAGAGCAGAAATTGCTGTAATGCTCTGGCATTTTGCATTTTGGGCGAGTTGCAAGCTATCTTCTGGTTTATTTGCCTGACCATGGGGAACTTGCCTCTTCTGATGGCAGTAATAATTCTTTTTAAACCTCATAACCTCCTTTGTATAAGATGCAGAAGAGCAAGGGGCAGCCTTGTGTTTTGGAGTGGTGGAAGAAATATGAATTGACACCTTCCTTGAAAAGCAGACCAGAGAGGGACTTAGGCATGGTGTAGGATCAGTAGGACACCAGTGACACCACCTGTCCCACTGTTTGATACTAGGACCTGAGAGTTTTGGGTCTGTTTTTTCACATGAGATATGGTCTGCCATATCTTAAGTAGGGTCTGGGTGAAAATCTGGAGGGAAGTTCAGGTTAATCTCTTTCTGAAGTAAACTTTGAGTCCTGGTTGTCACATACAGGTCAACCCAGAATTGCATCTAATCCAGATTTAGCAGATGAGGCATCTCTGTTAAAATTTACGAGCAATTTTAAGCTCCCAGCCCACTCAAAATTACTCCACTTTTCTGATGTAAAGCCATGAAAAGACATTGGTAGCATCAGGTAGAACTTCTTTCCTGGCAAACTGAGAAAAGGACAGCACCAAATATTCAGAACAGAAGACTGGTTTAGGTCAGAACAGCAAATCTGCGGTGTAAGTATTTCTGCTTTGGCCAAGCAGAAATGTGCCTGCTGAGGTCAGCTCTGAGTCGGGTGTGCTGTCATGGGATGGCAAAATCCATCCAGGGCACCTCCCCAGATTCTTATATTTCAGGGAGGCCAGGGCCTCTCCCTCATTGCCACAAGAGGGCTCTGGGAGAGCAGCCCAGTGGCCCTCCCCAAGCAAATGCGTCCTTCACTTTGGATCTTTGGGCTGAGCTACATAACTGCAAAAGTCTGTAGAAAGGCAGCTGAAATGAGGTTGGTAAGGAGCAATGTGTTGGCAATTTAAAATCATCTGTGTGGTCACGTAGCTGTTCTTTGTCAGGAGAGTAGAAGAGTCAGAGCTGCTTGAATCAGGAAGGAGAATCAGAGGTATTGGTGATTACAAGAAGAGGCATTGCACAGGAATCATGGAAAAAAACATCCAGAGTGAGGATCTTGCTTTCTTAGGCCTGATACTACCCCATGTCCACCTATGACTTGGAAATTTTATGTTTACAGCCTGGACAGCAAGGTCACTGCTGGACTTAAACGATTCTGATGTGTTTTCTGCTAGAGCAGCCAATGCATAGACTGATATCTGGCTGAACTTCACTTCCTCATCATGGCAGGGCAATACGCTGAATTGTGACTTACCCATGGAGAAGGAGCTTAGTCTGTGATGACAGCAAAATGGGCTAGCACAGGAAGAAAAATGTACACCAGATGTCATTTTAGCAGTACTTGCTTGAGAGAGAAAAATACATCTTTTATTTCCCAACCTTCCCAGAAGATTTAACTGGATAAGTGGTTTAAAGCATATGCATCTCCCTCTTCTTCCTGTTTCTTGAACACATGAGAAGATGTAATGAAGTAGTAAATATGGTACTTAGGTGAAGCATTGAAATCAAAACCAGCAAGGACATTTTGTCGCTTCCCTCTTCTCTCCATTGTAATTTAGTTCAACTCACTTATTCTATAGTAATTGAAGTAAATGGCTGGAGAATTGTGAGCCCTTTGCTGCACACCATGTTGTGATGATGAATTAATTAATATTTTTCTTAAATGTCACAGATAGTTACAAATGCAAGCCCAGAATGAGGTGGACTCACTCACTAGAGACATAGGCTAGGAAGATATGGGGAATTCCCTTCACACTTTGTCTTCAGTCAGCAGACTTAAATTATTCTCAAACTCTGGAAGCAGATGTATTTGTAGGAAATACAAACCTAACAGGATGATGTGACCAAAGATAACTGGATGCAGAGCTGTATAAGAAAAGCTATCTTGTCCTGTTCCAAAGTGGCAGGGAAGAACTCCTCCAGACATGGGAGGGAGGTGGGAGAAGAAGAAAGGAGTCTTACACAAAAGATCTGAATCTTAAGACATTGGAAAGTGTTATGGGCAGCTGATAGACAGATAATATGTGAGGAGCCACATCTCAGGAATATCAGCAACAGTATGAGGCTTCTTTCAATTGCTGTAAAAGTTGGTGGGAAGCTTCCTCTGAAGTAGCATTGCTTGAGGGTTATGTTGTATGTTGAATAAAACCTGCAATATGGAAGGAAGCCAGAGTCATGACTCAGAAAGCTAAACCCCAAATCACCATCTGTCCTGAAGCTGTAACCTTCCTTCCCCTTCAGAGGGATGGCTTCTGGTATGCTTTGTTAAGGGGTGGGTTGGTGAGAAGGGACAGATTTAACTCTTCAGCATTTCAGCATCCTGTGTCACTCTGGGAGCTGTCAAATTACTCCCTTCTCTCTTCTTGGAGGTTTTCCTGTGGCTAATTAATTACAGAGAGAATTCAGAGGCCTTTGTGGGTAGTTTGTCAACTTTGTGTTGTGAGTCAAGAGGAGTGCACCTCAGCAAGGCCTGGAATGTGGGCTGGGCTCCGTGAGGCATTCCCAAATACGGTAGTTTGTCTGGATTTGTCTGGGACATTTTGCATCCTCGCTGTACAGACAGTCCATCTTGCTTTTCAAGCAGCACAGCGTAATGGAGCATGCAGCGAGCAAAGAGAGTGGTAGAAGCCATTGTGGAGTCACAAAGACCTTGAGTCGTTTCCATGTTCACATGTTTTGTATCTGTATATTCTTGTGGCTCAGGCTCTTGGCATTACTGCTGTGGAAATTCGATATACTCGGTGTTCAGCTGGCAGAGGTTTGATCACAACTTGCCAAGTATCCCCTGAGGAGAGGTTGTCTTATTTGAAGAACCTCAGGTCTGTGGGAAAGCTCAGGTTTTTTCAGCAGGAACTGCTCTTATTTCTGGTTTGTTATTATGTAGTGATCTGTAAGAAATGACAGGTGACTTCAGTGACTAGTCATCCAGCCTAAATAACAAATGCACTGGCACTCAGATGAAGCTGAGGGTCCACTGGATGATACACATCCGGCAGACACAGGGCTGGAGAAAGAAATGATGTAATAAAAAAAGGGTTGTAGTTAATTCACAATCAGTAAAATGGTGAAATTATACCAGAAAGAATTCAACAATTCCCACCCCTCATCTCCCTGATTACTTGAGCAGAGCAATCTATGTCATGTGTGTTTGCCTTCTGCCCTTCTTATACAACTGCATAAATCCAGCTATGTAGTCTAAAGAAGGAAGAGAAAAGATTAACAAGAAATGTAAATGTAATAGTCTGTGTGTGAAGAAGAGAAGGATGTTAGAGGATCAGTGTTAAGGTCACAGGAGTAATTGTCGTTTGAGGATTTCCGTATTTTGGTGCTGTCTATTGCAGCCTTTATGAGCTTTTTGGATGTGTTCCAATGTTACAGTTGTTGGTCTTAGATCTCAAAATCACAAACAGGAAAAAGAGGTGATAACAGAAGGACCTTAGTAACCACAGGCTTTGAACAAGAAAGAAATTTAGCTTGTTTGTACCAGCTGTCAGCTTCCAGGCTATCAGAGTCACATGGATTTAGCCAAACCCTGACCTAATCTGAGCAGACTTCAGTTGAGAGTCACAGCTGATTTGAGCTACATGTAGCAGTACTGCTGGCATACAGCAGGGCTCACACAAAATCCCAGTTCCCTTTATCCTCTTGGCTGCCCTTTCACCATGACTGAGCCTTCTCAGTGGAAGGCAGAACTTCTCCATCTTTTCCAGACTTCACAGAATCACAAAATGGTTTGGGCTGGAAGTGACCTTTAAAAAGTAATTTAGTCCAACCCCTTTGCAATGCGCAGGGACTTCTTCAACTAGATCAGGCTGCTCAGAGCCCTGTCAAACTTGATTGAATGTTTCCAGGGATGGGGCATCTACCACCTCTCTGGGCAACCTGTTCCAATTTTTTTCCATCCTCATCACAAAAAATACCTTCCTTTTGTCTAGTTTCAAGCGAAACTCTTTTAGTTTAAGGCCATCACCCTTTGACCTGCTGCTACAGGGTCTATTAAAACGTCTGCCCTCATCTTCCTTACAGGTCCCCTTTGAGTGCTAAAAGGCCACCATAAGTTTCCCCTACAGCTTTCTCTTCTCCAGGCTGAGATCCCAGCTCTCTCAGCCTGTCCTCACGGCAGCGGTGTTCCAGCTCTCTGATCATTTCTGTGACCTTCTCTGGACCTGCTCCAGCAGGTCTGCATCTTTCCTGTAGTCAGATACCCCAGAACTGAATGCAGTATTCCAGGTGAGGTCTCACTTGACTCCTGTCAGAATCCTGCTGTCTGTGAGACAGATGCCTGGGACTTCTCTCTTGAAAGCACCCAGTGTGACAGTTACTGGGGAAACAGGAGCACTGGAGTTGGGCCAAGACCTCAGCAGGAGCTGGTGACACCGATGTGTGTGGAATGGGGCATTTTGTTTGAATGTACAAGTACAGATGCTTACGTCTGTATCTTGAACCTACCACCCGTTTTCCTTTCAAGGATGATTTTCAAAAGGCTTTGAATTGAATGGCATTATCGGAGAGCCATTTCAGCTATGTGGCCTCATCATTTTAGATGCTTTTTCTAAGCTGCCAAGAAGATGGGATGGGAACTTGAATGTGTAAACAACTCGTATGTTAGTGCAAGGCTGTGAACATGTGTTGGGCTTACTTTCCTGGGGCATAATTATTACAGATACTTAAGTAGCAGAGTGGTTACACAATACCTTAATTACTGTGTTTAGATGAAGCTTGTTCATTGTAGGAGTCATACTCTGTGGCTCTACTTTCTCTTCAAGGTGTAATTTGAACAGTTGTTGCTGAGTGCATGTGTGGTCAGAACGAACTAAAGTTTTCTGTATAGTTAATACGTTTTTCTTCATTCTGTCCTTCAAGGTGCAGCACTTTGTAAGTTTGTGGCCTGTTGGGTAAAAGAGAGGTTACAAGCCTGAAAAAAAGAAGGCAGATCAAGACACATGGACAAGGGGGATGTGGCAATTGCTCTTACAGGCAGTTTCTGGTTGTTTCCATGTGTGTCTGCACATGCTTATACTACCAAATATGATTGATATCCAAATTGTTAGGGGAGTGGAAGGAAATTTTTAGATAAATTTGAGCAAGATTCTGGAACAGTGCACTATGAATGCACCTGGTATATGGTGGTACACCTGACTCCACTGTTCTTCCTTAGAAAGTTGGAATGAAAGGAAAATGAAATAAACAAACAAAAACCAACCAACCAACCAAAAACAACCAAGAGGGAGAAAAACAAAACACATGGCTTTAGTTTCACACGAACCCCACAATCCAGGCAGGAGAGGGGCTCCTTCTACCTGGCCTCAAAGGTCTGTAATCTAAGGTTGCTGCTTGGTGTCAACACTAGTGGTGAGAAGGGGGCATTGTAGTATCTGTAAACTTCTTCCCTCTGTTCCCGTACTTGTCTCACCTCAACAGCAAATCTGTTGGTAGAGGAGAAGTTTAAAGTCCTTGTCCTTTCTTGCCATAGTATTTGCTTAGAAGTATAAACCAAGGAACATCATCCCCATTTCAACCCCTTAACTCAGCATCAGAGGTGCGGAAACAGCTGAGAATACTGGAAGAGGATGTCTTCTGAGAATGGAAGATTCTCAGGTGGTTTCTTACTTTTCAACCTTGGAGAGCAACTGGTCAGAGCTGTGTCATATGGGACAAGGAATTTGGGCAGGGGAATCAGTAAACAAAAAAGAATGCAAATGAGTAATGGACAGAACTTCCCAATAGAGGCACCCATGACTGTAGTACCTGCATTGCATTTCAAGGACTTAACCCAGCTTCTCTCAGTCTCATCAGTGCTATCAGCCACAAGTAGATTCACTCAGCCATCTCTTAGGCTAATTCAGAGGAATTCAATACCTCCTCTGCAGCCAGTCTGTTCTCTGTATCCAAAATGAGCCATTTCTTAAAGTTAATTATGGGTGCTTCTCTTTGGGACCCCTCATGGGAACATGTTTTCTGGATCCCACTGCTTGCCATATGCTGAAACAAAATATTAGTGTCTCACTTGTGATGCTGTTTGTTCAGCTGGCTCTTCCTCCAGCTTTTTTTTTTTTTTTTCCCCTAGCTGGACAGATAAACAAAGCCACCCAGTTTAAATGCTGTGTTATAATTTTTGTCTGAGCAAGGGAATATTTCCCAGTAGCTGTAGCCACGTGCACAAGAGCAAGGACCTGTGGCAATTAGCAAGTGTGGGGAGAGAATATTGGGTCATGTTGAGGCAGGTTTTTCAGTAATTGTATAGGGACAACAATTAGAAGAGGCAGGAGACTCATTAGATACGCTAATCCCCCAGAGTAGGCAGTGGATTGCAGAACAGCCATCCAGTCCAAATGATTGCTCATAGCTCGTGGTTTGCCTGAAGAACAGTGAAAACATCTCTCTCTCTTCTGAGAGGCAACTCATAGGGGTTCAAGTCAGTGATGGAGCTGGGGGAAGCAATGTGGGTTGTCTTCCTTTTCTAGTCATAGTTCTCAGCTTCTGCAATGCAAAGAGATCCTGGTGCAGTCTGTTTTGTCCCTAGATCATCCTCTAGCTCCCAGCTCTCCGCTCTAGGGTGACATTCACAAACTGCAGTGCTGGCAGATCTCACAAGCAGGGCAGATGCAGTCAGCTGGGATGTGAAGAGAAGCATGTCATGTACAAGGAGGTGCTGAGGGAGTTGGGCATGGTCAGCTTGGAGAAGAGAAAGATGTGTGTGTAGGGGGAGAATCTAGCTGTTTTTTGCCTCTGCTGAATGGGGGATTACAGGGAAGATAGACTGTTCTGCATGCCTAACAAGGACAAGTTTTTCAGCTTCTTTCCTCATATTCCATGTACTCCTGACCCTGCCCACTTTGGTGGCCTCTGCCAGACTTGCTCCAGTTTATTGATGTCTCTCCTGCACTGAAGTAACTCAAAACTGGATACAACCCTTCAGATGCAGCCTCTTCAGTGTGAAGAAGCATAGGGGAGTAACGATGTCTCTCATTCTGCTGGCTGTGCTTTTGCCAGTGTTAAATGAGATGCAGTAGAGCTTCATCATTGTGAAGGCACACTGCTAACTCATGTTCAACTACTTGTCCACCAGGACCCTCAGGCCTTCCCTGAAAAGTCAGCAAATTCCCAGCCCATCCCGGTGCAAGGCTCGCTGCCTCTGAGGTGCAGGAGGCTGCCCTTGCCTTGGTTAAACTTCGTCAGATTGTTGCTGGCACAGTATTCTGGCTCACTGCAGTCCTCCTGAATCACAGCCTGCTCTGCCTGTCAACATGTTAGATGGACTCCCAGTTTGGTGTCATCTTTGTAATTGGAGAGAATATGCTTAGTCTCGTAAATCCAGATAATGGACAGGATGGTTTACATATCACCAACCCCTAAAAACTCACAAGATCTAAAAGGTAATAAATTCCTTTAGCACAAACGCAAGCTTTTCCACAAAGTGAGAAATAAATGTCTGCCTTCTGGAGATGTTTAAATAAAATGCTGGGTTCTTCTTGGGAATCCTCAGGGTTTCAGAAGTAGCAGGAAATATCATGAGACCTCCTTGCATGTTAACATTTAAGCTTATGGTTTAACCACGTGGCTTTCGGTGTTTTGTAGTTTTGCAGTCCCTTGTTCTTTGTGGAGTTACTGTATGTCCCTAATACATAGCACATGGACTACAGGAGGGTCACAGGAAGGTGAAAGTTGTTTACTATGCCTCTGCCCTGTGCAGAGCTAGTTCCTGTCATTTGCAAAGGATGGGCTCTTGTTTGTTCTCATGGAAGAGCTCTCTGGAAAGAGTGATTGCTGCTGTTTTGAAGCTCCAGTTGTCTGGTATCTTTGGTCTCTTTTTGTACTGAAAGAGGTTAGTATCAGCAATGGGCTTGTTCACATCCCTTTGCAAGGGCGAGGTATTGGTTCATCATTAAGCAAATGAGGGATATGCTACCAAGGACACTTCAAAAGCAATTGTCTTTGCACATCCTGAGATAGACTTGTCAGTGCCTGAGGCAGTGGCCACAAATAGGACAACAACATGAAGAAGACAATTGTGACTGAAAGAAAGACATGAAACACACCTTGCTTGAACACTGGGGACTGACCACAGTAAACTATGAAGGAAGATGTTGCATCTATGAATGCTAGTGAGCTTTCTGTGATTGGTGTGTCTTACCCAGAGTTAAACAGGCCATCAAATCTGGAGGCAGCCAGCAGTTTAAAGTCAAATTAGCTAACAAAAGCAAGTTTGGGTTAGTTGTTATTTTGCCTTCTATTTTACAAGGATGTGATCTGCTTGCTAGGCATACATGGGAATTTCTCTTGTTACATTCCTCTCCCTTGCAGACACCCAGGACATTGTATCTTGTCTTCCTCGAGTGGGAAATTTTATTACTTTGGGAGTAGTTTAAGCTTTTGTAAGAGCATTAGAGGTGTTCTATAACTCATGGAGTGCAGCCCTGCATTCCTGTCAGGACTGAATGACTGCTCACTTTGCCCTGACTACTCGGATTACCTGAATGACAACAGGTTGCCCAGGGAGGTGGTCGAAGCCCCATCTCTGGAGGTCTTTAAGGTCAGGCTGCACGGGGCTCTGAGCAACCTGATCTATTGTGTGGTGTCCCTGGCCCTGAAGGGGGTTTGGAACTAGATAATTCTTGAGGTCCCTTACAGCCCTGACAATTCTATGATTCTATGACTCAGTGACTGGCTCTAACTGCAGGAAACTGAGTTATACAACCTGAGAGTTCCTGTTGTATGTTCTCAAGCCAAGCAGAGCATATTACTCTTCTCTATAGTGGACAAGTGCTGGTCTTCTGAACCAAGCTCCAACAGTAAAAGTTGTGTCCTATGAGGTCCTCAACCCCAAGCTCCCAAGATCCACTGAACAGCGCTTGCTGAATTGTTGTAACAGTAACAGGCAGTACTGTTTGCTCTCTCTTTACATGCATATAACCTATTAGCAAAGTTTTGTCCTGGGCTCTAAGATTATTTCCCAGCTGTCTGCTGACTGAATTGGGATGAAAATTTTAATGGCTCCTAGAATATATCTTCTCGCAGATGGAAAAAAAATATGCTGGAACATGTGTAAGTTTACTATGTATCAGAAGAGGAACAGGTATTCTACCAAGTTGTCAGAATGACTGTTCTGAGGCTGTTAGCATATCCTTGTTGCTACAGAAATAGCTCAGATGCTTCTTTGAAAGGCAAGCAGGTATGTGGCAGACTCCATCTTGTGTAATACCTAATAGAAAGTCTCAGCCACCTCCCAAAAGATGAGTGTCATGTCTCCCCACCTCTGATAAAACATTGTTGACAAATAGCAGGTTTACTGTAATTAGAAGCATAATAACTAGGAAGTGCAGCTCAGAACCAATTCAGGCATCTAACTCTCTCCAGCTGCTATTAAAGCTGATGTCTCAGGCAATCAGCTGCAAATGGGTATTATTTTCTAATTGAATCCACTGCTCCCTACATGTGAGATGTGAATGAGTGAGGTAAACACACGTGCAGCCAGCAAAACTCACAGCTGGCTGTCATCCCTTCAGTGCCACTAACATGGTCCTCATTGATCCCAGAAGCTGTGGGCACTGTGCCACAGTTTTCCAGAGTCCTCAGAGTCCAACACAGTTAGTTAGAGAACTTGCATCTCCCTTGTTTCTGGTATTTTGGTTAAGAGCCTGCTTAAAGATGCGTAGATACTCTGCATGAACAGGGGACCTTCCAAGACATACCCAGGTGACTATCTGCAAGCCATGCAAAAGGGCTGGGCAATATGAAATAGCTATTCCAGCATGATAAATAACCCCACCTGCTTTTTCTGGTCTTGGCTCCAGCCTTCGTTCTAGTGGGGGTTGTCCTGTCTTGCCAAAACCCTGTCAGAAAGCACCTTGCAAGAGTCATCATAGTGTTAAAGTCTGTGGAGAAATTAGTAGAACCAGACTGGCCTTTCCTGGTTGTAGTGCTCCAGATATACCACCACAAGAAGTCTGCCAGTGCATTCTGTGCATGTGAATGGATAGAAGTGTTTTACTTCTTCACTCCTGGTTGTAATGCCTGCACGGAGTCAGGGCTATAGGATTAGTGTTCCCTGATTCTTGGAAGTGCCTCTTTCCTTCTGGGAGTGTTTCAGAGCAAAGATACTATGTCTCTGGTACCCATCAGCACAGTACAGAAATGTTTGACCAGAACGTGAGGAAGGATGAAGATTTCATTGGAAGCACGTGGCAAGGCTGCTTCTGAGAAGATTTCATATATAGTGTACCTTTCTTCCTTCCATGACAAGTACTTGCTTGAGACGATAAATGATGGAAGGCTCTTCACAGTCCCCAGGTACTTTGCTACCTGGTTCAGAAAGCATTTGGCTCTGCTTTCAGCCTGTATGTCTGGTATCCATCTCCAACTTCTAGATTCTATTTTGTGTTTGCCTACAAATTAGAAACTTCAACTGTCAGAAACCTTCCCTTCATGTAGATGCATGTAGAGGCATGAGATCTCTTTCTAATCTAAACAGATAAGCCTCATTCATCTCCTGCTGTGAGGGAGGCTTTCCAGCCTGCATCCTTGCCGTTTTTCACCTGAATGCTTTTTGTGAGTCAGCAAGCACTGTGTGACTCAATGAAAGTACACATAGGGCAAACCAGCCTTGAAATAAATTCATTGCTTGCTAAAGAACGTGCAGGTGTTATTCTGGGCATCAACAAACCTTCGAATGATGATACTGGATGGATTCTGGCCAGAAAGGTGTGCTGTGCTGAAGGAAGGTGGGAGGAGAGCCTGGGAGCAATGCAGTAGGATTTGGTAAGAAGAGTTGGCTTCAGAGAGGGACAAGTTCACAGGACTCACAGCAGATCAATAAGAAGAGCTACTAGAGAAGGACTGCGTCTGTGGGTAATTCTGAACAGGGTAGCTGCCCCAAACAACACAGCAACTGGCCCCTTGGAGCTGTCCTCTCCAGCTCAGATGTGAGGTGCTACCATTGCTTTGAAATGGTCAGGGGTAGTTAGAAGCAGACTAGCTCCTATGGTACCATAGGGCCTGGCAAGCTTGTTAAAGCCAGAGCACAAAGTGCCCCACATGTAGGAAGCGTGGCTTGAGATATCAACATGAAAACCCTCTTCTCTTAAGAGAAGCAGGTCAAGGCAAAGAAAAATGGACTGAAATGGTTGGGACAGTGAGATATTGATGCAAAGGACCTGATGCAATCATCTCAGCACAGTTCCTGTTCCTCCTGGCTTGTGTGTTTCCTCAGTGCATGAGACATACATTCAGAGGGTGACACCACTCCTTTCTCTACCCTTCCCATGCCCAGGAGCACTTCTGACCGTGAGAAAGTTCTGACATGCAAAGAAGACTCCTGTAACAACGCCTCGCTTGCTGTCATCTGAAAGCAAGTGACACCCTCTCTAATGACCAGTTTCAGAAGTAAAGCAAATACACAAGGATTCACTCACCTGTCCCAGGTGATCACTGCTGTCTCCCAGCTGTGCAACTGGTGGGGCTTTTTAGAACATGTCTTGCTAGCTGTGCCATCAAGCAAGGGATACATTCTAACTGGGGGACCAGAGGGGCCTTAGGGACCTTCACCTGGCACAGGCTGCTCTGAATATTGTGCATCTGGGCACCGCTTGTGTAACACAGGGGGTATTTCCTGGAGACTTCTCAGTTCTTTGGTATAAAGGCACAAAATCCTTTCAAGATCATTCAGTGGCAGGGGATAAGAGCAAAATGTAGCTCTAAAGCTTTCTTTCTCTGCACTTTTGTGAGTTGCTACCCTATAGACTAGAGCAAATGTATATATCGAAGACCCTAATGCCACCTTTGCTTTCTGTCCCTCCCTGTACTTGGCAAATTGCCCATGGGAGCCTCTGGCTGGCAGAAGGCAAGAGAGCCACATTGCACATGTGAGGGTGGTTTGGGAGCCTGGCTCACAGCATCCAGAGGGAGTGTCTGCCACCATTGACAGCATTTCCAAAGAAAGGAGCCAAATCCACCCACATGGGTCACGGAGACTGTGTCTTTCTGCCACACACCTTCCCTCTTGCCCAGCCCTGGCAGGGCCCTAATGTTCCTCACGTGTTCCCTTGCATGATGAGGACACTTGCCAATGCCTGCCAGGCTCTATGGCATAAAGATCTGGCTTCACATCGAAAACATCTGTACAACCCAGGCATTTTGAGGGAAGGCTAGGATTTAGTTTGACAGGAGGAGTGAGAATTGTGAGGTCACTCAAGATACCCATGGATTCCCAGAATCTGAGTAAGAGGATATATTAAAAAACCCGGACAACCAAGAGGAATATGTAGGCTTGTGGTTCAGGGAAAACACAAAATAGAAGTGGCTTGCTGGTCTAATTTTATGATTTTTTTTCCATTATCAGACTCCCCATGTTTGCTTTCCCCACAGCCATAGCTTTGTGATTCTCTGCAGAAGTGAAATAGTCATTATTTCAGCATCCCCTCCAGATGTGTTAGACTTTGCTGCAGTCTCAGAGGCTGGCAGACATGGAGAGAGCCCAGAGTGAATACTGAGCAGCTGAAATCCAATGTTTATTCATATTGTCAAAATGTGAGGCTTTTAAAAACATCATCCTTTAGCTTCCTTCATGAACTGCTACTCCTCCAGAGATCCCCATGTATCTTCTCTCACTTTGGGTGTGAGCTTGAAATACTTCTTTTAGGCAGGATGTATGTGCTTTTGAAGGTAAATTAATAATTACCATAAATGTTTAAAGTGCTGATGTTCTTCCTGCACAAGGAGCCACGTGTGTACAGAGGCAGGAGTGCTGGCAGGAACGGGGATACCTAGAAGTGGTCAGGAGAAGCAGGGGGATGGCTCACAGCAGCAATCTTTCTCTCAGAAATGTAGATCCAGATCCAGCAATGTCCTTAACTACCAGTTTTAATTCAGGCATCTGGATGGATTAAAAACAAGCCCATGTCCTAATGAGCTTCAAAATGTGGCCCAGCAGAACCACTTCTTTTCTGCCCCAACAGTGGCATGTTGTACACTGCTTTCCAGAGAAGGCAGCACAGAGAGCAAGAAAATCCTGAGTGCCAAAGTACAAAACTGTGTAAGATCTCAGCATCCCCATTTTTGGGCTTAATTTGGATGAGGAAATATCAGTAAAGAAGCGGGGAACTGTCAGGCATGAGGTCCAGGGCTTTTGCCTGTCCAGTGCCTCCACCATCGTTGGAACACCTGCCTTCAAGACAGTTGGGAGCAGTTCCTCAAGACTGGAAAAAAGCAAGTGCCACTCCTGCCTTCAGGAAAATTAAAAAGAAAGATACGAGGAAATACAGACCAATCAGCCTCACCTCAACTAATCCTGGAAATAATTTCCAGACTCACGAAGGACAAGAAGGTAATCAGGAGTAGTCAGCACAGACTTACAGAGGGAATTGTGCTTAACCAACCCGGTAACCTTCTGCAATGAAGTGCATGCAGGTGAGATGCCATACCAGCTGTGAGCCATGCCATACCACTTTATTTTGGTGACTTGTGCATCTTTGTGTGGCAGAGGATGCAGTGCTGGGAGTAGCTAATGGTGGATCTCCGGGGATGAAATTTGAGAAGTTGGAATTCTGGGCAACTGCTCTCAAAGGGTTAGGCCTTTCAGCTGATGAGCACCTTCTCAGAAGCTACCCAAGATGCCTAAGAAGCTCATCAGTCAGGTTTCAACAGCTGTTTGTCCACATGTCACATACAAAAAACTATCCAGCTGCTGTATCTCAGTGGTTTTGGTTCTTCCTCTGCAGGCCTTCCTTCCTTTTCCTTCAAACAGCTCCTCTTCAACCAGTGGCTTTCCTGAAAAGATGACAGGTTTTCTAACACTAGGGCAGGGAAGAGAGAGAGAGCAAGACCCTGAACATGGTTTTCCTCTGCTATCTGCTTCCCAGACTGTGAGGAGAACCTCAAACATGCACAGAGAGTTTCTGACACCATCTTGTCCTTTTGTGTTTGGAGAGAAGGGAGTGAAATGACACACCAGATTTGGGTTTAGCCTTCTTGCTGGGGACAGAAGAACTGCTTCTGCAGGTGAGGGAGTGGTTTTCTGTCTGTTTGCATTTGCACTCAAACCCTAGAAGCCCTTCTGCTATTCTGTATGAAGCAATTATCTCCTGGTTTTGTTTGGAAGGTCCTTTCTTCTCATGTACCCTTTACTTGCAGGGCCATTATCTGGTGTCCAGGGTTCAGCACCCTGCACTTCTGCTGATTTATGAGACAATGCTTTGGAGCTGAACTAATGGCTCCATGCTGCTCTACCAGCAGCACCGTGGCACTGAGCATGGATGACACTTTTTTCTCCTTTTTTTTCTGTGGCTTTCAGTTGCCTGAATCTAGCCAAAATAAGAATGCTCTTACCTGTTCTGCATGTTGTACTGGCCTAGCATCTCTCAGCTTCCTTTAGAGAACATGATCTGGCAGTGGTGGTGCTTCAAAAAACATCAGCCAGAGAAAAGAATGGGTGAGAGAAAACTTTTATAACACAGCCTGTGACCCACATTGCAGCCTGCTACAGAGATGAAAGATGTCCAGCACCAGCTCGATTAGGATCAGATTTCTGCCTTTTCCTTCAGAGACACACTGATGCAGACACAGAAACTCATCATGCAGGAAATTACATCCCTGCCTCTATCACCAAATGACAACACTTAGGATCTCTCCCCCAATCCCACCCCAATCTCATGCAGGTAATTCCATTTGAAAAAAAAAAAAAAAAGGGAAGGAAATGATACTTCAGCTGAATTGCCAGAGATATTTCAGACAGAAAGAGGGGTATTTCAGAGCTTGGTAGAATTATCCCATTGAAAAGTTATCAGTTTTGACAAAATCCCCTCAGCTTATTTTGACAGAAAAAGAGACAATGAAGGCCATGCTGAACAATGCAGTCAGCTGGTACTAAATTTCTCAGCAGGCAGCTTTATTTCCAGTCACAGGCTTTGTTTTAAAGAATTTAGCCAGGTGAGAGCACGTTGCAATTGACACCCCTGGATAAAATGAAGAGGTGGCTGTACATCCCTGTGTAGACAGACACTTCTGAAAGAAGGCAGTGGAAAGAAAAGAAGCACTCTTAATGCCGTGTGGTGGATACTGCCTCCAGAAGGAGGCTAGTCTAGCTCAAAGATGGGCTTAGAGAGAAAATCCACTGAAGCATCTGGAGACATGGAAAAGATCTTCAAGTAAGATGGCTGTGACTCCTTTTAATTTGCTTGTACCCAGAATGGGGGCAAACACTGGAAGTATAATATTCTAGGGATTCACAAGGTGCAGATCTTTCCGTGACTCAGCTGCAGTCAACCAAGTGAAAATAAAGATATGAAGCTCAGCCAAGACTCCTTTAAAAATAGTTTGTCCCACTTCAGTTAAAAACCCTGTTTTTTTCTTCCTGGTCGTTGCACATCACTGGGTGTTCATCCATCTCCTTGCTCCAGCACTGACTTGGTTTGTGTTGACCAAATTCTGTGCAAAATTTTAAGTGGAATTTGCCTTTTGTTTCTCATCTCCTCACATACTCTGACTGCTTTGAGATGAACCCTGTTTTTGAGCACCTGTTCTTCATGCTACAACCCAGCTGCTTGTCCAGGTGCCTCAATTAACTGAATGTTTTAAGCAAAATGAAAACCAACTTGCTTAATGAGAAGACATGACATATTTTAGTTAAGGCTTTCATGTAGCACCAACGTTGACTGCTGGAAATCACCAGCCCACCATATCCATCTTCTTTATTGATGCTGAAGCATATGAGGAGAGCAATTTGTGACAAAAATCTCAATAGATGGGTGGCAGACAATGTCACCAGAGCCTTACTGAAAAAAAAAAACAAAACCAAACTAAACAGCAAGGCATCATGTTTAGAGGAAACATAATTCTTCTGTCAGTTCATTAATCACAAAAAATCATTTCAGGTTTTGGGTTTGGTTGTTTTTTGTTTGGTTGTTTGGTTTTTTTTTTCCTTTCATTTCCTGATTTTTCCTTTTAACTGTCCCTTGCCTACCTTGCAGAATTTCTTCTGTGAATGTCTCCCCCAAAGGTGGAGGCTGTAGGTGCTAAAGATTTCAGTCATACGCTAACCCAGTTTTGTATCTGGTATAACTTCTGTGAACAAAAACTGAGTCAGATTTCTCAGTGAATACACATTTTTCAAAGAAGCTGAGTAGCCTTCTGCATATACTTGAGGTGTCATCAGCACACACAAACACACCCATGCACACTGATAATGCACAGGTACTCATACAGTACTCATTAGAGAGAGCTATTTTCAGATGCACAGAGGTTTATTATGAACAGTGGAAAATAAAACAAACAACTATTAAGAGCAATCCAGTAAAGCTCTATTAACTCTGCAGGAAATATTTGTCCTTTCTGACAGAATGACAGGTTTATACTCATGCTTAGGCCAGCCTGCTAATACAGTCATTTTGTTTCCACAACTCATTTCCATTACAATTTTAGGGCCGAAGTTCTGCTGCTTAGATTTCATTTTCTGGTGCATTCAACCCCATCCCTTGGGAAAGGAGTGGGCAGATCACAGATCTGTAAATTACAGAAGGGTTTAGGTGAGAAGGGTGGCTGGGGGTTTCTTTGCCTCTCCTCTCCCTCACATCATCACAACCAGGTCAAGTCTGATGGTGGATCCTCCTTAAAGATGAAAATGCCACCATGCCTTGGAGCACTGATCCAGAATGCCCTGCTCCCCTGGTACAGATCTGTTTGCTCCTACTTCATTAGCATTTGTCTTACTTCATGTCTTTGCCTTGATTTCAGCTGGCCTTTTGAGCATGGGCTGTTCCCTTCTCTCCTGAACTGAGCTCTCTTTCACCTCCTTTCTTGTGAATTTGGGGAGAAGAACTATGGGCTTGTCCTAACACAAGGTAGAGTGCAGTCCAGATTTATTCTGAAAAGAAGCAAGGAACGACATCTGGTCAGCACTGAGACGATCCGAACCCAAGATGCATTGTACCATCCACTGGTATCAGGATATGCTGTATTTTCCCATTTGGACAGCCTGATTTTTCTCAAGTGTGAATCACCTAGGTATGCTTGTTAAAAATGAGGTCAGTTAATTGTAATGCTAAATATGGCCTAAGATTCAATTTCTATTTTTGCCATGTCTGTGTTTAGGACAAATAATATTTTTCCTTCTCTTGATGGTGGGCAGAAGGCTGCTCAGGACATATTGCATGGGAGTTTTTCAATCCCTTAACAGAGCAAGAACTGACAGAAAATTCACCACTCTATTTTTGTGTCTCTCCACTACTGCACTGGTTTTTCATACTTGAGGCCCAGGTTTCATTTTTTATTGTAAAAGAAAACCCAAACCAAAAATACCCCAAACAAACCAGGGCAGAAGAGCACCTCAAACTTCATACAGCTGTGTACACTCAGTCCTGCCTGCTTGACTGGACAGACCATATCTGGCAAATGGTGATGGAGGCATCTGTGAAACCTGTGTTGGGAAAGGAAGCAGGGTGCCTGCTTTATATGACTCCTCTCTTGCTCACTCACTGAAAACACAATGTCCTCGATGCAGAAAAGCTGCCTTGCTGTCAGAAATGGGTGTAGGTTGCTTGTGTAGGCTCTGTGCCCAGGGAGGAGTGGATATCAGCTGGGTCAGCATCAAATGTGCTTTTTGGCTGGTGGGACAAATGCCTGTTGACTCTTAAAGAACAAACAAGAGCTTGGTAAAAGTGACAGACATCTGACCTAGCACACGAGATATATGGGGAGGAAAAGATACCATCATACTGGACATTTCCATCCCAGATCCTTAGCACTTTACTGAGAGCTTTGGGACCTCTCTAGATCACTGGCAAGAGTAAGACTCTCCCATAGCATCTACCAAAGAGAAGACAACCTATAGGATCTTGATGTCCTCAGATACAGACAGAGGTTTGCATTTAACAGCAGGAGAGTCTTAAATTCAGTGAAGGCCAAATCTGGACAGCTCACCTGGACAATGGTATTGGCATAATCACAGGCCAAATTTTGAAGAAGGGCTTGCATAAACCTCAGGGTCTGGAGCATGTACAACTTGCTTCTGCAGCTGAATGTTCTGAAATCAAACCAAGCTCTGTTGGTCAGTTCAAGCCAGAGTATCTCATCTACTTGTTTCTACGTGTCAGAGTGCAGATGGACAATGGTGGGGGTATGAGAGAATGTAGCCTTCTCTCCTGCCTAGGTCTGCAGAATCATTTCCTTTCATTCAAACTAGATCTCTCTGCTCTTCTCAACAGAAACCTCTCGGATAAAGGTGTTTCAGAGAAAATGCTAATAAAAGAAACCACTTGAATGGGTAGAAAGACTGACAGATGAAGACATTGGAGATGTCTTCCCAGGTTCTAAAAATGGTGCATGGACACTCAAGGTCATCATAACAAATTTGATCTCTTGCATAGGAGCCATAATGAACCCTCTTCCTTGGAATAAAGAGTCACTAGAACTTTGGGTCATGGTACATTTCTCATTCTTCTACTCTGTGCATATATACCCTTTATCTATATACATACTGTACATAGGTAAAATATTTGTGATCACAGGCATCTGCAAATGTGCAGATGCAGATGAACACCAAATCCAGCTCTGCTGCAGGTAACAGGAATTTCCACCCCAGCAACAGCAACTTTATTAATTTTCCAAATCACTTTGGCTCAGGATTAATTATGTAAACCATGATAGAGCACATGGGCTCTACGAGCTTGTTAATGATTCACGGGCATTTTAGCCTCTGGGAAGAAAAAAATCAACAGGAGGCAGAGATGGTGCCTTCAAATAAGACAGGCAGTTCACACAAAAATGTTGTAGCTTTCTTATCTGCCTCCTAACAATAGCATTAGACCTCTTCCTCCTGGGGACTTCTCCACAGGGCTCACAGATATGCTCCAAGATAAAAACAAAAGGTGTCCTTTTTTTTGTTCGTTTGTTTGCTTCTTTAATACTTTTTTCGGTGTGGCTTTTTNCAGTAGTTTTGTTTTTAAGTCTTATAGCATTGCTACTTGGAGGAAAAATGCTTCAGAGGCAGGAGTCCTGTGTAGATCTGTGATATTTCCAAGTCAACATCCCATATCCATACACTGACATGAGATCAGCCTTACTCACCTATCCATCCTCTCTCTATTAAAGGCCAGGAAAAGTGAGAAGTAAAAGCGTGGGGCTAGCATGGTCTGATACTAACCCTGCGTACTCTCCTGGCCACCAGTTGTGTGAGACTGACAAAATTCCTGAAGCAGGAACTTTGTCTTTGCAATTAATAGCCCTTGCTGGATTTTTCTGTCATGAATTTATCTAATTACTCTTTGAACTTGTGTGTAGTGTGCACAATATCTTGTTGTTTAGTCTGTCCATGCTGTAACTATGCACTGTGCAAAGATATCCCTTCTTTGGAAACTGTCACCTAGGGTCATTTGCTTCTCCCATCTTCTGTACCATCCCAGCTTGTCAACATGTGAGCCAAGCAGAACAGGTCCAGGTGTACTTGCCTCTGTGACCCTCCTCCTGCCCACTCTGCTTTAAGGGATTAGACACAAGCACACAGAAAAGACACCTTGCTGGATCAAAGCTTAATTTTAAATGACAGAGAAAGTCATCATATTTTTAAGACAAGTGATTGCTTTGTCATCTTGGAGATGGATTTCACTGTGGGTGTGATTAAACCAAGTGCTATGAGAGTGCATAGCTCTGAGTCTAAAAGTTTTCCTTTTGTGATCCTAATGTCTAATTCAGCTTTTGCAATAGCAACCAGCTTTTGTAATTAGTGTGCCTAGGATAGAACCACCAGAATATTTCTAGATACTAGAGGACACAATCTTTGAGCCATGAAGAAAATTGAATAGCAATGAACGATTTTATTAAAAACAACATCTCCTGAAGGAAGCCCAACTCCTGGAATATATGCCTGGGACGATACAGTGAGTCTTGGTATGTAAGTGCACTTGAAACTGTGGTCATAACATCAGTCGGAGACCTCACGTCAATGATTTGCTGATGGCACATTTAAAAGGCACATGGTAGGTGATTTGGAATCACTGATAAGCATTGTGGTTTAATGATTTCTTTCAGACTAAACCTCACACCTGCTTGGTACCATCAGCTACAAGCAAGCCCTGGACAATAGCTGCAATGCACTGTGTGGTAGTAATGTGTTAAGCATAAAGCTGAGTTGCTGCAATACTCTGTTCTTTCCTCACCGGGTTAGGAGTAGGATCAGGCAAAGGGAAAGACTTGCCTTAGGAGGAGGTTTGTCAACAAGCTTAAATATCCATCCTCTTTGGAAAGGTGATTTTCTGGTGTAGTTAAAATTATCAGCTTAGCTGAAGGTGTTTTTTATTTTTCTGTTTCACAAGTAGCCTTCATTACATTGATGTCCTCCATGTCCCTGGCTTCCTCTCCAGTCAGTTTCTCTGTCCTTTCATTATCTCATAAGCCAATTTTGCAGAAAACTTTTCTAAGGTCTAATCCATTTGCACAACTCAGAAGGCTTCACCGTGTCTCTGAAAGTGATTCATCCATCAAAGGAGATTTTGGGGCTTTCTGGGGACACCTTCAAGGGCCCTGTTGACCTGCATTTTTCTTCTTTGTCTTGGTTGTATAGGAAAGAATGAACCATTACTGCTGAATGTGTCTAGGGTAGTCCCCAAGATTAATTTCTTAATTAAAGTGGCAAAAACTTCTGTGATATGTTGTAACTGGTTACATTATGTATGTGGCAGCTTCTCTGCATTTTCTCCATATCCTGCATGGCTGATCTGACATGACCATTAAATCTCCCTACCTTACCCTGAGCGCCTGCCCAACTCCCTTGGAAGTTTAAAAGCAGAGTTCTGAGAGTGTGCTCATTAAGGGCAGGGCAAAGGACAATCCTCAGGTGAGAAGAATGCTCAGCTTCTGTGCATTTCTGAAGTTGGAGCAGTTACTCTTACTGGAGAAATGGGAAGAGTCAGGCAAAGAACCAGGGTCTGATTTACCTGAAATCATCCAACAAGCATAGTGTTGTCCTCAAACAAGCCAAGACTTCTTGTTCCAGTCAGCTTTGCTTATTTACATTGTGTTTGACATAGTGGATTATAGGCCAGTGGTAGAGTTACCTCAGCTGCAGCCAGAGAAGCCAATTTGATCACATTAAACCTTCAAAGACAAACTTACATGGAAACTAAAGTGTAGGTTAATTGGGTGAGTTTTCTGCTGAAGTATGCTACATCAGTCATCTCCTTCTGGCTTGTCTTCCCTGGCAGATCAGTGAGGCTTGTAGCTTGAGTAACACCACCAGCCTGAGTCCTAGCCACAATACAAGCCTCTTTGACTGGTCTGGTGCTTCACTGTGATAAGCTAAAGGCTTTTCTTCAGCTAGTCTGTTTTAACATCACCACTCCACTGTCCCAGCCCTTCTGCTGGTGTGAAGGTCTATGTGGAAGGTCAAATCCCAGTAGCTCATTAGATGCTTAGTAAGACTAGGCCTGATCTTGCTAAAGGTCTCTCATGAGATGGATAATACCAAACACCCAATGTCTCAAAGGAAGACAGCCACACTTCTGTTGTGGCTGATGCAGAGGATCAGGTATCTGCATCAGATGATTCATCCCAACTGTCTTAGGAAGTATGAATCACTAGCTGGCAGTGGCTGGGTCTCTTCCTTGCCTATGACATGTGAAACATCAATCTCAGCATTGGCCTTCAATGTCCCCCATGTCTGCAGATGGACTTTCATTGGTCTCCTGGAACCCAAGCTGTGCTACTTGTGTTTTGCTGCCATGGGAGATAGCAGCAGCCTACAGGTCCCACCTATTTCTGGGTACTGGCTTGAGGAGTTGCCCGTGCTGGGTTTCCTGTTCTGAGGTACAGAGAGATAGCACACCCCAGGATCTGAAGGGAAAGAAGGATAAAATCTTACAGAAATTGACCCCTGGGCCAACAGCTCATAGGATTTAGTGCTCTCTCTATCTTGCAGAGCCTTTACCGGAGCATGCATCTGTCTAGATGTGAATAGCAGTCTTATCATCACATGCCAAAGACTCCTCTGTCTCACTGGGGGAACAAGAGACATCCTGAGTGACCTGAACAGAGGATGTTCTTCATAGAGTATAGGTTGGTTGCCAGTGATGGCTATTGTCTAGCAATAATTGACATTTAATATCAAGGCTGAGCCATTGCCTGCCTGGGAAACATGGAGCTAGCTCCTGCCAGGTTGTGCTGGTTCTTTCAATTTAATTTTCTTTAACAAAGTAAGCAATAAGTCTCCACTATATTTTTTTGCTAATGTCTAAATTAATTACCTGAATGTGTGTAAAAAAGAATGTCCTGTCTGAGTCTGATGAGTGGCTGGGTGCAAGGCAGCATCAGTAGGAGCCCTTTTCCTTCACTCATTCAGCTTTGAGTCAAGGCAGTGGCAGGGACTGACTGCGCCTGTGCATGGCTGACTCATCTAATTTTATTTTTGTTCATCACCTCCTCTTTCTTTTCTCTTCTTCCATCTGCATGTGTGACTCCATGCTGCATAGAGAGCTGGCAGTTGCAGTACTAGTTCATTCCC
Source organism: Psilopogon haemacephalus (assembly GCA_013396835.1). Lineage (NCBI taxonomy): Eukaryota > Metazoa > Chordata > Aves > Piciformes > Megalaimidae > Psilopogon > Psilopogon haemacephalus. The sequence continues at coordinate 709,235 of VWZI01011363.1, read as the reverse complement.
AACATTATCTCATTACAAGGGTCTCTTACGATCTTCATGTTTTGAAGTGCTTCTATCATTTTGACATGACAGTATTTCATCCACTAGCATACCAATAATGTCTATCATTACTCCTCAATAATTTTTCTCATGGGCAGAAGCAGTCGTGTCAGCAAAGACCTCTGAAAGCTCAGTTTCCTCTCTGTTCACACCTTGCCTAGTCATATAGGCATGTCAGAGCCTAGTCTTCTGCATGCATGTCTGGCACTGGCATGTTCAGGGAAGTCGTGAAGGCAGCCAGTGACTCTGATGGCTTAGACAACTTGTGCTGTGAGGTTTTGATGCTTACTGAAGGCCACAATGAGACAAAGTCAAAAACTTTGATATTCAGAAGAGCAGGGAGACAGATCACGTAGAAAAACGGGCTGAATACTTTGGCACCTGGAAAAAAGTTCCTATTTCATATTTTAAGTGGCTTCTGAATAACATTATCAATACATCAGCACAAAGGAATCTAGAAGCCACATCCAAGGACTGGTGATATGTTTGTACTGTCTTGTGACAGCAATGCAGAGCACAGAGCTGCAGCACTCTGTAAACTCAGATTCATCTCCATCTTTCTGTTCCAGTCTCTTGAGGTGGAATGTTTTGAAGGATGATTTAACTCTCAATGTTCTTCTGCATGTAAAAAGCACGTCTGTCTCCTTGAGTCAGAACAGACCCCTGTATGTTGATGGCCAAGGTATCAAGGTCACAAAGATGTCTTCTGTGTCAAGAAAAGACAGGGCTGGATGTATCCATCTGACTTCAAAATGGTTTTTACTCTTATAGGGAAGTGGTAACTTGTCACACTTCATCCTTTGAATGGTGCAGTATGCAAGGATGCAGTGTTGAACAGGAGCGTGGACACTATTTAGCTCTTCTCAATTTTCCCCTCTTCCCAGAACCTTTGCATCAGTTACACATATCAATTAAGTACAGCTCACACACCCTATGAGGCAACTAAGTGCTATTTTACTTATTTTATTATGAATGGGGAAACAAACGTGTAGAAAGGCTTATGGACACGTGGCTTCAAAGCCTCTGGAAGAACACAGATTTTGTCCCTCTTTGCTGTGTCCCCTGGGTTTTCTTCCTTCCCCACTGTTTTTCTGGGTGAGCTGGACTCACTCCATCACCTTCCCACTGCAAAATTGCCTGATCTCTAGAAAATGCTGTATGTCCTTCTTACATGGCCCTGGCTTTGCTAAGAGCCTGCCCCACAGGCTGTCACCCACAGGTAGTCTGATTTTTCTTGGACAGAAAAGCAGCACGCACAGGGCAGGCAGCTTGCGTTAAGGTCTACGCCCGATTCTGAGTAGGCTCAGAGAGCACTGGTGGGTTGGTAGGGGCAGAATAATTGGTTGTACTGGTCCTAGTGGGGGTCACACATTAACGATGAGCTGGAAATGCCAACTAGGCTGTGTTTGTGCTTGATAGATGCAGCATGATTTAATTAACTCAGGCTTACATCTGAGCATTGGCCATTAGCATCTGGGATTAAAAACTCTCTGAACTGTCTCAGCTTAGCAGCTACCTTAAGGAAGTCACTTGACATCTATTCAGGAGATTTAATTGTGCCATTATGTGCCTGTGTATGGTGCTGAGTGCCATTTAACCATTGCCCTTGCTAGCTGATTTATTACTAGGTCTGAGTAAATAATGTGGGAGCTCACTACATGGTTCTAGCAGAGACAATACCACTTTGAGGACAGATGCCAAGGTGGCTGTGACCTGCAATTGATAAGCTTGGATCTGCAGCCAAAACCTCTTTGTTTTACTGGAGAGACAGAATGTATTAGGAACTAGCATGAGTCGGAGAAGAGCAGTGCATGTGGTAAGCCAAGATGCTTTCCCGCTCCAGGGCTTTTTGAAGAAAGAGGCCAGCACTTAAAATAGCTATTGCAAATGAATTTCATCACCAACAGACTATCCCCAAGGAGGAAGAACATTTTAAACAACATACTAGGGATGCCTCTGAGCCTAGACTGCCAGGATGTCTCTTTCCCCTTTGCTTTCCAGTCCTGGGCTTCCAGGGTGAATGAGATGGTCCATTCAGTGGCCACTGCTGGGACTGAAGATGGTGTAATGCGCAGCCCACCTGGAGAGTCAGGCAGAGACTCAGTGAGCACCGGCATGGCAGAAGGGCACTCCAGCCTGTGAGCTGGCTGCTTTCCTGCTAAGGCTGTTATTTCTGCAGGCAGTCCCCCCTCTCTGCTTCACCCCTAAGCAAGGCATCTGTAGGAGTCTGTCAAGGCGGCAGCCTCTGCTGGTGTCCCAGCATTACCAGTTAACACTCACTGTGGCAGAACAGGCTCCAAACATCCCTCCTAAATGTGAGCAGTTCCTGCCTTGGGCACGTGTAGGAGCCCAGGTGTCTGCACAGGCTGTGGGTGACAGGTGGGAGTGGGGTGCAGTGCCTTGGGGCTGGGGCCAGCAGCGAAGGTGCTGGCAACCTCCTACTTTGGGTATCTGACCCAGCACCTAATGAAGAAGCACAGGCTGGACACCTTCCCACATGCATCCAACTTTTCTCCTCAGATCATATTACCTCTCTTTTCATTTTGCTAGAAGGAAAAAGGAAAAAAAAAAAAAAAAGTTAACAAGACACCATTTTGACAGGTCACAAGAGAGCCCAGCGTCTCTAAGAGCTTGTTTCCGGTGGCAGTTTGATCAGGTTTCTATATTCATCACTGCATTTCCTGTGGGGGCATTTCTGATAAGCTTTGTGTTTCGCATCCTGTGGTCCCCCTCTTGCCTCTCGTGCTCACAGGATGTTCACTGCACTACAAGCAATTTGGGGCTGCTAAACTGGTTGCAAAAAATAAGTGATGTCAGGGTTACATGGGCATTGTGGGGTGAATGGAGCGAGCTGAGACACTGGCAGGCACGGTGGGTTCCAGGAGCTGGGGAAGTGCTGGGTATTTAACAACCATGTCCTATGGACGGAGGAGAGCCCTGGGAGGCAGTGACTTCAGACCAAATTTTGTTCAGTCCTTTCTGAGTGTCCCTTTGGCTTGTCTTTGTGGTGGCACTCCACTCCTGCTGAAACTGAGGAAGTGCTGAGCTGAAGGTTTCAGTATGGACTATTAACGTACAAAGAAAGAGGCACAGAAGTGCAGGAAGTGAAGAAATAATGCAAAGAGAAGAATTATGAACACATTTTTCAGATGAACCCCATTTTTCCCTGACAGGTCCATTTATCAGTGAATACCACTTATTTCCTCTCATTGCAATTCCAGCAGCGATATTTAACAGTGGAGCTAAAAGTCATCTCCAAAGGGAGATTTAGGGAATTATTGTGATTCCCAAATTGAAGACTGGGGAAAAGCATACTACTTGCTCACTTAATTGACTTTCAGAACAAATGTTTATTCCTCACCAGTGAAAAACCATCGTCTTTCCTTGACACTTGTTACATTTACATGGGATTTCCTTGACTTCTTTATTTTTCAATCAAAGCAGAATTTTGTTCCCTTGTGCCAGTGTAAACCCAGGCCAACTCCATTATTGTTCCCAGGCTAGGCTGACTGCAGTGTCTTGTATGGCAATGGCTCTAGGTATGTCTACACGCTCCTATGAATACTTTGCTATGTACCTGCCACAATGAGGAGGGGAATTTGTATTTTTGTGAATTGCCTGGAAAGGGGTTTTCCAGATGGGGACCTTGGCAATGAGGCAGTGTAAGGCTATGCCTGGGAATGAAACCCGATCAGGACCTTGGGTGCCCTGCCCTGAACTGTTAAGGAGCTTAATAGGATGGATGTGACCAGACTCTGCCATAGGCTGTTCTCAGGGGCTGAGGAAAGGTCATCAAAAGGACCAGATACTCTTTTGTTTTACGAGGCTACAGGTAATCAGAGTTCATCATAGATACTACAGTTATGGGCTTGTGAAAAAAGTCATGTTGGCAGTTGTATTTCCCACTAAAAGAGGAAGAAAAGCCTCATTAAACAGCTTCTCCTTTGTCAGAGATCATGGGAAGAGTCAAATAAACAACCCTGATTTCCAAACAAATGCAGTCTCCCACTTTTCCAGGGTGTAGCAAATAGCTGTCACACCATCTAAAATCTTGGCGCAGAGAGTCAGTGACTTAGCAAGTGCCAAATATTGTAAGCATTTGTGGAGGAGTGCATCTTGGCCAAGGGAGACACCTCTTGTGATGGAAGCCAGGGTGTGGCTGGCTGCAGCACGGCTCCAGCTGAGAGGGCTTAGCCACAAACCTGTTGTGATCAGTGAATTTCTAGCCTAGGCAAACTGCCCAAACCTGCCCAAAATCCAGGAGATGGGGCCTGGCATTACCTTCATGCTGGCTCTAAGTGGATTCCTGATGAGCAGCATGGCCCTGGTGCATGGGGTGTTGGACACAACTAGGCATAATCAGAGGCTGGGTGCCTCACACACTTGGGGAATGGGTACCTCACTATCCTGCCAGTCCTTACCAGCACTTGGGGCTGGGTCCCACATGATGGGCAAGTGTGCCCAGCCTCACCTCCTGGCTTGCCTGCAGAGCATGGATTAGTGCATAGACACCAGTAATTAGGGGCATGTGCGCTGAAAACATTGAGAGGCTGTATCATCAGTCCACGGCCCCTGCCCTCGCTCTGGTCAGATGTTGGAAAAGCCACTCACTGAGATGTGTGCCCTCTTTTTCGTGTGTTTTACAGCCTGTGGGTAGGAACTGCATTATTTGTTTGCTGGCTCAGTGGCTTTCAGGGTTTGCCATGCACTGTGGAGAGCCCAAAGGCAGGGGCTGTGACCATCTGTGGGGTACGCAATGTGCAGTGTGTTGACTTGCAACTGTTGGCAGCTGTCTAGGGGAGGTTTTTAAGGCTATGTCCTTAAGGCAATGTCCTCCATTCGTCATGAGTGGAGCTGGACCTGGGTCTGGACTAACCTGGATGGTGCCCTGCATGGAACAGGTACTGTGCTAAAGTAGGCATTCACAGCCCTGGATAGCCCTCGTACCTTTATCAGCTAAATAAACACGACCTTCCCCTTCATGGCTCCTCTTTATTGAGTTTCTCTCGAGAGCCTCACCAAAAACAGACTTGAGATTTTTGTTGCCCTGAATTCAAGCTACAAAGGCCATAGCCATGTTGAGGCATTTATCTGAACTTGCGATCCTAAGTGAGAGACTGCAAAGCGTGGTGAGAGGCAAGCAAGCCAGGGACTGGCTGCAGTTAAGAGGGCAGGCAAGAGCTCTTTCAGGCAGTCACAGAGATACTGCACCAGAAGCCAGAGAGAAGGACAGGCATGCAATTACAGCTAGGACAGAGGAACAAACCCTGCCTTGCTGGCCAGCAAAAGAGGTGAAAGCAAGGCATGGCTTGGTTGTAAGGTAAGTCCTCTGCAACATCCTTCAGGATGCAGTGGCTGAGCAAATAGGAAGTACAATGAGTTGGATATGGAATATGCAATTGTGATGGACACTTCACCCCTGGGAATTTCCCTTGGGCAGTGGAAAAAAACCACCATGTACAACGCAGAGCAAGCGCACATCTATTTATACTGCCGCCCAGGGCTGTTCCTGTGCCTGGGATGCCATTTCTGCTTTCTGCCACTAATCTGTACCTCAGCTAACCATTTCAGCTGTGGTTCAAAACAGTGCTGCTCCTGATTTTGGAAATGGAGAGGTCCATGCCAGCACAGCACTGAGGAGATGAACAGGTACTTGGTGGACGTAGTCATCTGAGCACCTCTGAGAGATGCTTTTCCTTCAGCTGCATAAACGTCCTGACTCTGACAGTACCTCTCCACAGACAGGAGCGATGCAAATTAGGAGCAGCTTGCTGAAACCCATTAGCAGGCAAGCAGAATGAGCTGTTCCATCTGCTGTTTATTCCTTTCAGTTTCCTCAAGGGGAAACCTAAGCAGGGGATAACAGCTTCACAGTCTTCGACCCCTGGGCTCATCTTGGAGCTGCCAGGGGCTCAAACCTCCCTGCAGCAGCTACGCAGATCTCAGGCAAGGCTCCCAGGACCTCCCCACTGGAGCTCGGATGCCAGCGGCCTGGGACGGTCATCATTTGGTGCCTCCAAGGGAAGCCCAGGGCTGAAGAGCTTTCTTTCTTCCAAGTTATTTCACGGAGGACAAGCCCAAAGCATCACAGCTCCACAGCTGTGCATATGTGCATCCTAGAAACAAAAGCTCTGCAGTCAGCCCTGACAAGCCAAAAGTGGGTCAGGTGGAAGTGCGGGAGACCAATGACTCATCTTATGGTTGACTGGGCAATCTGGGAGGAGGAAAAAGTGCCTGCCTCTAGGAAATGGAACACATTTCCAACCCTTTATTTCCTCTGCCCCTAATCCTAACATCTTTTCTTCCCACAAAATGGTATTGCTAGAGGGTCGGCCCTTAACACCCTGACCCTGAGAGGAAGCTTCTAAGAACCCAAACATGCCAGCAAGGCTGAATATCTGTTTGAGTTGAAGGGTCTGGGCCCCTTCTGTTACACACTTGAGTGTGCTGGGCATGAAATTGTTCTGAGTGGGTGGGTGTCTGGTCTTAATGCGTTGTCACACCATCACATGCTTGGCGGGGGACAGGAGAAGCCATGCATTAAGTATAATAGATAGTCTGGCCTCGAGGTTTCAGGGCCAAGGAAGGGGCCATGCTGGCTGATGCATCTTCAGAGAATATCTCTGCTGCTTCTGGGTTGGAAGTACACAAGGTGTCAGAGGAGGGATATGCCTGCCCTGACACCCAAATGTTCCTTCTGTGCACAGAAAGGTGAAGGTTGCAAAGCTGCTTATTAGCAATATTTACTCATTATGCTGAGCAAGCAGTGGTCAGTAATTAATGAGCCTGGCCAGCCTTCCCTGCTGGGACTTCACATCTCATGCCCAGTGGCCCCAGCAGCTACCCAACCTCCTTGTCAGCACGTGTAGTGCTGAAAACCAGAAAACTTCCTGCTGTGCAAAGGACAATGCAGGATGTCATAGCTTCTGGACAAAAAAAAGACAAAGAGGACATTTTGACATCCCAGGGATTTCAAACTAAGGGATAGATGCTGTAGGAAGGTGAGCTTTGCTGTGCTGCTGTGATGGTTAGATGAAGATGAAGAGGGTGTGATGCAGACAGGGATGGCCCTTGGCTGTGTGACAGCAAGTTAAAAGCTGAATCTGACATGTTTTGAGTGGAGGTGCTATGGTGGAAGGGGAGCCCTCTGCTCCCTCTTCTCTGACCCTGGGGCCCCTTCACCAGGGACAGTCTTCAGAGAAGGGGATGTGGCCACCACCCACTTCTTCCTTTCCAAGTAGGTAGGAAACAATGCTAATGCAAGACAAATTTCTCCTATGTCAGGGAAAAGAAATGGGCTAATACAAAGCAAATCCATGCTGGCTAAGCATGCCTGTGCTGCCCATGCAGCAGACACTGGCAACGCTTAGGCAGGTGTGTGTGCCCCAAAATACTCACTATTGAACTGGTAAGGCTGTGGCAAAAAATAATGTATACATTTAAAATCACCAGTTCATTCCAGTCTGTTTCCCCAAGAGACTGTGACACCACGGGCACATGCGTGTCAGTTCTTGCTGTATGCCCTGGTCTCACCTTCCTAGGGAGGAAGGATGATCTGCTCACACAGCTTCAGTGTTTCCAGGGTTTTTTACAGTCCCTAGTGCTTTGACATAGGTATATTTTTTTACAACAGGCACAGTCAAGGAAGTTCAGAAAAACCTGAAAGCGTGGTGGAAGAAATAGACTTTTTGCCCACTGCCTCTTCCTGATGGATCAGACATAGGGTAGGATGATATGAGACATTTCAGTAATGCAGCGTGGGTTTCCTCAGCCATCCAGCAGAAAAGCCAATGTGTAACACAGGTATGGAAGGGTGAAAATCATCACAACAGATTTCATGATAATTAGAAAGCTCAGTTTTGTCCCAAGACCTTCGGAATTTTTTCCCAAATGCACAGAAAGAGGAAAGCCAGCCCTTCATATGAAGAAGTCAGAGCACATCCCTGCCAATTTACACCCCAAATACAGGGAGGGAAAGTCAGGCAGGTTTTCACTTGGCCCAGGAGGTCTGCAGTCTGCAGGAGAGATATTACTGTCCCACTCAAAATTTTTTCTGCAAAGCAGTTATGTGGCCACAGTTACAGAAATGTTCTTTGCAGATTTTTATTATTTTTAAAAATATATTTATCCTTACAGATAAAAGTGAGCTTTTACAAGGCCAAACAAATGCAATGGATCTCTTCTGTCTTATATCACAGACTTAAGCAGGAGGAGTTTTGGGTGGAACTGAAAGGCAGCACATGGTGCAAGGGAGGGTTGCAGTTGCACTGGTGACTCCTTCAGCAGAAGATCTCAGGTGCTGATTCTGATTAACGAGGTTCCCTTAATGTGGTGGTAACCCTGTTGAGGTCCTGGCTTCTGGGTAAATTTTCTGAGTTTCCCTTCTTCACACAAAGCCTCCTGGCAGCATCACTGATGCTGGCAGATGGGCCCATCTCTCCCCCCTGAAAATTCCTGTGATCTATTTCTGTATGGCTAGTCTCAAGACTACTTCTGTTCTAAAGTGCCTGGCCATCTTTATAAGGCAGTATTTGGAATTATAGTTCAGATTAACTTCTCTGACCAGTCCATTCAGACCTGGGTCAGATCCACCAGCTGGGTATTCCTCTATTCAGGAGAGCATCAAGGAAGTTTTAGAAAGCTCTAAAGCCAGCAGTTAGGGCTAGCTGTCACAGAATGGGTGGTTGGTTGCTTGTCTGCGTGAGGAAGCCTATTAGATATTGGGAAGGAGGTGGCCATCCTCAAGGGACCCTTGTGATTAAAGACAGCTCCTTGAAGCAAAGTGTGTGGGATAAGCACCAGGCAGGTGAGGTTCACATTTTTGGTACTAGCAAGGGCAGGGACTCCCAAAAAGGCTCACAGAGGTGGCACAGAAGGACTGGAGCAGGCAGCTATGAGGCTCCCAGCCAGCAGCTGGGGAGCTTGGTCTTGTACACCGTCCCCAGTGGCGGGCTAGAAGTTCCCCATTTTTCGCTTTTGCTTCCTCTTTTGTGTACTTTGTCACCATTGCACTGTCTGCACCCCTTACTCCTCCACAATCCATTTTCCTACATCAGGCTTTCCTCACACCAAGCATCGTTACTCACCATGCCCTCCTTCAGCCAGTGAGTAATGGTCACACAAAGAGAGAATGAGGGAGAGAGAAAAATCTTTTATTTTTCAAAAGAAAAGGGAGAGCAGCTCTACAGTAGTTTCTTCCTGCCAAAATGCAGGAGCGAAAAGAGATGCTGGGGATTTCCCCTGCCTCAGGACCTAGGTGTCTTGAAGCACAAGAGGGATATAGTGCGAGGCTGGGAGAATCTGGTGCCATGGTGCCCAGTCGTCCTGCACCTCCAACCTGGGCATCAGGTGGCTTTCATCTGGCATGAAATTATGTTTCTTACCAAGGCTGGCTCCAAAGCAGGCAGTCTATTCATGCTGGCCTCTCCTAGCTGCCAGCTGTCATGGTAAAACAGATGGCTTTGTCACTGGAGTTGTGTACTGGGGACTTAAAGCAGTGATGCTGAAACCAGATGAGAACATGCCCCAGACCCGACATACCAAGCTCTGTGCATACATTGTCCCAGCCATATGCTTTGCCCCCTATACAGAGCTTGCTAGAGACTATCTTTTCACTCCTGTTTGCCGTCAGAGGTGATGGTTTGACCACTTCTCCCATTATTGTCAGCCACTGGTGAGCGTGTTCTGGCAGCACAGACCAACACAAATGCGTATGGGCTCTCACATCATGACAGATTGCAAAAACACAACTTCCCCTCTGCTAATCTTGTTACAGCCCATGAGCTCACTGAACTGAAGTTCAGAGCCCAGAAGGACAGGGTTTGAATGGCCAGCAACCTGGGGAGCCCTTACCACACAGAAAGACTTTAATAAATCATTTCCATCCCCTGAGAAGAACATATTGCTATATGGCATCATTCTCAGAAGATGACATTTCAGTGAAATTATTTAGTAAGGCTTGACGGTGAAGAGCAGTCTACAAATGCTGAAACCTGTCTACAGATCCTTCACGTGACAAAGCAAATGACCTGCAAAAAGGGCAATACTTTCCTGAATTAGTTGGGCAGAATGACACTTTAGTCTTATTAGTTAATCTAGGGCAACACTGTTAGGTCCCCAAACAAAGCAGCAAGTAAGATGCCATTTCTTTTGCTCCCATAGCTGGAGGGAGATGGGTTTGAAATGAATGTCTCTTCCAAGACAGAAATGAAGAGAAGCAGTGAACTAAGGAGCTGGCAGGTTCAAAGTAAGACAAGGAAGTGGCTCTGGCGTAATGAAGCAGTGTAACTCTTTGTTGCAGGATGCTGAACATTTGCATGAGTTCATAAAGTACCTGGGCCTATTCATGGCGGAAAAAATCCATTAAGGGTTATTAGGGGTGCAGATCCCAGTGCTGGCTCAGGAAGTCCCCTGGGCACATTGCACGAGATGAGAAGAGTTGCCTGGGAAGCGCTGGATCACTCCCTCTGTACCATGCTGTTTCTGAAGTGCTTGAAGCAGGTCAGCTGCTCTTGTGGCCAGATCACTGCTCCATCTGGACTTTTTACCTCTCCATATTACAGCTGCAGCAAAAACAGCTTTTGAGTGGCCCCAGTGTTGTTGGACTGGCTGGAACACCTACCAAATGCATCCATTTAGCGCACAGTTTTATCGTTTCTGCTGTTCCCTGTTTCTGTTGATGTTTTTCCTGATTGGTGCTCAGCCAGCACTGCTGGTGCTCAGCACCGCTCCTGAGGTTAAGCCCTCTGGTTTGGGGGTGGATGCTCAGAGTTACCAGGTCAGCGATGGACTCTGGCACAGAGATCAATTTGTCCGTCAGTGTCTCCTATTCTGCTAGGAGTTGTCTTTTCCCTTTAATGAAGTCATTGGTCAAAGAAAAGTGTAGAAAGACTGAGTTCCTGGGGGAGATTTTCAAGGGCATAAACCCTTGCCAGTCAGACTGTGGCATGTGCCTATCCATTTGCACGTCAACTGCTGCAGAAGTTGATTTCAGCCATGAGAGCCTCTGTTTGGCAGCAGCCTAAAAGCCTGAAGTCTCTGCTGTGTCCCTCCACAGGCTTTGTCACGATCACAAAGGATCAGGCCTTTCTCTGAGCAGGTTCTTTTTTTTTTTTTTTTTTTTTTTTTCCCCTTTTGTGGGAGATACCTCACTGACACAGGAAATCACGGAGAAGCCAGTTGCGGGAGGCTGGAGTTTCACCAGCAAAGGTCTCCCGTCTGCCTGCCCCTCTGAAAGAAGGCCCAGCTTTGAAGTTCAGTGGGGATGCTTGAGGCAAAGTTCATGAAGCCCTTCATGGATACAACCATCTGACGCATTTTGGTTGTGAGTCAATGCCTGATGCACCAAGTCAGGAGGTGAATCAGTCACAGGGCTCTGCTGGGGGTGTCTAGGCAGCTGCAGTCACTTTTGACCCCCTGGGCCATCCACACTTGACCCTGTGGCTGCTCCATCTCTGTTGGGGGAGAGCAGGGGCATGACAAGCCAAGGCCATGTGTGATGTCCATGCCGGATTTGTGTGATCAAGTCACAGTGGGAGTTTGGATCATCTATGAAGCAGGGAAGGAAGATTAGGTACAGGTACAAAAGAGCTCTAGAGGGATTTCAGACTTTCTCCTCTTGCCATAGCCTCCCACAGATGGCTGTGAGATGGTTTGGGAGTTACACACCCCCAACACATTTGAATTCACCCAAACTAGACTCAGCCAGCTTGAAATTAATGAATGAAGCTTTATATTCACAGCTTAGCACAATATATAAGCAGATATTTACAATATATTACAAATATTTACAGCTATATACAGAAATACACAAGTAATAGAGAAACGCAATACCCCTCCCAGAAAAATCAGTCCCCAACAGGGGTTCTCAATCATCCTTCCACCTTCTCCCCACCCTTCAGTATTATCCCAGAATCCACCTTAAGTGCAAGGTGAACAGGAAGGATCGGCCAGGGCGGTTAGAAGCAGAACTGATTAGTTGGGTTACACGGATCCAGCTAGAAGCCAGAGAGAGAGAGAGAGCAACACACATAACTCAGACACAGAGCTACTCTCTTATATAAGTCTGTGTCCTTGCTTTTATACATCTCAGTAAACCTATGAGTGAAGTAGATATCACCATTCTTTTCTTTTCACAGCCTATAGTTTAATTTTGTCATTAAAATATTCCATTTAGTGTCAAACCAGCACAGGTTGTGATGCTCAGGTCCTCGGGGTCCATGGCTGCTGCTGAAGGGACCCTAGGAGGACCAGTGAGGTGTGCAGCTGTTTGTCATGAGAGCACTAAAGGCAAAGCCCAGACTGGGAGGCAATATGGAAGGAAAAGCCTGACTTTAAACTCCAACCTGATCTGGGGTTTGGTCTCACCACAATTACAATGACTGATTCTCTGTACTTTCTGAGTTTGTATATTCTCTTGTTTTGGTTGTTTTTTGGTTTTTTTTTTTTATACAGTTGCCAATATCTTGATCCCAGGCTGGCATCAGGCATGCCAGTCAAGTGAGACCCACACAGCTAAGGCTGCATTAGCCTAAGTGTGACCATTTTTGTTCAAACTACTCTGCTTAGCAGCTTTACACTGAGCAGCACTGGTACTAGGAACAGATACGTAGAAACAGGGCAGGTGCATGCCATAAGGACTCCTGCTACATGTATACCCTTTAGAACATTTCTGCCTCAGCAATCTCCCTGTGCTTAGTAACCCCCAAAGAGCTTTACTTCCAGAAATTTATCTTTTTTTGTTTTGAAACCCTTTAAACCCTGAGCAGACAGCACGTGTTCCCCTGGTTAACACTGTGTATGAGCTGATGATTCTTATGTCAGTTTGGCTTTGCTGGCTGATGCTTTAGGCTCCCATGCCCTGATATCTGGGTAAACACTCACCATCTCCATGCCTAAGTACAGGGCACAGTCCTGTTCAATGAGCCTGCTTCCTGGTTCGCTGCTTGAGGGACAAGAGAACAGGTACGTCCCAGGAAAGGCAGCAGGTTTCCATTCCCCTGCTGCCTGACATTTAAGCCCTGGGATAAGGAATGGGTGGAAGGTAGCTGCCTGAAGCCAAGGAGTATTAGGAGTGGCAGACACAAGTCACCCTTCTGTCAGTATAATTTGGAGGGGACTCTCAGTTACTGCTGATATAGAACAATACCCATTTCCACTGCTGTCTCAAAACATAAATAGGTACCACTGTCATATTCATAGAAATTACTGGGAGATTTGACATTCATAGCCTGATTGTATGAGTCTGACACTACGTATAAGGAGGCTATAGTCACACTTACATAACACTGTCTTAAGCCTAAGAGAGAAATGTCTCTTCCCCAGCCTCTTTTTCATATCAAAAAAAGTAATTCAAAGCTTGGCTTCATCACTGAACCTGGATGCTTAACCAAATACTAGGAATTTCAAGAGGAGTTTCTCTTTCAACTTGCAAAGAGTGATGTCCCTAAAGAAGGTAGCTGCTAGGCTCTGCATGCCTGCAATTAAGTCCTGCACTGAGACTGAAGAGCTTTCAGGAGTCACCTCTGTCTTCACAGCCTCGTGGGATGCAATCTGTCTTAAAGGCAAAATGTCACAGGTCATATTAAAGGTTAAAATGCTGCATCCTTCACTGGCTTAAAGCTTCTTCCCAAAGCAGATCTCTTATACTGAATCTGTCTTGCAGCAAACTGAGAGGAGATCAACTTGCTTCCAGAGATTCATTGTTCTGGCTCTGCCACATTTCCAAATCCTGCAGCCAAAGATATTAGTCTAATTCCAACAGCTCTTGAAATTTTGGGATTAAGGAACCCATGTGCTTCTTTTAGCCACCTCATTTATACAGCTGCTTTATAATCTATGGTTGGAGTAATATGATCACAGACCATGTGTGTCCTTACACCTGGAAGCTCCAGGTCTTTTGGAGAAAGCAGGAGACCAGAGGGGATGGGTACATGGTCTCACAGCTGGCGCAGCACCACAGCTGTATCACAGATGACAAGGATGGCTCCTGCAGATTCTTATGTCTGGAACCAGCTTAGTGCTGTGGCTTGCCTGTGTCCACCAAGAAGCATGCAGTAACAATCCTGCATCAAATCACATGCTGGAAGAAGCTTTGCACAGGGGACAGCCAGAATGGCTCTGCACCTGCTGAGCTCCATATCAGTGCTAGGCTCTGAGTCCTGGTGATACTGAAGGGCAAGTGTGCTGGTTTGAACTAATTGAAGAATTTGAGTGAGAAATTAGACTATTGGCTGAGAGAGGAAAACACAGTATGTCACTTCACCCAGAGCTTTAATGACAAAGGGAAAAAAAAAATGTTGTTTTTAAAAGTATAACCAAAATATAGATAAGGCAGATGGTTTCAAACCTCGCTGGGCTGCGGCTACTTCTCTTGCATGGTCTCCTTTGTCTCTGCCTTCGTAGCTAATTCTCAGTAATACTACTAACTTCTTTCCTATTCCTAACCCCCCGGCCGATCTACCTCTGCCTATCTTCAGCATCAACAGGTGGTGGGATAAGATTGGGGAAGGGGGGA
>VWZI01011363.1:557856-694587 GCA_013396835.1 Psilopogon haemacephalus | reverse complement strand
CATGTAACTGCAAAACCACCACATTAAGTTTGCCATGTCCATGAGACCACTGGGGTCCTAAGTCCTTCAGAGCTGGAGTGATGCATTGGATACGTGGGCCGTTACCATCATCCAGTCCTCAGGAATGCCACCAGCAGCTGGCCTGCAAACCCTGCAGTTCGTGTCCCCCTCACACCTCCCCTGAAAACCAGCTAGGTTAAAAAAAAACAGCACGGGAACTTTGGGGAGGGAGCCTCCTTCTTTCCACAAGTGACACTGAGGCCTGTTGCGGAACACCCCACCCCATCCCACCAGCCACAATTAACCACCTGAGCTAACCATCTAGCAGGAGCCACCAGTCTTCTTAAAATCCTGCTCCTCATTGGCTGGCCTGGAGCAGACCTTGCATTTCTCACCCAGCATGGTTGGAGCCCTGCTGCCTTTTACAGGTGGAGATGAGGCTGTGGCAAAAGGCAGGGGAGTGAAAGCAAGGAAAACAGACCTACAGCAGAAAATGGCTTGAGCCACTTTGCATCCTGCCAATTTGGGTAAGTCCTGCTCTGACACCATTTTTATGGGCACAAATCAGCTACAGCTACTGGGGTACATAGAGCACCCTGTCACTGTTCTGAAGAAGGGCTGCTTTGTTTTTTGGAATAAAGGCTGTTTTTTTCATCTCCTAATCTAAATCAGATCTGGGGCCGAGCAATTAGCCTCCTGTCTAGTGGTTTACAGCCAATTTCCCTGTGACTATAAACCCTCACTCTATCTGCTACTGTTGGGCAAAAGCAACAAGACTATTTGTCCTTCTTGAGGTAAAATCTGTAGGGCAGTGCTCTGGACTGGGGACTATAAACAGAGGCCTTAGCAGAGAGAGGAGGAAGCAGGCCTGACAAAGCTCCTGGCATCTTTCATATGCTGTCAGAGGCTTTCAGGTTGGCAAGTGGAGCTTTGTGGTTCGAGGCAACAAAGATTGTGGCAGGCTTCTAGCATGTGCTGAAGCTATCTGCAATCTGGTGAGAAGGAAACAAGGATGAGAAAGGGATGCGCCCAGCCCAGTCAGGGTCAAATACACTTCCTTGGCTTCATTGCCCCTTGTACCAAGCACAGCGTTGCTGAAAAGCCCTGCAAGATCCGCTACTGAAAATGAGTAGTGGATGAGCTATTCTGTTGACAGCCTTCCAAGAGCTGCATTTTATCCAGATGTCTCAGAGGACAGGGCAATAATCTGGGACACTCTTGCTGAAATCTGCTGTTGTGGCCATGGGTTTAAAACAAGGTCTGGGGCAAAGTAAGGCTTAGCCATGGAAAGCCATCACAGGAAGGATGCTGGTTGGTCTGACTAGGCACCTGCACCCAGGTTCTCACTTCACTCCCAGGTGTCTCAGGTCTGGGCAAGGCACTGTCCCAAAGCTCAAGCTGTTCACATGCTTTTGCAGCTGAGGGGTTAGAAATCACTGGAAATGAACATTTTTTCCCCTCCTCCACCTTCTCAGCCAACCTTGCATAATTTTCCCTTTAGCCTCCCTAGACAGGTTTGTTACAATTCCCCTCCATTAATATGCAAATATGCCCTAGAGGAAAAGAGAGCTAGAATTTATTAACAGGAATGTGTTAACTCTTGCACTGCTGCACTGCCCTTTGCAGACAGGAGGATGATTTCTCCAACCTGGAAAGTCGTGAGAGAAATGCCATGAAAGGAGACCCATAGGGTGCTGCATGGGGACAGAAGGGCACAATGACCCTGTGGCACTCTGAAGAGGCCAGATTTGTGGGTGAGCGAAGACTTGCAAGGTGTCAAGACTTTGATTCTGCCTTTCACTTCTGCCAAAGGCTTTCTGCACATGCCAGGGCAAATGACTCAACTCTCCAGCTAACCGCTAGGAAGGTGGCAGCATTCACACACTGCAACCTCTGTCGCACGCCAAGAGCAGCAGGGCACAGTTCTGTGCTTTGTCTGTCTGCAGTCATACAGCCACTGACTGCCTGACCAGAAGGATGAAAGGGATCAGATTCTTGGGAAGACTCCGTCCTAACAAAATCCTAGCCTGTGTTTCAGCCCAGATGACACAGAGGCAGGCACACCTGCTGAGTACCTGAGACTTATGGTGTGATGCAGCATGCCAGGACCCTATATGTGGGCACTGAGTCCAGGAGCCGCTGAGAACAGAGCCTGGAGAAGAAGCCCAGATGCTTGTTTAGTTCAACAGTTTACCAGCTGCCCATGGCAGCCATTGCACATTGATGGGGACTCATGCTTCAGCATTTCTCTGGGAAGGAAAAGCCTTTCTGGTAGCTCTTGGTTGACCCATGGGTTTTCATAGACAAAGTTACCTAGATTTCCTTTTGAGCTAACTGCACTGAGGGAGATCCCTCTTTTCCTCCAGTGGTGGATCCCAGTTGGGTGGCACTGACTTGGTCTGGTCTGTAAACTCTTGTCTTTGGGTTCAACTTTTCCGCTGCCAGCTGTCTGTGAGCCCACCTCCACCACAGCATCAGCTCCAGCTGTCACCAGTCAGGAGTACAGCCACGAGAATGGCTGGTGTAGGTTTGCAATGGCATTTCCAAGCAGCCTGGTTGGGTGCAGTTTATTTTCCAGGAAGAAAGAGCCAAGAACCCACCACTGCCACACTGAGAGCAAAAATGGATGCACAATGGAGAGAGGAGGGTTTAGGCACATGGAAACACTTGGAAATATCTACCAGATGCACATGAACATACACATCCATCCATGCTCCATCCTGAAATAATGTTCTCATCACTACTCATGCAAACAGTCAGAGGCAGAAATCCCCCCACCTGCATCCATGCCAATGTTGCCTTCCTCTCTCACCTCAGACCAGCTTGGCCTAGTCACATGCTGGGCTAAAAAGGGGAAAATTTGGATGTTCTGTGTTCTTGCGCATACCATTTTGATGTAAAAGCTGTAGAGCAGAAAGCATTGAAGAGAGAGGGATAGCTCATCACATTGTAGTGGCCAACATCTCCTGCTGAAGCAGAGCAAAAAACCCAGCATACTTTGTCATTAGCTCTTGAGCAAAACTTCCTAAGACATTTTTGCCAGTCCAACATGAGTTCAAGTCATGTTGCCATAAGACCGTAATTTTTTGTTAAGTTTGAAATCAAATTCTCAGTTTGAGCTTTTCAATCTCAGACAGCATTATCTAAAAGAAATCATGTTGCTGGCCAGCCAGAGTCTCATCTACTTCAGTAGAAATAGATTTCTTTGCTTATGTCTGATGCAGGTTAGAAAGGGTGAAAAATACCCTTCCATCCTGTTGTATTAGGCAACAGGCCCAAAGACAGTCATGGAGTGAGGAAACAAATGTCAGCTGTGTTTCCCCACAGCTAATCTGATTTGGCTTGGCCAGTGAATGATTGGCACAGCACACAAAAGCCAAGGGTGCAAAGACCAGGCTGACATGGATGGAGGGGAGAATCTGGCAGCAGGATGCAAGTGTCACACTAGATGTAGGCCTCAAACATGAATGGTAGGCTGGATTCTTCCCAGGTAGGCATGCACAGCAAGTGTAACCCTACCTTGCCAAAATAAACTGCCACTGGGTATGTGGGGGAGGGGAGGCAAAACTTATTGGTCAGCTGCTGCCCTGTGTGGAAAGTGGGCATATAGGCTTGGATAACTGTTGGGCCCTGAATCTTAATCCCACCATGTCCAGGCCTATGTTGGGGGATACTTGTGTTGCCTTTAGGTCTCTGAAGCAGACTCGCCTGGGAGCAAATGTCCTGAGCACAGCTGTTGGTGTTGGGGTTTGCAGCATTGCTTTAGTTAGAAAGCAGTAAAAAAAGGGCACTTGTGGATGAAATGATTGCTTGGTCTTTAGATGATGGTTATGAAGAGATCTTCTTCGGGATCACTTCCGGGCTGCGAATTTGCTTCTTTGTGTTTTAGCAAAAAAGTGTTCCTCCACCTGAGAAATCAAACCTTCCACATGGCTGCTCCCCATCAGGGTGCTGTGGGGTTTGTAAGGCTGTGCAGTTACAGTGGCTTCTGCCAGGGAAAACGCGCCGTTGGCAGATATGTATCGACGTGCCCTTGTGGAGCTTTTGGCGCGCCCCGCTTTAAGCCCCTGCCGCGGCGCCGCTCCGGCCCGAGCGGGAGCCAAAGGACAAAGGAGGGCAGCAGCATGTGTGCGGTCTGTGCGTGCACAGCCATGTGTGCGTGTGCCCGTGTGCTCCGCCGGTGTGCCTGCGTGCGCGCAGAGCAGGCTGTGCCTCGCAGCGTGTCTCGGTCCGGCGTAGCGGACACGGCGCGGGCGCACGTGTGCCCTGCGCCGCGTGTAACCCGGAGGGATCCCGGCGGGGGTGACACCGCGCATGGGTAGGGGCCGAAGGCTGCCCAGCGGTGACAAAGCCGCNGCGGGCCCGCCCCCGCGCCCCCCAGCCACTCTCCCCATTAACAAGCCCGGGAGAACATGGCCGGCGCGGCGGGGAGGCGCGGTGATTTTTTTTTGTGAATGGAGGCGGTGACGTGCCGCGCGCCCGCCCGCCGCCTCCCGTCCATTCATGCGNGCGCGCCGACAGCCGCCGGGTAGTAAAGGCTTCGCGGCGCGTGGGGGTGCGCGAGCGGCGCCGGCAGCGGGCGCAGGAGCCGCGCCACCGCCGCTCCCCGCCATGGTGGCCACCGAGGGGCTGCGGGAGATGGAGGGCAGCGCGCTGCGGCGCCTGGTCTGCCGCGATGAGACCGGCGCCGGCGGCCCCGGGCGCTGCCTGGTGCTGGACTGCCGCCCCTTCCTGGCACACAGCGCCGGCCACATCCGCGGCGCCCTCAACGTCCGCTGCAACACGATCGTGCGGCGGCGGGCTAAGGGTGCCGTCAGCCTGGAGCAGATCCTGCCGGCCGAGACCGAGGTGCGGGCGCGGCTGCGCGCCGGGCTCTACGCCGCCGTCGTGGTGTACGACGAGCGCAGCCCGCGCGCCGAGGCCCTGCGCGAGGACAGCACCGTGGCGCTGGTGGTGCGCGCGCTCCGTCGCGACACGGCGCGCGCTGACATCCGCCTCCTGGCAGGTACCGGCGTGGGTAGAGGGTGGTGTGTGTGGGGGTGTGTGTGTGTGTCTCTGTGGTCTTAGCGGTCCCGGGGCTGGCTGGCGGGCCGTGGCCGAAGGCAGCTCCCTTTATTCTCCTCCCGGCCCCGCGCTCTTCTGGGGCTCCTGGCTGCCGGGGTCCGGCCTTGCCGCGCCGTGTCCGTTGTTCCCCTCCTCTCTGCCCTGCTAGGAGTTGGGAGGCGGCCGGGGGCGGGTGCTGCTTTTTAGGGGCCGCCACCAGCCCTGGCGTGACCCTAGAGTTTGGGTCCTAGAGCGGTCGGCAGAGCGGACATCCACGCGTGCGTAGAGGGCCCCCGAGCGAAGAGGTCTGAGCCGCCTCAGGCTCAGCGTGCTGAGGGGCGGGCCCGGTTCCTCTTGCCGGGGACCCGGCCCGGGCTGAGCTGGCCCGCACACCCAGGTGCAAACCCAGTGTCACAAGCCTCTCTAGATGGAAGCAGCGGGAGGGGGATCTTCTTCTTTGTCTGAGTTCATCGCCAGCCCCACAATGCAGGCAAGGTGTTTGTGCTGGACCAAATAAATACTCGATGTAATGCCGATGTCCCTTCGCAATGTATAGAAGCCCCGGGATGCCTCTTGTGCTTCTGCCTACGGCTGCAGCAGCGACCAGGGCTTCACCTCGCCGGGCTCGCAGCGTCCGCCTGTATTAAAGCTGGGATGCTGGTCTTGAGACCTGCCGTGAGATGCTGTAGGGAAGGGGGATGCTCGTCTAGGCTTCTTGGATGAGCTCCCCGGGGTCTTTTTCTTTTTTGTTTACAGACCGAGAGTTAATTTATTCCTTGGTTTACTCACAGCAAGGGTAAGAATGCATATGCAGAGTTGCAAACCCATTAAGAGACTTGATAGATGGAGGAGGTAGCACTTCTCTTGTACTAGAGACAGTAAAACCAGCAGGAGTTGTTCCAAGGGTGCGATACAAGGTGCTGCTGTCGCAGTGCCTGAACAGCAAGAGCTTGCTGAAGAACAGGCTTTTGGGTCCTTTGCTATGAGACATCTTGGTGCTGGGAGCCACACATGTATCAGGATGCGCTGCTCTGCTTCAAGGCTGGTCCTTTGTCATTTGAGAGCTTCTGGTGCCCCCTTGGTTCTCATGGAAGATTGTTTGGGGTTTCCAGTCTTTTACTTTGAAAAGAATGGGCTCCTGGAGACTCAGTCTTGGCTCCAGAGACTCCTTCCTCACCACAGAACCACTAAAATAATCAAACTCGCTCTGATTTCACAAGAGCAATGTGAACCCAGCACTATGCATCTTCAAATGCATATTTGTCTGGTGCAGGTCGTGATGAAGACCCGTATTGGTTTTGTGCAGTCAGTCTGCTGCCAGGCTCCCTGTGAAGCAGGCTGTCTGAATGTTGCTTGATGGTGGTAGTCCACCAGTGTGGTGCTAGTGGTGGGCAGTGTCTGCACACACAAGCAGGAGCTGCACACCACTGGATGGAGCTGCTGGATGTGGTGCTTGGCTAAATAGGCCTTAGATACAATGGGAAACCTTGAATTAAAACATCTCTGGTTGTTTGAAAAAGTCACTTTGGCTTCCCAAGGAGGAGCCCATTTCTGCACATTACCCTGGATAGCTTGTCTGCTGTGATAGTGCAATGGCTACTGGAGTGGGATGTGTCTACATGGCACTTGGATTTGGGTTCTCCTCCAAACCAAACCAGTAGGACTGGAAAGGGATGTTAGGCCCTGCAGATGCAGCCTCTGTCAACTGTCCTGCTCATATGGGAGGGAGAATGCAAATTGAGTGATGCATATGCCCATATGGTTCTACTTCAAGGTACTTCCTTGCTATGGTGGAGGAAAGCATAAAGGACAGTTGAGATGCTGCTGGTGGTATCGGTCTCTAACTGCCGAGAGATTCCTGGACTGCTTTGCTGGAAATGCTTGCACCCACTGGTAGTCTGAATACCCAGCCTTGTTCAGGGCAGTCTCAGAGCAAGGGCTAGATAAAGGAAGATGTGTCCTGCTGTGTGTGCTCTGCAAGCATGAATTTGCAAGGGTTCTGCAGTTGGGGAGTATTGAAGAGCTACCATGGGAGTCAGGGCTTGGTGTGGCTGGATTCCCACACTGATAGTAAAATACCCAGTTCCTGCTGGTTTTAAGGTTCAAGATCAGACTCTAGAAGGATGTCAGGGTTGCTGATTTGATTTGAATGAGAAAATGAGATCTTAACAGAAGCATTTATCTGCAGTCAACACTGCAGTCTCTCCATTCCAGGAAATCAATGGGGTTTGTTAATTTTTTGCCTACTGTTAGGAAGATCTAGGATCACTTTTACTTATGCCCCTAGTAACACAAGGGACAAAGGAGCAAGCTGCTTTTTCACAGGACCTTAACTACGTGTTCATCTTGCACACTTAGGTGCTCTCTGGAGAGCAGCTTTGCTGTGGAGTTAGCTTCACTGTACCTGGCCAGTGTCAGGGCTTCCCTGGCTTGTTGTATTTAGTCTTGTCTGGGGAGTCAGGCTGGGAAAACAGGAGATCTCCCTTTGCTTTGTGGCAGGGTAATGCATCTGGGAAAGCTGGGAATTAAACAGTCTTGGCTGAGAGGAGCTTTTCACAGCAAAGTCTGAGGGTTCTGGCAGCGAATCATCTCACCATCATCTCTGAGAGCAACCTTGGCCTTGGTCTGGGGTTTTTGGCAGTAAGCATGAAGAAGACTAAATCCTGGACCAGAGACTTTGGGCAGTGAAGAGAATTGCAGAACTCTTGGCCCAAGGGAGTGATGTGACCTCAAGGAGTCCCCTTTTGCTAGCAGGAGTCTGATTTCTCATCCTGAGGCAAGAGCTCCCTTTGCATTACTGTAGCATTGTCTAGGGCAAAGGGCATGGCCTCAATGCATTGGTCTCAATGATGCTGTTCTGCAGTGCAGTGACTGTAGTCTGGGATAACTCCTCGTGCCTCTGGCCTTGCAGGTGGTTATGAGCGCTTCTCCTCAGAGTACCCTGAATTCTGTGCGAAAACCAAGTCCCTGAACAACATGTCACCCCCCACCAGCACTGAGACCCTGGATCTGGGCTGCAGTTCCTGTGGGACTCCTCTTCATGACCAGGTATGTCTAGAAGCCTGGTGTTTAGCTGTTTTGGCTGCTCCTTCCAGTGTTGCAACCTGGCTCTCCTGGAGTCTCTTTGCTCTCCCTCAGCTGAGGCCTGCAGAGCCAGAGCATTCTCTCTCCTCTCTCGGGAGAGCATGGTGGTCCTCCTGCTCCCAGGATGTTTGTGCTCCTTGGGGAGCAGACAAGCCCAAATCCTGTGAGCCCTGCCAGCCTGTTCTGAACAGGATGCGAATGGCAGAGATGACCTTAACAACTCAGAAAAGGCAGCCTCAGTGTCCTCTTTTGAGGGTCTTGGATCAGGTGCCAGGTTCCAGCACTGCTGAGGGCCTTTAGGTCATCTAGCCCACTGCTGTCAGTTGGTCACCCCACTATTGGTTGTTTTTCTCTGTAACAGGGTGGCCCTGTGGAAATCCTTCCCTTCCTCTATCTTGGCAGTGCCTACCATGCTGCCCGGCGGGACATGCTTGATGCACTGGGCATCACAGCTCTGCTGAATGTCTCCTCAGACTGCCCCAACCACTTTGAGGGGCACTACCAGTACAAATGTATCCCTGTGGAGGATAACCACAAAGCTGACATCAGCTCCTGGTTCATGGAAGCGATTGAATACATTGGTGAGTGCCTGCACAGAGGAGCCATGTCTGTTGTGTTACTGGAGCTGGTGGTGGAGTTCATGCCTCAAAGAGCTGGAACCTTTGGCTGGGAAGGGACTGGGGTCTATCAGAGTCCAGGCCATTTGTTGCATTGGTGGGAGGTCAGTCATTTTCGGTGAAGGGTTTGGCTTTAAGATTGATGGTCTCACGTCTTATCTCATTGCCCTTTAGACTCTGTGAAGGAGTGTTGTGGCAGAGTCCTAGTCCACTGCCAAGCTGGCATCTCCCGCTCAGCCACCATCTGCTTGGCTTACCTGATGATGAAGAAGCGTGTCAAGCTGGAGGAGGCCTTCGAGTTTGTCAAGCAGCGCCGGAGCATCATCTCCCCTAACTTCAGCTTCATGGGGCAGCTGCTGCAGTTTGAGTCACAGGTGTTGGCCACCTCATGTGCAGTGGAAGCTGTCAGCCCTTCGGGGACACTGCGGGAACGGGGCAAGGCCGCCTCCACCCCCACTTCTCAATTTGTCTTCAGCTTCCCAGTCTCTGTTGGTGTCCATGCCACTCCCAGCAGCCTCCCATACCTGCACAGCCCCATCACCACGTCACCCAGCTGTTAGCTCAGGGGCTGAGGCTGGACAGGCAGATAGTGCCAGGAGTGGAGGGGGCAGGTGGGCTTGGAGCCCCGTAATGTTAAGCAATAGTGCCGGACACTGCCAATCACCCTGGACTCAACGTCTTTTTCGTAGGGCAATTTCTTACCTCATCTTGGGGTTTTTTTTTTGCTTTTAATTTTAGCCTTTGAAAGCACGAAGTTGCAAAAGCCACGAACCCTGACACTGTCCAGGCTCTTTGCGGGAGGGAAAAAAATAGCATACTGGGTTTCCTCAAGTGCCTGGTTTTCATCTCTTTCCATCCCTAGTTTATTGTCTTGCTTTTCTTTAGAGGGGAAAAAAAAAAAAAAAAGATACACATCCCTTTCTCCCCACATTTCTGCCCCTAGCTCATCTGGGTTGAAAAGGGAGCATACCCACTTTTTATTGAGCAGCAGCCTTCCTCTTGCACAGATTGACATGGGTGCGTGTGATGGATGCTACTTACCTGAGCCAGTTACACTGGGTGACAAGCAAGAGCTGCAGGCAGGGCCTCGGGGCAAGCAGGAGCAGCAGTGGCACAGTGCTGTCTGCAGTTAGTCTCCTCACTGCCTGGGGAGCTGATGCAGATTTGGTCCAAGCCTAGAAAATGCCTCATCTTCAACCCATTGGGAGCCTCATTTCCTACCCTGCCTCTCTTCTTCCTCCCAGTCCAATTCCAGACACAAGATGCCTGTGTGGCTGATGTACATATGTATGGTTTTGTTAGTTTTGTTTTTTAATTTTAGAAATTATTTATTGTCTGAGGGAGGGATAAAACACTGTTTGGAGAAAATAAAAATAAACCTGTTTTCAACAGTTGTGGCTGGTGCAGGTTTGTCCTAAGCCCAAGATAGAACAGCAGCCTCTGCAAACACTCAGCATTCACAGAGCAACTGTTAAAAATGTCTTTATTGAATTTTAAACTATTACAAGTATTGCAGATCAGACATTTAGCCAAGCACATTTATAGATCAAACTCAGTTGTTACAGAGATGTTACCTAAGTCCACCATGTAGACAGACTGAGAACCTGCCCATCGTCTTCCTTGAGAGAGAGGGTAAAGGAGGAAATAAATAAATGATATCCCAGCTCCAGGTAATTTGCAACCAAGAGAGGAAACGTACAGGGCTAGTTACGAAAACATGTTATACAAAAAAAGTATAAAAACAACCCTAGGTATGCTGCCATTTGGGCTGGCAGAGGAAGCAATTATGAATGAAGATACACAAGTTCATGGGACTGTGGCAGAGAAAAAATTCCCATTTCACTTTCAAAGCTGAAGCAAGTTCTGCAGATGTTAAGAAGAAAGTGTCAAAATTACTTTGGAATACAGAAACAATTAAACTACATTAATGGAACCAACACTGAAACGTGCCACCAACAGGTTCGTTAAGACAGAAATAGATCTATCAAAAACAGTCAGATAACACAATCTGACAGGTGGATGTGTGTAATGGAAAATGCATTTATGTCTCATGTTCCCTACTGATTCATGGGCTCACCCACCTTGCTTCAGAAGTTTTATTATGCATTTGCTGCCCCTTGATCCTCCTGGTCTTTTGCTCCTCTGGATCAACTAGTTTCCAGAGTCAAGGAAGTGCCTTCTTCCAGAAACTACTCTGTCTCATGCCTCTTATGTGTCTGCTGCCCACCGAATCCAGCAGTGCAGAACATTTTGGGGAGCTTTCTTATTATCTTAGTGTAGAATTTTGCAGTATTCTGTTACCAAAGAGCAAAGTATAAAAGTTTTCAGGCAAAATAAATTCCAGCTGCATAATACAGTGGGATTCAATTGCATCACAAGCAAATGTTCGAAACAGGTTAGAAAAATATCTTGCTTGTTCCTTGGAATACAGACCAATGCTGATTGCAGAATGGTGGAACTAGTTAGCACAAGAGGGTTGAACAGTCCCTGTGGAGCTGGGATAAAAATACTGGCAAACAAAAATAAGGATGAGAAAATAAACACACCTTATTAAGGTACTGTACTCTCTGCTTTTAATCTGAACTGAAATTTGTGGACAGCATTCAGACTAATGTTCCTGCATCAGGTACCAAGTTTGTCTGTCTCACAGAAACGCTTTCAGCAATGGAGAGCAGGACTGTACCTCCTCTGCTACGTGATGAAGCTTGTTTGTTTTGCCAAACTAAGGTCTTATTGCAAACTGCAGAGGTGTTTCAAAATGCTGCCTCAAAGGGACATGGGGGGAAAAAAAAACAACAGGGAAAATCAAGAGGCTTTAAAGACAACTGTCCCTTTCCCCAGTAGACACATATTCTGTCCCAGTGGGAATGGTTTTTTCTGGAGCCAGTGAGAGGTACCCAGGCTCCTGAGCCACTGTGTTCTTGCATCCTCTGCTCCTAATATGCCTCCATGGGTAATATAATGCTGCAAAGAAGCATTCCAGTCGGGGGACTGTCCTTCTCAAGAAGCTGAAAATCATTCCCCAGAAGGCAGTAGCTGCCTGGTTACAGGGATGTCCTATTTTTAAGGTCTCATTCTCTGAAATTAGGAGGCACCAAGTTAAGTGCTAAAGCAGAAGCCTCTGTACCGTAATAATCTGCCAAATGTGGCTCTGCCATGACAATTTCCTTCACGGGTAACCTCCATACAGATAGACAGATCCACACTTTCTTTTAAAGTGTAAGAGGAGCTACAATGACACACATCAGGAGAGGTGGACACTACTCCTGCACAGGTTTCTATGACACACAGATGCATCATCAGGTCTGGGTATTCCTCCATGTCTGGCCACAAACGGATATGAGATCACACCATTAAGAGACATAAAACCACTGCAAAACAACTTCCTCACACAGCACCTTTACTCTGCACAGAACATCAGGTACATCAACACTGGCAGTTCAAAGATACTGGACAGTATTTTTATCCTCTAGAAGTTCAAGGCTGCAGAAAAATTCCGGACTAGCCATTAGTTCAATCAGCACACAGGAAACAACAAGCAAGAATAGATTCTGGTGCGGACTTGGTGGGGCTTCTGATTTTAAGTTTGTTCCTGTTTTGGAGAGATGTAAAGCTTTTAACTTCCACACCCACACCATGTTACCCATTTTGCTCACATAAGCAGCACAACTGTTTTACCATTTAAAACTATGTCTAAAGTGGGGATGGTGAGCAACACTCACTCTCAACACCATCTGAGACCCTGGTGTAGATAGGCACATCCCCCCACTCCATTATTAACTAAGTTAAAAACAAACTCCAAACTTAAATGATGAATACAAAGCTTCAAAGCCTAGTGGTGATCTTTGCAATCCTAACACTATTAAACAAGTAGCCAAAATACAAGCACCCAATTTTATCAATGAGATTTGATTAGAAGGACAACTAGGCTAGAGCCTGGCTTGGACTTCAAAGCTACATATTTAATTAGGTCACAAAATGAAGCAAGAACCATATAACCACTTCCAGCTCAAGAAAAATAAACCCCAAAGTTCAAGATCTGATGGAGTACTGCTATTTCTAAGGGCTTGTTTAGAGATATTACAAACAGATGATGTGCAGGTAGCCAGATTGTATCAAATGACTGATTTTACAGTGGGTGAAATTTCATTGTGAGGATAACCTGCTTCAACATTAACGTCTTAATGTTAAAAATTACAATTTTATATCTTAACACTGAAAGTGAAAAGCTTTTCAGGTTTAAGTTTGGGTTTTTTTTTATTCCAAACAGGTCAGAACAATCCACTTGTGGGGAGCACATGTATTTTTATAAGCTTAAAGCACACTATTCTGTTGTTTCCTTGCTTTAAAGGGGATAAAACCCAAATGCATGAACTGGATCATCAGATATTAAATAGTGCTGTTCAGCAGGGAAATGCACAGAGCGCTGTGTTCAAAGGAATGCTTTTTACCCCAGCCATTCTATGTGCAACACTGAAGCACATCTCCTGGTATTGGTTGTTGAGGAAAAACAAATTAAATGGCTCAATTTTCAACATTCTCTGAAGCTGTAGAGACAATAAAAAAGAAGTGAGTTTTTACTTTTGTTAAATGCATATCTTCCATGAGGTGGACTTCTGAAATTGTTTGATGCTGTGTTATGCAATGCTTAAAAATAACTTTCTCCTACCCAGTGGAATAAGCCTGGGGAACTTGCAGGAAGGGGGATTAGAGTGAATAAATCCTAGCTTTGTTCTCTGGTATACCTGCAAACAAATCCACTTGCCAACTGATGTTTTAAAAGTTCATTCTCATCAAAATGCAAAATCAGTATGTAAAAATATTATTATTTTTGTGACCCCCTTAAGCTCTTCAGCTGTGATGTCACATACAAAGATATGACACAAAACTGCTAGAGTACACTCTCCCTTACCGGTGTGAAACCCATTTACTAGGTCCTGTATCGCAGAGGGACACAAACACACACGCCCTTGTATATGCAATCCTCTGACTTCTCACCTGCTATATCCCACCAGTAACTGGACAGCATTTCACAAACTGCATGTACTTAATAGAAGTCTTGTAAAATGTTCTCTTAGAAATGATGGCAGAGGGCATTGGCCTGCTTCCAAGCACAAGAGTTGGCTTGACCCTTGCAAACACTTCCTAGGGCTTCTGCTCAGAAACCTGACAAAGCTGTAAACCAACACAGTTTGTTTCCACTCAAGTTACGCTCACTATTATTTTCTCAGAGGTGTGCAAAAAAACCTCCGTATTGAAGAACTGGACCTGGCCCCTTCTCAGGTGAAATTTATATTGCATTGTTAATGATTTTAGTCAAGTTGACTTTGTGCAAAATATCTTTAAGAAGGTTTCGGCTCAACTTCAGAATACAAAAGGAAAATAAATAGTTGATTAGGACCTCTTGAAAACATAAAATGAATGGTGTGTGTTGAAGAGATAATTATGGGCTTAATGCAATTTATTTCCAAATAAAATAACTTGAACAGTAGTGTCCAAAATTTTAAAATGTGAGATAGCACTAATAAAGATTTTATATTTGCAGAATAATGTTCCCAAAGTCTAGATCAAAACAACATTATTTTACATGTGGCAACTGCAGAGACTAGGAGCCTGAGATATGTTATTAAAAGGCAGTCCCTTGTAAACTTTCCTCAAAAGGAACAGTAGCAGTTGAGTATGCAAGAGTTACTCACATCTTACTCATCAAGACAGCAATGCTTTATAAAAGAGAAACGGCTTTTTCCCAGGTTGCTGAGGATTTTGTATGATACTGATTTTGTGAAACACATATCCATCCAGTCCAAGATTGAAGTCACATCCTTCTTCTCTGCTCTCTAGCTACTAAGTCTTTTGCTCTGCTGCTGTTGCTGTCTGTGAGGGAGCTTCTGGCTTCACAATCTGGTATGTAATGAGATATTCCGGGTATGCCTGAAAGTTAAGTCAAGAAAAAAAAGCAGCATTGCTTTATTCAAGGGTATGCTCAAATAAGTTCTCATTTTGGATTTTGCTAAACAGTGATGAGGAAGGACAGGTGCAAAGATCAGCTCTGTTTGCGGAGTGCAAGAGGAAAAGCAGATTTCAAACCCAGCCAGTATTTTGTCTGAACCTACATACCTGTTCTCCTCTATAGATAACATATTCAGCATATGCAAGTCCATTGACGCTTGGCCTGCCAATGACAGAATGGTGCCCTGGAGGGGCATGAGCCATTTTCATTGTGCTGAACTGAAGAAAGGATTTTCCAAGAGTCACTCTACAGAAGAGCATTTGTCTAAAAGGAAAAAAAAAAAGAAAGAATAATTTAAAAATATCTTACTAGGGGTCATATGCTTCCAGAATGATTTCAGACTTTTGAGTTTGTTTTGTTACAATTAATGTCTCAAGGCTTTTTGGAGAAATGCTTTCAGAAGCAACTTCAAAGGTTGTATAAAACCCCTCACGAAAATAAAACAAAATAACATCTTTCTTAACACGCAGAAGGCAACACACACAATTTGTTCAGTGCTCACACAGAGGCCTGTTCTAGTTCATTTTATATAAAGCTACCGAAAGAAGCTGAAACTCTGTGTTCCTGCTACCAGGGTATGGACAGGTGTGAAAGTGCAAACCCTACTTTGATCTAACTCCAGTACAAAACAAAGCTGTGATTAAGTCCTGTTCATTGCCTATAAAACTATCTGACCTATAGTACAACACTGTACTGCTGACCACCACTTTGCACCACAGGTTTGTTCAGAGACTGATGTAGTTTAATTATTTTCCCCTGACCCTTAATTTTCAAACTCACTGTTTCAAGCCTTCCTCCCGAGCCACAATTCACTTTGATTTATCCTCACTGTGCTCTTTTTGACCTTCCTGTGGAACTTGCTGCATTTTTATCCTTTTTTGTTCAGCACTGACAAATGGAAACTGCCTTCTTTCTGCCATGGCCAAGCTCAAGTGGTTATTTTTTCCCCACAATTCATCCTCTGCCACGATGGTAAAAGCCAGGACAGCTAGAGTTTTATGTACAGGAAACTCTGCTGGACTCATACCTGTGGCAGATGTAACAGGACCTGTCTTTGTGTGTGGGACAGCCTGTTCCTCCCCCTATTCCATATACATATTGGTTGCTTTTTGAGGAGTTCTCAGCAAAGTAAATTCCAGCTCCAAACATTCCTCCAATGTACGCATGTCTTTCATCAAATCCTTTGTGAATGATAGCGTTGATAAAAGGAGACCCTGGAACGGGATGACACAAAGGGATGTGTTATCACATATGTTCGTTATGCTCTACAGTGATACAGGACTATGTCAAGAGGAGCTTGCCTGCCTTAAATAGACCATTAAATACCAGAAAGTGTGCACAGTCAGCTGGAAGGGGGCGATACCCAGCTGGATGCAGTGATGTGTGGGATTCATCGTTATATATCAAGATCCCACATGTGACTCATTTCTTACTCATTTCACACATCTCATTAAGTGGCTTTCCCCTCCGTTCACATCACTGTGCAATTTATCTTGTCAATGCATACCACTTTCAGCAGTCAGCACTGGTTAAGAGAGGGCAAAATGTCATGACAGTCACACCCAAAAACAGTTTCCTACAGAGAATCATAGAAGGATCTGAGGCAGAAGGACCCTCAGGTAATTGTTATTTGTAGGCAATTCTGGATGCTTCTGGAGAATATATTGCTTAAAAACAATGGTTGATTTTGATTCCTTTTCCTGATGATTGCCTGAAGCTCCCAGGTAAAACACCTACTGTGTGCTGTTGGACTCTTAGAAGATCCCTGTCTTTTGCACGGCAATGTAACATCCTCCCAGCAGCTTTACTGGAAATGACTAAGATACATCTTAGGAAAAAAAAAAAAAAACCCACAATATTTTTTCCCTCCCTTTTAATCAACATTGCCTGTGGTTCCTTGTAAGCTTTTTATTTGTTGTTGTTGAACACCAGTAGATACAAACAGAGATCACTTCCTTACCATGAAAAAGCATACGCTCATTGTGATGATTATGATTCTCCTCTGAGACTTCCTTCTGCCTGTGACAGAATCTTTCCCGCAACTTCTTGTTCACGACCTTTTGGATCTGCAGTGATACAAGAGGTCCAACCATGCTTGAATTCCAGTTGAAATGTAACAGTTTCACAGAATTTGCATACATTGGACAGGGAAACTAAACAGTATCAAGACATGACCCCTCTGCCCCAACTCCTTTAAAGACAAAGATTCAAAGACTACTTTGAGGCAAAAGTGCTGCCAAGTCAAATAGAGAAGTTACAGATCTCTGAAATCACATTAAATCAGGCTGTGGAATACCAGACTCATCATTTGTCTTCCACAGTTCTTTAGACTCCTTTAAGAGCACAAGTGGATACTTCTCCCTCAGACTAATTTTACCATTTAGTAGATGCTTTAACCCTGCTCCACAGTATTACTTTAAGAAAGAGTTTTAGATACAAAAGGGTGATGCATTAAACCAATTCTGCCTGCTTGCACAGGTACCAACTTTGTTTTATTACATAGAATTTAATGGTTTGAAACTTACCCTGATGACATTGTACCTGTTGAAGATGCCACCAGCATTTCCCCCATCCCGATGCTCCCGGATTGTACTTTGCATCTGCAGAAATGAACACAACTGAATGCTCAGCACACAAAGCTTACCAGCAAGGCAAACTGGGCATGCAGTTTCTCAGTCTGCTGCTGGCAATAGTGGACACTCTTGATTAAAAAATAAATTAAAAGATGTCAAAAACCCCAACAAAAAAACTCTATTAAAAAAAAAAAAAAAAGAGCTACAGGCAGACCTCCCAGATACTCAACATGCTTGTTTTAAGTATCTACACAGAAAAAAAAGGAGAACAGTGGCACTTGTTATTGGAATCATGCACAACTAGAAAACCTCCCTTTGCTTAGAAGAAAAGCATAATCCTTGGAAATGAATGTACCCAAAAAAAAAAAACCAAAAAAACTTATAAAGCAATAACAAAAGCATTTCTAATGAGCAGAGGTTGTATTTCTTGGTGGTAGAAAGACACTTGTATTGTAAATTTTCCCATGTCATAGAATTCTTTTGATTGGAAAAGACCCTTAAGAGCATGTCCTACCATTATCTATCCCTGCAGAGTCTGGTGCTAAACCACACCCCTTAGCATCACATCTCTGCATCTTTTAAAGTCCTCCCTGGGGAGCTTATTCCAGTATTTGATAATACTTACAGAGAAGAAGTGAGAATTCTATTATCCAAGCTAAACCTGCCCTGGTGCAACTTGAAGCCATTTCCTCTTATCCTATTGATCGTTACTAGGGAGACCAAACCAACCTGCACCTTACTTCAACCTCCTTTCAAGCAGCTGTAAAGTCAAGTCTCCCCTCAACCTCTTTTTCTCCAGACTAAACAACCCTAGCTCCCTCAGCCACTTCTCATAGGACTTACTCTCTAGACCCTCCACCAGCTCCATTGTCCTTCTCTGGACCTGCTCCAGGAACAAAACGTCTTTCTTCTTGTGAGACCCCCAAAACTGAACACAGTACTCAAGGTGTGGCCTCACCAGGGTTCAGTATTGTGGGACAATCACTTCCCTGGTCCTGCTTGTCACACTATTCCTGATACAGGCCAGGATACTGTTGGCTTTCATGGCCACCCCTCACACTTTTGGCTCTTATTTACCCAGCTGTCAGTCAGCAACCCCAAGTGCTCTGCCAGGCAGTTTTCCATCCCTCTCTCCCCTGAGCCACAGCAAATAAGTGACTTTTTCTTGCCAGAAGCATTTATACAAAAGATATGCACAAACTCCACCTTACAGACTTGATAATAAAAAATATTCTAGGCTAAGCAAGTGGCAATCATGAACAGCTAGACTTTAAAAAAGACTCTCAAAACTTCTGTGCCGCAGTGTAGGAGCACTATACAAACAGAAAATGCACAGTAAAATGGGTTTCTTCCAAACACAACTCTTTAGAAAGTCTCTCTTCTGTTATGATCTTTCTTTCAAAATGTTATCTGCTTGTCGTTTACTTAAATAAAAGAGCATGTGTGTGTGGGAAGCAAAATTACAGTGAACTCTCAGTTATCCAAGAGCTGTTTATCTAGGTTACAGATTAACTAAGCCATTGAGACAAGAGAAAACAAGCTGGTTCACATGCAGAAAGAGCCTGAGCAGACAATGCCTGCAGAAGTGCAAGGCCATAATCCCTTGGGTCTTCACCCACACAGCCTTGGTTTTCACAAGTACACCTATCTTCAAAAGAAGTGGAAGCCCTTGCTATGTGATAACATCCCAAACACAAAAGACAAAATTGGGAAAACACTAAGTGAGCAAACATACCATCTCTTTAAAAAAACCAAAACACAAAAACTGGCAGGACATAGCAAGGCAGTTTCCATCACTGCTCTACAAAAGACAAACAAGGAGCACTAGATTTCATGTCAGATATATGCGATTCACACCCCCAAGGACATTTTGTCACTTTCAATGTGTGTTATATTTTTTAAGCACTGAGAGGTTAGCTGAAAAGAGAAATACAGTGTCACTGAAGTATTAAGAAAGGTACTTGCAATACCTCCTCTTCTACAGACTGATACTCCTTATCATCAGGCGCAAGGTCAAGAAGAATGGTCCCCTGACTTACACAGTGGAAAGTCAAATATGGATTGGTGCCTGCAAAGAGAGGGAATTAAAGGAATAAAAATCAACAGGAGGAAATATTACCAGCTGTTTTTATCCCTCATCATCATTATTCTCTTAAATAACCCCCATACAGCAGGAAATGCAAAATAAACAGAAGGCAGAAGCACAACCTGAAAAAGATGAAGTGCTTTAGTTAGCAGCTTAGGCTTTTAAAGAGAGAAGGGAAATGCAGGTGGGACATAACTGCAGTTCATTGTTCACCATTTCAAGATAAGCATATGAGAAGTATGGGGAAGTATAAAACTACATCAGGTCTAGCCTTCAGGATACAACTGGCCTACAGCCTCAAGCTACCTCAGAGGTATCCATTCTCTGGAAGGACAAGTGATGACTCTATTCTGTATCTCCTCAATACATCTTTACTTGTCACAACCCACTCAGCCACCAGATCTGCCATCAAGAACATTTTTCTGAAATCCAAATTCTTTCAAGTTGTCATGACAATGCCTACACTTGCAAAAGGTGACTTCTGGGACCCTGCTATATTCTGTGCCAACTGATCAGCAGAGGTGTCATATTTACCTTGCTGTCCTCCTAGAAGTCTCTCCACACCTTTTATTAATTTGTGGCGGTGTCCATAAGCATTGATCCCAATTTCTTTAAGCTCCTCATGCCCCATGTCTGCTAACACATCCAGGGTGATCTGAAAACGAGAGGAAACACAAAATTCACCTGCCTGGCCTGATTCCTAAGNGGCAGGGGGGGTGGGGGGGGTCTGTGTTTAAGAGAGAGATGGGGAGGGAGGGGGAGACAGAGAGAGAGTATGTGTGTATATACATACACACACACACACATATATACACACTTTGTTTTGCTGCACTACTAATTGCTGCCACCTTCTGGTAAGCCTCTTCCTACCACAGGACCATACCTAGCTGCTACAACCTGACGCTGTCTCTTTCAGCAATTAAGAAGAGCTGGCTCTCACAGAAGGTTCTCAAAACCATTTTTACTTATGTGTAAGAATGATGAAAGGAGATGCTGAGACAAATTTGAGAGTATTTTTTAATAATTTAAAGTTTCACACTGTTGTGTTGTGCAAGTCCTTATTTTCACTATGCAAATCAAAGTAAATATACTGTAAGCTTAGCAATAAATGTCAAGTTTGTTTCACAGTGACATTATTATGGTGTGTGCTACTACTGTGTGCATATATCCACGGATGTGCTTCCATATGCATCAAACTAGTGGGTCAGCTGCCCTAAGTCATGCTCAGCGGCTTCCTGGGAAGGTGGTGGAGTCACCATCCCTGGAGGTGTATAAGAGGAGGCTGGATGAGGCATTTGGTGCCATAGTTTAGTTATTTAGAAGGGTCAGGTGACAGGTTAGACTCAATGATCTTAGAAGTCTTATCCAACATGGTTAATTCTGTGATTCAACTCTTATTGGAACTAACACTGTGAGGACATGTACAGATATAGCTTTTTGTATGGTTGCAATGTATCAATGCATCCACAATCACCTGACAAGGTTTTAAGTTTCAAGGGGATGGTGAAAGCAGAGAGGTAATAGAGCATGATGTCAAAGAAACACTTTTGAAAAGAATATAAGATACAGCCTAAGTAAGGCACACATTTTCATTTCATTACTACAAAGCATTTGTGCACTGAGGTGATTCTGTGAAAAATGGACTTAAACTGGAAGAGATAATTATATAAAATCCACTTGCAATTTTACACATTAAACTAGAATGGGAAGGTCAGCAAATACCAGGAAACCATACAACTTGATTAAAAAAAAAGCTGTACTGTTAGCACAATTGGACTTGCAGGTATGAGCTGTGCCCACTAAAAACTGAGTGCCATTCATTCCAAAGACAGCAACTCAAGCAAGGAATTAATAGCTACACTGAATGCCTGTCCAGCTGAGCAGAAAACAACCCCATTTGGATTTGCTGTGGGAAAGGCACCGAAGACACTTGTCACATGCAGTGGAACATTCAAAAATAGAAGAAATTAAGATATTAGAAAGCATCAGGAAAGGGCTGGAGTCAAAGTGAAAAATTGCACGTGAAGGCACAGCAGTGCTTGGAAACAGCATATTTAAACATTAAACACTAGTAAGAAAATTACTAGAAGAGCTAAATAGTTTCAAAATTATGAGTGCACTGAATCTGATTTGCATTATAAAATCTTATTAGTAGGGGAATATATTAAAATTAGATTAAGAAAGCAAAGAGAGAACAAAACCAGCACAACACAAAGGTGTGAAAAATAGAAAGAAGAATATGAATAGAGGATAGGCTGGTTTGAGATTGGTTTGATTCTTAATAGGAGCAGTTCCAAACTAAAGAGATTATGCTTGATATATAAGAAGGGAAAAAGGGATCATATGGCATTGTAAATTTGGGGAGATACCTCCTCCAATGTTTCATGGAAATAGTTGGAACTTTTTCTGTAACCAATACATTACATTTCAAATGTTTGTTTCCTGACTCATCAAATCCAGTCTCTATCACTTGTACCTTTCACTTCCACCACTCTGTCCACCTTGCTCATGCAAACAAATTTAACTGTCACATGTTGAATTTAGGAAATGGTACATAGAAGGACACATTAGAGATGTTTTTGCTGTAAGAAGTAACATAAGCTTGAAAAATTGTTATATTAGTTGTATTCTTTTCATGTTGTGAAATACTGGTATCACAGCTGTTTTTTCTCCTATCTCTCAATTCCATTTGAAACTTTCTAGCCATGCCCAATTAATGCTGTAGTCCTAACCTGGTAAGAAATGTAGTTCCTAGCATGACCGCACCTTGGTAAACTAGGTTTTTCTTTCATCTTATAGTCATACCGAAGGGTTCCCTAAACCTAACTGAAGTGCCACTATAGGTAGCAAAAGGGTTGTTTGGATATCAAGATTGCTGAAGGACATTCCAACCTAACTTTGTTACAGCCATCATATGCAAAGTTCACAAAGTCCAGTGTAACTCTCCGAATAAAAGCCAAACTGGCAGTCATCATGTATGTCTTAGAAACTGGAAGAAAACAGATACCTGAACTAAAACAAAAAAAGATTTTGACAAGTTTCTCACCTTTACCATAAAGTATCTGGTAACTCATTTGCTGTTTTCTTAGACATAATTTTTTTTTGGTACATACTTGTTTTTCTGTAATGTAAGGCTGGGTTACTTTTTTTCCCTTTTTCAATTAGGCAGTGAAAACATGCCTCAAATTTATTACATTAGTGTCTTGTTAAGCACACAGAGATGAGAACTTACCTGCTCTGTCTCAAAGATGTCCCGAAGATGTTCGAGACCCAGGCTTTTTAGGAATTGGGTAATGTTCATATCAAGACCAGAAACTGTAAGAGAAGAAAGAAGTCAGTATGTCCTATGTACCTGAATATAAAATAAATAAATAAACCAATCAACTGATACAACTGATTCTCTCAAAATTCCAAACTCTGATTCTTTTTATGCTCAGTTTGTCTCTGCCTGTAATAAATAATCCACTTCCACTGTGTGAAAACTCAGTGTTCTCTTCTCAGAAATCAGCACTTCAAAAGTATAAGTGACCTATGGCAAATACAGGCTCAAATTGCTAAGAGAAGGAAGAAAAGGGTGGGTGTATTTTTCAATGTAATCACCTAGATGGTGACATAAAGCATGTATTCCAGATACTAATCAAAGGGCTTTAAAAGCGTTAGCAAAATTCCCAAGCCATCAAAATCATCATTCTGTCATCGAAATAATTCTTATTGGCTTTTCTGTATAAAATTAACCATGAACATCTGGGTATTTGATCAGATCTGCCTTTGTAGTCAGACCTAATCACTGATAGCAAACAAAGATGGAGTCAACAACGCTGGACAGAGCGCACATCAGACACTTTAAAGTGAGGTAACGGCTGAAGCTATACAGTATTTTCTGGCTAGTTAGAAACACTTCTCAGATAAAGCAAGGTCTATTGTGATACTAATCTACTGTACTTCCAGCAATGTAAACTTGTCCAGCAACAAAAGCACCTTCTCCTTCCTTTCTTTCAGTTCCTGCTGCTCCATCACCAGTATTTGATGCCCCT
This sequence comes from Psilopogon haemacephalus, assembly GCA_013396835.1. Classification (NCBI taxonomy): domain Eukaryota; kingdom Metazoa; phylum Chordata; class Aves; order Piciformes; family Megalaimidae; genus Psilopogon; species Psilopogon haemacephalus. The sequence goes on along the minus strand of VWZI01011363.1, from coordinate 671,140 downwards.
CCTACGGCTAGGTCTGCTAGTGGTCCGGTGAGGTTATCTATGCTGCTGGCAGCAGAGAGGCAGGATGGTGTAGATGCTGGTGAGATCAGGGAAGCACTAACAACAGTAGCCTGAGGTTTAAAGCAAGTTGGCAAAGCTTCTGGAGGCATCGCATCTATCAGCAAAGCTCGGATATCATCAGCCTGGAAAACAAAGAACGTTCAACATGAGGTTCTATTATCACAAGTCACTGATCTCTGGAAAAAAAAAAAAAACACTTTGAATTTAATTGATTTGCTCTGTTCCCTCACTACAAAGAAAACTGCCAACTTTTGTAACATGGGAATTCATAGTTCAGGAACATTCATATTCACTGCTCAGACACAGGTGAATTGGGTTCTCCCCATTTCTAGAGGTAAGTGAGACACCTCTTTCTGGCACAGTGACTTTATAGGTGTTAACACTAGGAAGAATAATGCAGTAACTTCATCTGAAATCCTTCACAACCTAGGTCATGCAATGCCAACTCAGATTTCCTCTGTCAGGCTCCTCTTCTGGTGACTCATTCTGCACCAGATCAGTGTTTCAATGGAAACTCTACCGTTGCTGTAGGAGAAATACAAATTCAGCTAACAACTGGATCTAGCTTTTGTTGACTAAATTAAGCAGGACTCTCATCTTCAAGATCTTCCTCCTTGTATGTTCTTGTAGAATATGATTAAGACATCCTTATTTTTCTCCAGAGAAACCAAATGGGTTTTGTATCGTTCATCACAAAAACAGTTTTTCTAGAGCTCAGATAGCTGGAGGATTTCTCTTGAATTCTCCGCAATCAGTCACTGGCCTTAAATGACACAGCAACCAATTTGATTGCATTATCTATTCTACCAAGACTGGGACATACATGTCCATGTAATCTTATTAGGATTTTTAGCCAGCCACCTCTGCCACCACTAACAAGAAGATTTCTGAATGTCAGTTTTAGAAAAACCTTGATAGCCACCTGTGACACTTAGAATTTTGCTTTGGAGTTGGACCAAAAATAACTGAGGTGATATGCAGGCATTGGCCACAATCATCCTTTAAGTGATTCTATTCCTCTGAAGGCCCATCTGATTTTCAATCCAAGTTAAAAGAAATCTCCTACAATAAGAAGATTGATCCCAGAAGTGAATCTTTAAGAAAAAGTAAACCTTAAATCATAAACTATGTTAGGATCTCAGCCAGAGGAAAAGCCTGGCCTTATGGGTAAAAAGTCATAAACAGGTACTGTAGAGATGCTCATGTCCTTCCACCTCAGCCCAGCAAAAGCTGAGGAGCATAGATGTCATGGAGCTACAGAAAGCCACGTTAATGTACAGAGCAAATACTCCAGAGCAGCCTGTGGCTGCCATAACATGAACTTACTGTTGCCAGGTCTAGTGGTGTCTGACCCTCTTGGTTCTTCATGGTTGGATCTGCTCCATGAGCTAACAGCAGAGCACAGAGTTGTGTCCTTCCTTTTTGTGCAGCTTCATGTAGTGGTGTGAACGCCCATTTATCTGTTGCATTTACACAAGTATTGTATTTGATCAACAGTGCTGCTATATCCACATGCTGGAAAACATAATCAACATGACACCGTTAAAATGCTTTCCTTTTTCACGCTGGAGGTAATGGTGCTCAGAGACTCCTGCAATTTCTCTTTAATTCACTTCTCTGATTCCTGCATCTATGAAGCAACTTTATATTGCAGCTCCACTACCACCTGTATCTGTGCACTACTAGATCATCCACCAGCACTTTGTAATTTGGATTAGACATGGCATTATATTTCTGCCAAGCCATCCCAAGCACACAGCATAAAGTTTATGCCAGCTGCAGGAGCAGACAGCAGAAGACATGATACTTGATGCAGCATAAACCCTAGAGTTAACTGTCTAAATACCTGCAGACAAATTTGAACTGGCACCACAAATTTATAGGGCTGCAACATTTGTGTCGTGATCCTAGAAGTTCCAAAGATCAATGCGCTGCACTGCTGAGTCACCACTTAAATGCCTTTACACAGAAGTCTCCATTGTACTTAATTTCTCTCTTGCAATTTTTAACAAGACTTTCAACCCATTCATGGCAACACAAATTTGTTTTTTCTCTAATTGTGTTTTATGAGAGAACTGTAATTGATAAAATGCACTAGGAATGTCACAAGGGACAACTGCTTTATATGGGCTATGAAAGTAATTATCTTATAACCATATGATTTTGTCGATAGCCCATCCTTGAAGTCTGCCAAGTTAAAATAAGAGAGAGAAAACTGGCACATGCATTTTTTTGCTGTCTTTGGCTTGTAAAACTATTTGTTGAATCCAGCTAAGAAATAATTAAAAAGAAGTAGTTAGAATGAGTAGGTGGGAGTGCAAAACGCTGAAATGACAAGCAGAAGCGTAAAGACTTGTAAATAGATATAATTTTCTCTGTCAATTAACTGACTCTCAATGGCTTTCTAAGTAAGTGTCATCTGAAGAGATTGCCAACCTTATACTTTCTTCTCTGCTGAAGTTTTAAAGTGATTGCTGCTCCTGTGACTTTTCTGCTCCATGAAACCCTACTGAGGGACACATAGCATGAAGAACTGGGTGGAAGAACTGAAGATACTTTTGTGAAGAAAAGGTTGAGCCTGTGAAACCTGCCAGCTACAAACTTGAGAGGGGAGTACTCACCTCCCCTCTTCCTCCCAACACAGAGATCTGAATGGGCTGATGACACCTCAGAGAGAAGTGTGGGAGAAGCATATAACAACTCTTCACTAAACAAGCGGATAGAAAAGCACCAAACACTACCTTGCTCACATTTCTTAGCGAAAAGCAACCAGATTAGATTTGCATTATGATTTTTGGAAGTGATAATCTACACACTTAGAGATAGCCTCCAGAATGGGCTGTTTCATCACCTTTGAGGATGGAGACAACGCTGACCGGCTTGTAATTTCCTGTGTCCTCTTTCTTGTCCCTTTTGAAGACCAGAGTGACTGGTCTTAAATCAAAGCAAACACTGTACTTCACTTGGCTCTCAAATGAAAGTAATCATGTTTCTATTATGACCACCTCTCTTAGATTTTGCTGCTCTTGTGCCAGAGGGCAGGTAGTAAAAGACAAAGAATACCATGACACTCATCTAAAACACTACCTGACCTTCATGTCATCTGTCTGACTGCAAGCACATGGCTGTGAGTTTCTCAGACACTGTCTCTATACAGTTACAGAATCACAGAATTAACCAGATTGGAAAAGACCTTCGAGATCACGGAGTTCAAGCTATTATCTAACACCCTCTAACTAAACCATGGCACTAAGTGCCTCATCCAGTCTCTTTTTAAACATCTCCTCGGCCAGCCCATTCCAATGCCAATCACTCCAACGCCAATCACAAAAAGGAAGAACTTCTCCCTAACATGCAGCCTATATCTGGCCTGGCACAGTTTGAGACTGTGTCATCTTGTTCTCTCACTGGTTGCCTGGGAGAAGAGACCAACCCCCATCTGGCTACAACCTCCCTTCAGGTAGTTGTAGAGAGCAATAATGTCATCCCTGAGGCTCCTCTTCTCCAAGGGATTTTTTTATCACCTCATCCACAATTAACAGCTGCTTATAAGCAATCTATCAAGCACCTGTGCAACTGATACGCACAGAGATGTTTCCTCCTAGACCGATGAAAGAGGGCCTGCCTCATCCAGTATGGTTTGAGATAGCCACTACACCTCCACTGCAGTAAACAGATTGCCCAGGAGGACACTCAACAGCCCTTCAACACTTCAGTTTTAGCAATAGCTCCCCTCCCACCAGAAACTAGCTGCAACAGGGCTCTACTTCTCTACATCATTACCTACACATGATCCCCATATATTGTTTTCTTCTTTCTATTAAAGCCTTTCAGCAACAACTTGAGGTATTTTCTGTTTTAACAGTCACCCTAAATTTCGGACTGCTCAATGCTGTGCTTCTGCTTGCCCTGCATAAAAACTACGTTCTAGTGATTTTTCCAAACTTTAGCCTTTAACTGCCACAGCACTTCTGAATCTGTATCTTCCTTACGAGATTGCAAATGGGGCTTGCAACAGGGATTGCTCTCAACAAGTATTTGATGCCATCAAAGCCTGAACTATGCTCACAGCAAGACATCTGCAAAATAACTGGCGTTCAGTATGACTTCAAGGAGTTCATTGTTGGTCTGCTCAAGGCAAGAATTTCTGCACCTACCCCATAGGACGCTGCATTGTGTAGGGGGATTAATCCTCCTTTGTCTTGGGCATTAACGTCAGCACCGTGCTCAAGAAGGTATTCAGCCACTTCCAAATTGTTGTAACCAGCTGTAGAAAAGGCACAAAATACCAGACGTTAGAAGAGCTGAGCTAAAGAAACATTATTAGACAGAAAAACTGAAGTAATTTTCTGACTGCAAAAGTACCTCTTTCGTAGTGAACGTACTACCTCTTGAAATACAGCTGCCACAGTTAAACTTCTGTATAGGATAATGCCCCATGAAACTTCCATCAGCCATGCTTTTGGTGATTAACTTCTGTAGCCCTATCATAACCATACGTAAGCCTTTCAAAACAAGTGAGTCACCCACCTGCAAGATGTAGCGGTGTTGAATTTCTTCCCTGGGTGTCTCTGCAGTTGATATTTTCTTGAGTACACAGCTTCTGCACTCGTGCCAGGCACCCCTTCTTGGCAGCATCTAGCAAGGCAGCATCTCCTCGCAGTAAGTCCTGGATATCTGTATCTCCTTCTTTCACCAAATCTAATGGAGTGTTTCCATCTCGATTCTTTTTTGTTGGATCAGCTCCATGCTGCAAAGTGCAAAGTGGAATGCTACTGTCACAACCACAGGCAGAGCAGAGAACATGACAGCATCACTATTTTATGACACAAGATAGCAGAGGGTGGATTTTTCTGACCTGCTGTCATGAAGTACCAGCTGTGTAGATTAGCAGGCACAAGAACAAATCCACAAAGCTGAGGCCTAAAGCGCTAGTCTGCAACACAGCTGTGCAGATCTCAACTCCACAGGCAAGGATGGCAGCCCTTTGCAAGAGTTGCCACTGCTCTACTTGCAACAAGTTCAGGTGCATATCCTGCACAGAGTTACACCCTACTGTCACAGCAGGTGCCGTAGAAAAGCCAACTGCAAATACCTTGCTGCCAGCCAATCTTTTCCTTCTGCAAACTGGCTGGCAGAGATGTTTCCTCAGCACACCTTCTGAACTAGAGAAGCCAGGCCCTTGGTTTCATTAAATACCACCCTGCTGTTGAAAGGCTCTTGTTATGGAAGGGAAAACAGAAAAATATTTATTTCTTCACTTTCTAATAGGTAACAGCATTGTCTCAAGCAGTTTACAGGCCATGGAAAGCAGTGAAGAAAACATTTTAATGGAAATGTGGAGAAAGTAGATTTGAATTGCTGCTGGAGCATATCTGCAGTGGTAAGTACTAGAGCATGGGAGGAGAGGAGCATCCACCTAGATACAGCATATGGTGCGAGTCATGACCATGTACAATTCTGTGGAAGAACAGCTCCTTCTCTGATCGTTCTCAGCAGCAGTGGGAAAAAAACAAGACAGATAAAAGAGAGGCATCTGCTGGCATGCCAGTTCTCTGGCTGGCCACTTCAGAATCAGCACAGTGGTCCAACCTCCACCAGCAAGTCTACCCTGCCACTTCTCACTGGAGATGCTGTCAAATCCGTGTTGAGTCACAGGGAATGATTTGGGCATAGGAAGGAAAGAACAAATTAAATGCCTTGTATTTGGAAGCAGTACAACAGTGCTCAGCCTGCAAAAGGTAACTAGGAAGAGACAGGAAGGGACAGAGTACTGGCTACAAAGAACTAGTTCCACAGCTGTGGTGGTTTTGGAAAGAGATGATTCTTTGCACAATGCCTTTTAAACTGCAATAGCATTTTGAAGAAATTAATTCAGATCCTTTAAAAACTCACTGAAATTGGAACTGTTAAAGTAATTCTCCAGAATAAATATCTAAATGAAGAGTCAGTGTCCCCTTGAAAGGCACAGAAACAAATTAAGGTGGCAATTTTAAATAAAAGTGATGAAAAAAGCAATTACCCCCAAAATGCCTGTAGTACATTTTTGTTTCCTTCCTCAATCAGAACAGGGCAGAAAGAGTGCAAGTCAGGAGAAGTCCATTTCAACACCCAAAGCTCAGCAAAATCGATCATGCTGCCAACTGGCATAAGAGACACAGCAAGAGAAGGCCTGACCAAACTGCACTGTGACCACATATCCATGGATAGCCAGAGCCTTTACAAAACCCTGTCACCTTAAGGGTACATTTAGGTTTGATTTCACAAAGTAGTATTTCAGCACTTTTCTACTTCCTGTAATACAACTATTTAGGATTCTTTGAACACACAAAAATATCTGCATTCCCAGTGGAACGATCAGAAAACTCCAGAAATTCCAGAAAACTCCATTGTCAATAAAATAACACTGTGCTTGAGAGACTGAGTGCTTCGATAGCCTGAGCTAACATCTGTGTTCAGGTGTTACCATCAGGGCCATCATCATGCTAACTCCACAGAAAGTTCTGGGTATCTTCTGGTTTCAATTTCAGCTGTGTTTCCAGCTGATACACTACCCTCTTGAACGCTTTTTTTGGTAATAAAGTGAAATAATTAGTAAGAGAGAAATAGTGGGGCTTTGCCAGAACAAATGAAAAGAGAAGTGGACAGGGAAGAATCTCATAAATTTTGAATTACTGTGCTTCAGATGGACATGAAGTAGGCATGGCTAAAATAGGAAACAGGACTGACAAAAACATTCTACTGTAGCACTTTTCTTTTACCCTCCTATGGTAGGATATGACCTTATTAAGTCGCTCAAACTCATGTTTCTTACTGGCAGTATGTTGGCATTATCTCATGCCTTTTATAGGTTCTCTCACTAATTATAATGAATATTTATTCCGCAGTATATTAACATACATTTCCTCCAGGAGCCTGACAGATTATATATTAACACAACAGTTTTCAATTTCTTACATGCTGGACACCATTTAGGAGCTACCTCCAGTTACTGCTCTGTAACACACATTTCTGTAAGTACAAAGTGTACTTAATAGCAGGAACTGTTCCTGAAAAGGATAAATAGGATAAGTTGGGTTTTTTGGTCACTTTGCACAAATTCAGCTGCCTTCCCAGTTTGATCCTTTGGTCTCTCACTCGGCTAATAATATTAATGTATGTACCGGAAAAACTAACTGTACAGATGATTGATCGTGAGTGAACTGGCATTACACAGAAAATTATCTGACAATTCTAAGATGAAAATAGATTTAAAGATACCGTGAAGAACTCATACATGCAAATAGATATACTAATCTTCGATGAAAAACCATGTACAGAGTTCAAGACACACATAGGATCTGCAGATCACATACTTTTAAAAGCAGCTTGCAGATTTCGTATTTTCCTTTTGCTGCTGCTTCATGCAGAGGAGTGAATTTCCACAGGTCTGCCACGTTAACAGAAGCACCGTGCCTCACTAGGAGTTCAGCCACCTCGTAGTGTCCATAAGAACAGGCATTGTGCAGGGGTACTAAGCCACTAATCAAAGAGAAAGTACTAAAAGTTACAGAAAATAAAATCCAATATGCAATTAGATAAAAAACCATGATGGTTACAGAAATCCCAACCACAACAAACAGTGGGAGGTAGAAACACCACACTACTACACAGTGAAGCACAATACAGAATGAAAAGGTACCCTTTATCTTTGGCATGCACATCTGCTCCATGGTGCAACAGATACTCCACTACTGATACACGGTTGTATCCTGCAGCAAAGTGAAGTGGCGTTGAGTGACGACCTTCCAAGTCTCTACAATTCACATTCTGCGGGCTGCAAAGTTGCTGTGAAGACAAAAGAAAAAAACAAAATCTAGTACAGAACTAAGAGAAACAAAGAAAACATTTCACAAAACCCCTCCAGAAACCAAACCCCAAATGAACAACAAAAAACCACCACTAAAAAATTACCAAAAACCTCTAAGAGACCCAATCAACCAACCAACCCACCCCTCAGAAAGAAAACCCAAAAGAAAGCCCCCAAGTTACCACCCTCAAGCGCTTCAATGAAAAATGGGATCAATTTATTATTATATACAAAGTTTTGGAAATTACATTTCAAGAAATTTCATTTACGGCAAAGTTAAAAACGGTTGCTCTAGATTTATGGCTGAAAGAAATTCTATAAAAAAAGAGACTTAAATAACGGGAACAGTATGAAGATATTCCTAATGTATTAGAAAGGATGAGCCTTTAAATCATCAAGAACCAGGTTTAAGGCCATGTAACTTTCTCCAGATTATCTTAGTGTTTCCAGCTTATGCTGTGTTTAGAAAACCAGAAATACCGAGCTTGGCAGTCAAAGGACCTGCTGGTGCACAAAAGCGTTGCTGTTTGAACGTTAATATGTATCACATTGGATACATATTAACCTTCAAAGTTAGAAGGCAGGCAGAACGGTCTGTCTGCAAACACAAAGTACAAAAGACAAAAAACAAACTTTCCTGTGACGCTGGAATTCTGCGGCCTTTCACCTTCAGATTAATAGTGTCTTAAAATGTGAAGTCTGCTACCTGTTAACACTTTGCTTGTTTTCTGACTGAATCATGGACCTGAGGCCTGTTTCTTAAAATGTAATTTGGAGGACAGCAGGGTCCAATTCAAAGAATTATGGCTGCACCTGCAGCATTGCATTCGAGTCAATTGAAGACATGACTGTCTGAAGGACTGCGATAACTAACAACCAAAAACTCCAGAGAAACATCTAGCACATCTCGGTGTACTACTTTATAGAGGGAATTAAATTTAAAAAAAAAAAAAAAAAAAGTTTGTCTTCCCATTTTTTGATTTACTATCCGCTGGGCACTACTTTCACAACTCCTGAAGCTGAGGCTTCCACGAGCCTTACAAAAGCCACACAAATTGAAAAATTAACATGAATCGCTCAAACCTACCTTCACAGTTTCCAAGTCACCAGCTTTGGATGCTTCTAACAACCGATAATCCACATCCGATGTGCGCACAGGTGTACTTTCTACATAGGGAAAAGATGGTTTAGGATTACCTAGGATGATTAATTTGTATTAACTTGTGCTCAACATATTTTCCAAACTGAGGGAAAGGGGGAAAAGTCAACTATAATTTTTAAAAATGCAGTTAGGGCTCCAAAGAATGGTTTAGGTTAAAAGGGAATTTTAAAGATCAAATGCTTCCAACTGTATGCCATGGACAGAAACACTTCCACTAGACCATGTTGTTCAAAGCCTGATACAACCTGGCCTTCAACATTGCTAGGGAGGTAGCATCCACAACATCTCTGGGCAACCTGTTCCAGTGCCTCACCACCTCACAGTATCCTAATTTTGTATCTAGTCTAAATCAACTGTCTTTCAGTTTCAAACTGTCACACCTCATCCTACCACTACACTTCCTGATAGAGAATCCCTCTCCATCTTTTCTATAGTCCCTCTTTAAATACTGAAAGGCCACTATAAGGTTTCCTTGGAGCCTTCTATTCTCTACACTGGACAACTTCAACTCTCTTAGCATGTCCTCATAGGGGAAGTGCTCCAACATGTGACTATCTTCATGGCACATCTCTGGATCCACTCATGCAAGGTCCTTGCCCTTCTTATGCTAGGAGCCCCAGAGCTGAATGCAGTACTCCACATGGGGTCTCACAAAAGCAGAGTAGGTGGGGAGATTCACCTCCCCAGGTATTTTTTTTCTTAACTAGAAAGTATGGCTACATCTTCACAGAAAGACAACAAACTATCCATTCCCTTTGAGGTAATATTTCCTATTGCAGCCCTATTTTCTTGACCAGTGTTTTGTGGTCTTCTGGTACCTCCTTGCCTCCATATTCACTGCAGGAAGAAGAGGGGAAAAGAAGCGAAAAGCAAATCCCACAAGCTCAACTGATATGTAAAGAAATGCTCCGAGTTGAAGGAAAATCTGTGAATGCTCAAGGAAAACAGTGTCACCTTTAATACTAACAAAGCTGCCATATAATTTTCTCCATCTTTTGGAGCAGTTCCACAAGCAAGCAGGTGGACTTGATGATCTTAAAATCTTTTAAACTTATATTTCTCTACGATTCTAAATGGTTGAAACATGCTGCAGGAGAAGGATGGCAGCAGGGGTTTGACACGAATATTAATGACTGAGCAGAGCATAGCATCCATCAAACTCATACTGTTGGAATGGGTTAAGAGTTCAGCTCACATGTTCCTCATTTTATTTGCTTTTCTTTGCTCTCCCCAGGAACATATCACCTCAGCATCATGAAGCAAGGAGAGACTAGATAAGGCTAAGTCCTATAATGGATCCAAAGCTTTGCTCCTTAGCAATTGTTTATCTCTTCTCTGGACTCCACTTTGTCTCTTCAGAAGACAGCCAAGATGCTGACTTTTGTCAGGGTAAAAAAGGAAATCAATCAGAAACACAATCTAATTTCTACAGAAAAGAGAAATTTAAATTCTACTAGATAAGAACTTGAGTACCAAAAGGCTGCACTGAGCAAAGAAACAAAATAAATCTTACTCTTCAAAGAAAAGCAGAATCAGCAGCAGTTTCTAATAAGCATTTGAAAAAAATAATAAGCTTACTTAATGAGCTTCCTTATATTACATGGCCATATCCCTACCAGTGGCAAGAAGAATCACAAGCAGTTAAAGTTGCATCCACCAGCTACCACACTGTCAAAAAGCTGTCACAGTTGCGAAGTAGCTTAACTATGAAGCGTGAGGAAAAAGTCCAATACTATATATAAAATATTTTAAGCTGTGAACCCATGAGTTAAGTTACAATCTCTATCAAAACAACTCAAACATTTTAAAAAATATTATTTTAATCCAACAAGACAGTAATATTCTGTAAATAATTTCAGCATTCATTTACTGGCTTTGGAATACAGAGAGCATGAAGTATGAACAATCCTATGACGCATGCATTTGTTCAGCTTTTGAATCTTTCAGTCTTGAGCACCTTCATGGATATAAAAGAATGGCTGCTATCTCTCCAATGAAAGCAACACAGTATTACTTCAGTGCAAATTAATTTAATTCAAAATAAAATGATCCTTTTCGGAACACTTACAAGTTACTATTAAAAAAACAAATACAACTTCTATTCTCTTGAACAGCAGGGGATATGTTTACTTTCTTCTGATTCTTCTCTCAGTACCCATACGTACAGTCACAGTGGATACCTTACATAGGTAATGCTACCCATGCAGCCAGCTACATCTCTGGAGTGGGTACATTTCAAAACAGTCATTCCTTGCACTGCTGTAAAATGTCTCTTTCTCTGTTTAAGCCCACACTGTTGAGAACACTGAAGGAAATGAAGTTTCTAGCTACCATGCATGGATCTTCTCATCTCCCTGGATATCTGCCTGTCTTCAACTACATGTCTATCACAGAATCATGGAATCAGTCAAGCTTGGAAGGTACCACAAGGATCATCTAGTTCCAATCCGCCTGCAGGGCAGGAACACCCTACCCTAGATCAGCCTGGCCTTAAACACCTCCAGGGATGTGGCCCCAATCACCTCCCTGGGCAACCCATTCCAGGCTCTCACCACTCTCACGGTGAAGAACTTCCTCCTCACAGCCAGTCTGAATCTCCCCACCTCCAGCTTGCTCCATTCCCCCTAGTCCTGTCACTACCTGATAGCCTAAAAAGTCCTTCCCCAACTTTTTTGTAGGCCCTCTTCAGATACTGGAAGGCCACAATAAGGTCACTCAGGAGCCTTCTCTTCTCCAGACTGAACAGCCCCAACTCTTTCAGTCTGTATATTGCACCAATGTAAGTCACAGCTACTGATGCAAGTACTCTTTTCTCTACCTGCAAAAATTCAAGTGACCTGTGTAAGAGGATACAAACTCTCAAGCACTCATATTAAAAATAGTAGCACCATCTTGGAACATGTTTTGCCTTTTTAGTTGCCTTTTCTCTCTGCTGGACAAGCAAGAGATTTGAAACAAACATTCAAAGGGTACAGCAACTATCAGGACTCCTCTGCCAATAGCACTGTGCTTAGGTACTGAGGACTTCAGCAGTCACAACACATATTTAGCAATTTTCCAGCCACCTTGGAACTTGATAACAAAACCCCACAAAACTCCCAACATCTGCCTTCCTACAATCTCCCTGTAAAGCAGCATATTCCAAGTCTACAACATGTTTATTTTCTCCCCAATTTGCACAAAATCACTGAACTGTGCAGGACTTGCTTTGTTTTGTTACGGTTTTCTTCTGAAAAGTATGAAGTACACGTTCTACATGTGTTCACATGATGGCAGATGGGAGGGACAAGAAAACTACTGCAAGTTTCTTGCATTTAAAAGGAAGTAAGACCCACATCTTTAGAAAGGGATAAGATAAAATAGCCAAGGCTTTATTTTTACCCACCACTTAGAATCTGCTGTACTGCTTCATTTCCCATCTGTGCTGCTGTGAAGCCTTGTAAAGAGATGATGGAGGGATCAGAGCCATAATTCAGCAAAAGCCGACAGGTCTGCAAGTGACCTGCTAGTGCAGCCCTGTGTAATGCTGTTTGACCAAGTGTGTCCAGTGCATTCATCTGAAAAATAAACAGCAATATAAAACATTGTTTTAATTAAAAGCCTTCACCTGTCTCCACCCTTAATAAGAAGGCCAATAGCAGTAATTTTCCAACATAAAAAATTATTTATCAGTCCCTCTGGCATTGCAACTAAACAAATACAAAAAACGGAATCACTCCAGTGTACAGACAATTTACTGTAGATGCTTTCCTGACTTTTAACAAACCAGGTTATTTGTTTGTACGGCTAATAGGCAACACAGTAAGCCCAAAACCATAGCAAAAATAGTAATCAAACCTCTGACAAATTCAATGAAAATCAACTTTGTTCAAGGAAAGCAAAACTGTCACAGAAGAGGAGAAGTAGTAAATTATTAACCAAACAATTCAAAGATCTTCCATCTTAAAGGAAATTACCATCTGTTGCCCTCAGGAAGTGAATTAACATTAATCAAAACAAAAAATTGAAGCAGAAGTGTCAGATTAGGAATTCTATGAAGGGGTGAAGGAAGCAGTTGGATACAAACAATCCATTTCCTCCTCCCTTTTCATACTCTTTCAGATGTGCCAGTGGATACAATTCTACCCAATACAAAAGTGCATAAAGAGGTGAAATGGAGTATTACTTTTAAAGAGTATGATATAACAGAAACCTGTCTGTCAGGATCTAACAGTACCTAGATAACTGTATGTATCTCCCTGGGTTCACTATCAGAGAAAGGACAAAAATAATTGAGTTCTTTAAAAAGCAATAAAAATACCCCTCATGAAAATAATCTTTCAAGAAGATATTTTGTACCTAGCAGTGATTCATGGCAAATCTAAATGCAAATGTCCAACAGCATTTTTGCCACTTTATGAAATACAGTACTACTCTGTATTCTCTGCAAGCAACTCAGAACTCGTTATCTGCTTCCAAGACTGCAGACTGTGCACTGCATACGTAACAGACTCTGTTACTGTAAAAACCCACTCTTTTACCTTCTGAAAATCGCTGTGCTGGTAGTGAATAAAGGTTTTCCTTATTTTTTTCTCATGTAAAACGCAGCTTGCAAATCCTACTACCCTTCCACAAAAACTAGTAAAAAACCCCCACATTTAAAGTAAGATACATATTCTGTAACAAAATGAATTTTAATTAGGGAGGTAACTATGTAGAAAATATCTATTATCAGAGTAAAAAATATCACAATATCAAGGCATAGGAAAGAACAAATAGCTACCACATAAACACAGCAGAGCATGACTGGATATTATCTGAAATTCTTCTATATCCTTGAACAATTCTACAAGGAATTTCTCATATCACGAACCTCACTTGCAGGAAGCCGTACAAGAGAACAGTTCCATTTTCTTCTAACTGCTCAGCTCATGTCACTCTAATGGGATTTCCCTAAAGGTTTAGTTTTAAATAAAAACTCATTGCTACTATAAACATTAACTAGATGTTGAATGTCCAAAATTTTATTCAGATGATGATCCTCATCTGGTACAGGACATTGGACACCTTTCACCACTGATAAGCGCACAAAGAAAAGTAGAAGTCTGGAGCTGTACAGGTTTACTGATGGTAAAGGCAGGATGAAATGAGACTACCAGATTCTGGAAGCAGCTAATAACCCAAGGAAGAATCATAATTAACATCTCTTGCAACTCCTGTGTTAAGTTTTCCTGTACTGAACAGATTGTTGAAGAACAGCAGCGAGACATTGACGCTGCACAACTCAACAGTGGCCATATACCTGTAAAAAAGTGTTAATATTAATTTGAAAAGAACACTGGCAGAGTCATCAGATCCATCATCTCACATGTCGTACTCAGGTTTCCTTTCACCTCCACATAATTATCTTTGCCAGTAATCAATTCTTGTGCTAGAGGAATATCAGCCATCTGAAGAATTGCCTGCTTACTTCTGGTACAAGGACGGCAGCAACTGAGAGAGAAGTGCATGCAGCAGGTGAAGCTGTTCCTCCCCTCAGGAGCAAATTAAGCTTTGCAGGAAAAAATCATGGGGAATATGTTAACTTTGAGGCAGATCTGCTCTCACCAGTCATGTAACACTTGTCCAAAACCAACCCAGGAATGTATTGCACTAAAGCTGAAAGCAACAGGATATATTTCCAAGTGAAAATCAATTCGAGCACTACAATTTAAAATTCAAACTGAGATTAAACTTTCATATAAATCAAACCTGGTAAGACATATGTTTGACCACTACTGTGTCTAAAAACATATAGCAGTTCAAATTCAAAGCTAAGGTTTAAACTCTATTTGGGAAAATGTAAACCATCAAATGTGTACTACTGCCTTATGTGCTGAAAAGGCAAACTAGACTATTCCAGCTCTATTAATGTAAAAAATTGTAAATATTGAACTGGCCTCCTTTTTTAAGCAGTCTGAAACTAGAAAGCTGTAACTCTGGATTACTTTACATACAAAGTTTTCTGCAAGGAGTTAAAAATGACAGGTTTGAAAGCTTTTATTCCACAGCACAATGGCTCTCATTTCTTCCCACAAAACTAGTCACTTCACTGCTCAAACTGCACACATAAAAGCGGAATGCAGTTACCAAATAAAAAGCATTTTTAAGTAAGGTTTTTACTGGAAAAATACCATCCTGTACAGTATGCACCACTGCAGAATTCATTCTGTTTTTTCCTTTTACCTATTTTCTTTTCTCTATTCTGGATATATACTGTAGAGAAATCAAAATGGTCATGTGCCATCAAACACTGAAGATATTTTTCCTCCCTGCACTGCTGCTGCTGTCTGAGAGCAGTGTACGCAGTGACTGCAATATTCTCTGAGCTGCCAGGCACTTGTAAGAGCTGGGACCTGTTCACGAAACCTCTTTTGCAAGACATCAAGCATATCAGCATCCTGTTGGTATCAAATGCTCTAAATATCCTACTACCCAGTGACACTACTGCAGTCCTGAATGCAACGGCCTCCAAGTACTGTACCTTTCTCTCTGAAACCTTTCTAAGAGATGCATGTTCTAAAATTCACAGGTGAAGCCTGCACTCTGCTAGCTGTTCCAGTATCAGGGTATCCTCCCCTGCACAACACAAGTGTTCTCTTGCTGCATTTATCCTGAAGATAACTTGCAATGTGCCTCGTGCCTTTGAGCTTCACTAACAATAAACAAGATGCAAATGAAGAGAGGCTGGTGACTATTTCAAGTTCTGTCAGGAAAAAAAAAAATAAAAAAAAGAACAGAACAAAAGGGCCTAGTTTGACTCTGAAAGCTCCTAAGTGATCCAACTATTAAGTTCCACAGTTGTCCCTTTGCATAAAAGCTTAAGATTAATGTCACCAAATTTGGATGTCTAAGGAGTGAGAAAAACTGAACCACACAAT
Organism: Psilopogon haemacephalus; assembly: GCA_013396835.1. Lineage (NCBI taxonomy): Eukaryota > Metazoa > Chordata > Aves > Piciformes > Megalaimidae > Psilopogon > Psilopogon haemacephalus. The sequence goes on along the minus strand of VWZI01011363.1, from coordinate 655,170 downwards.
CACAACAGATCACACACCTATTCACATCATTAACCATCATAGTCCAGGAATGGCTGCATTTCCAAAATGAAATTCGGGGTTTTGATGCTTATTGTTCCCTGAGTAAATCATATCTCTACCTGAAATGCTGGAAACAAATGTATTACAGAACAAGGTTATTCAAAACCATTGAAATCTGCTGTGTGAGTCTAGATAAGATGTTGACTGTTGTCAAATTCATGATCATGAGAGGCTGGCAATATGCTACTCCAGCACACAGAAATAATTCTATTACGCAAAGACCCATACAGCCAGGTCCTTCCAGCAGAGCACAATGAGGCTGTTTCTAAAATGGTTATAAATAGGGATACTATCTAATATGACCCTGGAAACGCTCACTTTCTCTTGCAGAAGAATAGTTCCAACATTATCTCTTAGAAACATACACGGTTAAACAAATAGCATTCATAACATCTCCACACTTGCCCAAGATACCAGTGAACTTGCATGCTTGCAGGTCTTTCTTTCCAACAATCATTCCAGTTCAGAAAAGACTTTAATCCTTTCCTTCTGCACTGCTAGAAAGCCGAATATCTTTCTGAATATATTAGATTTCCCATGTATCTGTAAATTCAGACAAGGAGCTAGTTATAAGAGGTATGCGGCTACATAGTAAAACAATAAAACAATGAAAGAAACTTTTTCTATAGTTCACCACTTCCAAATGAATTTTGCTTTTAAAAAAAGGATGTTGACCACCTTCAAAGATACTGTACTTCAAGACTTGCTCATGGATCTACTAAAAAAAAAAGTTATCTGAGGATTCTTTAAGGATCCTCTTTCAATTTTCATAACATTGAGACTATTCAACACCAAAAAAGCTGTGGTGTGAAATGCCATTTCACACTGCAGCTCAGGCAAAGAAATAAAAACCAGGTACAACATTAAAAACCACAGACATTTATGAGAAACATACTTAAGAAAACTTTAAGAAACCTCAAGGTTTCTCACCTGTGCTTTAGATGTATAGTTGACAGTCAACTTCTGAAAATTCAAGTAATAAGCTAATGAAAATTATCTTCATTGACCATGAACTGGCATTGCTTAGACATGCCATTCTGACATGCAAATGACGTGCACCAACAACTCCTTGACAGCTCAAATTACAAATCTAGACTATGTCCTCAGTACAGGCCATGATACAGCAGGAGACAGTGGAACAAACAGTTTGTAAGTATAGGTTGACTCTTGACAATACTAATGTTCTTAAAATACTTCTGTAAAATAAGTCTATATCAAGCTTATTATTCAAGCAGTCTTTCATTTTTTATTGTGGTGTGACATACTTCATAGAGAAAATGTACACAGTGATATACTGCAGTGATAAAATTCAGGCTAATTAAATCTTCTTCCAAGACCATGAAATGTCTCATTCATCCCAAGCAAATTGGCTAAAAGCAGCCTTTACTTCATCCCATTTCCAAAATAGGCATATTTAACATGTTTCCTCACTTCTGCTGTTTGACAACAAATCACTGCTAGTCCTCATGGAAACAGCAGAGTTTCTTCTCTACTGCTAAAACCATCACAAATTATTTTCAATCTACAAAATTTTATATGACTGTTTCCTAAATCCATTACTGAATGTTTCTTTGTGGATTAGCTGTCTGCCATCTGTATTTCAGAAGAAGAAAGTTACACTTCTTCTGAAGCCCTAGCTAGTTTAAAAAAATTATTACTCTCTCTATAATCAGTGGTTTCCATAAGATAGATTAAAACCTGACTTAAACAGTACCTTTCCTTTGATGAAAAAAAACATGGTTGCAAAGTAAAGAAAATATGGTAGGCCTCATCCATCCACACTTCAGTAAGCATCTGAAGTCAGATCACATGGGAACTGAACACACTGAAAGGACGAAGGCTGCTCAGTGACTGGTTGTGGGATAATTTTGGTTTGGTATTTTAACAAATGATCTTGGCATAGCAGAATGCTGAAGGCTGTGAACATGTAAAAGTAGCAAGGAAGAAAACCAAAATCAATATTCTTTATGTACTACAAGACTACAGGAAGGGTCTGAGTACTAATGTATTGTCACAATTATTAAAAAGGCAAATATGATACCACTACTTGATAGTCCAGCATCTACATTAGAGATATGGAATTGCCATTATGTAACGCAGTGAGCAAATGAACTCCATTCTTGTTGCATGAGCTCTTGTTGCCTTGTGAAAAGGGAAGGCAAAGTATTTGATGCTTCTAGCCTTCCAAAACAAAGGCTAAGAATGATCAGTTTGTTCACTGATACTTCAACAAAGGAAGCATCAAAATGGAAAAGAGGGCTGCAGGACAGTGCAGTTTGAAGAACAAATGAGTATCGCCTGTGAGGCTGCTGTAGCAGGGGATATACCAGGTCATGAAAACACTCTTGTAAAAATGAATCAAGGCACAAAAAAAGCAAGCATGAAAAAAAACCCAAAAGCTTCCAGAATCACAGTAAATTAAAAAAAAAAAAAATCAAAATCTTGTATCAGACTTCAGGGACTATAGCTGACATGTGAAAACAATCAGAAACACAAAAGTATCAACGTTAAGAGTGTCTGATGAATCAAATGTCTATAGTCAAAGCATTAGCGAGAGGTCAGACGATAATACACAAGTAAGACAAGCATTTTAGAGTGATCATATATGCCTAGCTAAAGAATTAATACTCTAGAGCACATCCCATCTGGGAATTTGACTTGATTTATAAACCTTAAGACCTACCTGTGATGAGAAACTATGATTGCATTATGTATCATTTTACGAATGAGAAACTTTGGACACCGATAAAGAGGAACTTGATCCGCTATAGAATGGAAATTACATGCTTCATTTTGAGTGGTCTCCTGCCTTGCACTCAATGATTTGCTAGATTATAAATGTGAATGACTCTCCCTGGAATTACTTAACAAGCATATACTAGGATATGAACAAAGAATGGATTTTAATGACCACCATGCATGTGTCAGCTGGAAAAAACAATGGAACACACTGCTGATTGTGGTTCTATAGGTAACTCTTGGCCACTCACCATCATCACTCAGTTTGCAAGTGACTGTTAGACCATGATTTAGGTATCTGCTTCAGGACATAAAAGATTCAGAAACTGTTATCAGAATGTGCTATTTACACAAGCAAAATTGGGACACCATTAAGGATGATGTTTTTGAGCTTGCCCCTAACCAGGCTACACAGAGAAAGATTTTCAAGGGAGTATTAATTTAAATGCCTATAGTATAGGAGCAGGCTTTCCAGAAACCCTCAGTACACAGCACTTCCATGTATTTCAAAGGAAGTAGTACTTTGGTAGCAAGACACTTGAAATTCTAGCATGTTCAGTTCTGTATCTACCCAAGTACCATCAATACTGAATTTCTGCGCAAATGCAGATCCATAAAGCCATGAGATATTAATTCCTATGGCAAAATGATTTTTTTTTCACTTTCAGTGCATAGGTATGCTCATAAGAGTGAAGCTGGGAAAACGGTAAAGAATAGTTTTAATGATAAACCAGAGACCTCTGGCCCTGTTTCCCCCCAGGAAGACTTTGTTATGTCACTTCTGCATCAGGATTCTCAACTATGACTAACTCTGTCATGGTATTGCTGTTAAGCCGTTTTATAGTGTCATTTAAGTACTACAGAATTGAATCATCTACTGAAACCTGGCAACAGAATCTCATGCAGGCATATAAATTACAATTCATTACATACAATTACATTGCTTGTACCTCCTAGCACATAAAAAGTAACACACTAGATTATTACAGGTGTATTTCTTATTTTCTAACTTCATTTTGCCTGAATGAAGGTGAAAACTCAAAACCCTTAAAAGCAAAAATAAGTACATAATTTGTATTTAACCAGTGCAAAGAGAGTACATATTGGGAAGAGCATCTGAAAAAATTAAGTAGATAAATATATAATTACCATTAATGTGAATTTTGCTTCTAAAACTTGGAGAATGATCATTCTGAAATAACTCTGGAAAACACTTAAAGGACATCCTAAACAAAGCCAGTTACACTTTTCTCTGCCTTTAACTAGTAACTTATTGAGTCATGTGTTTTTAAGGAAATTTTAAGACAGGCTCACAAATTACTTTGGTCAGTGGCTAAAGGGCATGGCAAAGCAACCTGAATGAGAGAATAAGAAACAAGCAAGGTCTAAGAGATGCCCAGCACCAGACTACTAAACTCAAAAGGCAAAGCAACATATATTAGAAATGAGCAACAAGATTAATTGGGGGAAAAAAAAGAAAAAAAAAAAAAAAAAAAGCAAAAAAGCAAGCTAGGGATTTAAAGCCTGTGTCCAGTTACTTCAAGAGAAGATACAATTTTCTAATGCGATTCCTGAATGTCTTGAACTGATTTAAGATGAACACAATTCAAGGTTACCAAGAGAAGTGCAAAGCATGAAGAAGAAAAAGCAACAACTGTCATAAAAGCTAACACCAAATTTAAGCAGTCTACCTCTTTTTCTTCTTCTAGTCTTTTGCACTAAATAAAATATATTTAAGTATATTTACCTTTGCTCCATGTTTATGCAGAACTTCCATGACATCATTATGAGCTTTTTCAGCTGCAACATGCAAAGGCGTCATGAAACTGGCAGGGAGAGGGGAAAGGAAAGCATTAGTTTAATATTGCTAGTGTGACAGCATCTGTTGGAAAAATTAAAGATTTCAGAAACCTACTCTTTGTTTTTCTCATTAACATTTGCTCCTTTCCTGAGCAACAGTTCTGTAACTTGTTTCCGCTTGGGATGCACGGCGGCAACAGCACAGTGCTGCAAAAAAGTAAATATAAATTACATTTCATCTCTACAGATGATAAAGAGCTTTAAGATTCCACTATTTCATCTCTTACTCATTTTGCTAAATGCAAGACTACGAAATTTACAAACAGAATCATCATATTTCTGCCAAAATGTAACACACTGAACAAAATGCAAGCCAGTGATCAACGCTAAAATATTCTACTCAGAAAAACAATTTTCACTTTAAAGCTATTTGTCATGACAAAACTAGCATGTAAAGCACAAAAGGAGGTAAAGACAAAGGGCTTGAAACAGGGGTCCACTAAGATTCTGCTGCTGTTGTCAGATTAATGTGTCTTTCAAATTTTGCTTTGTTTCTTCTTTTGTTTCAGTGAGTACTTTTTAACCTAATGGCAATTATGTTATGCATCAATTTACAAATTATGTAATAAAGAGGCAATAAAGTTCTCTTAGAGTATTTTCTTTTCCATGCTATGAGAAAGAGATGCCTTACATCCAGTGCTCAAACCTGCCCTGGTGAGAACACCATATAGCTCTTTGCCAGGTGTAACTATTCTAACGCACGTGGATGGGGATTGCCTATTTGTTTGTTTGTGCACTAGGCACCGAGAACTGAGCACCACATTCCCCACTTTTTACTTTGATCCTCTATGGAGACTAAACTCAATCTGTTCTGTCACTTTCAACGCTGGTCCTACTAATGCATTCCTGAAGCCTGAAAGTGCAAGTATGGTTCCAGATAAACTGAACTTCATGCTTTAAAATCAGTTCAGAAATGCTTGTCTCAAGTGTGGATGTTTTATGACAGCAGACTATGAGAATCAGGAAATAGTTCTGAATATATTTGTTTGCATGATTACCTGTGTTTTAAAACATATAAAGCAGATTAAGTTCCTTCAGCAGAGTTCTCAAACTTTTCAGTAAAAAAAAGCTTTTAAAATGAGATGCCCCCAAACAAAGTAGCAATACTGCTGATAACCCAGTTTCAGCCTTATCTGTGAAGTAACTGCCATGCAAACTTCCACACTGCTTTAGTCACCAGAACATGCCCAAGTTTTCCAAAGGCAAGCTTTGTAAGCATACATTAAGATCAATTCTTGTTTTGAAGAGTGGCTGTATTTTTGAGGCTTTGTAGACAATAACCAATTCACATTTCCTGCTAACGGCATGAGCCAGTGTTTAAAAAAACACAAGTACTTCCAGACCACTGAGCAACACTGAAACAAAGCAGGTGCTTGCTTTGGCATTTGTGGGGTAGTTGAGCACAGCCTCCAGTACTCCATGGTAAATATTTCATGCTTAGGACAGGAATAAATATGGTTTGATTGTAGCTTCATGTGATCCTAGAATCTAAGTCCTAACATTTGAATGGAAGACTACTTGGAAATCTCACTATGCAAGGAAAAAACTGAGAAATCACAGTCAAATATTTAACAGTGAACCACAGACATCAACAGAGCTAAAATATCCCATTTTTGCCTAGTCATTTCTGCAGAATGGGCAGGCAGAGAAAAGCAAAGAAGACCACAGGAATATGAAGTGATCATTATACAACTAAAGAGCTGCCACACAGCAACTGATTTAATCAGGAAGAAAGGATAACATCATACCAAATTTCCTACTGTCTTCAAGTTCAGCCTCTAAATAGCTCTTCTCCATCTTGCTTCTAAGTTCAGTCTAAGATGCTAAGTCCTCCATGGAGAGAACACAGCATATGGATGCTTTGTACTCAACACCCAATATTCTGATCACAATCACAACGTTTACAACACTAAATACAGCTCAGACCTACCACCGTGAAGAAAAATGTTCCCTTGGAATAAAATATCACAATTATAATGGATTTAGTAATATCATAAGTCCCTCTCAACTTCTGCGTTCTTTGCCTCCACTGCTTCCTCAAGCAACGAGACAAGAGCAGAATACTGCCAGGAAAGTCTTGCAATCAAATTTCCATAGCTCATGTGGTATTGTTACTATTCCAATTCTGTCGGATCCCGTGATACAAACACAGCATCCATTTTCCCTGTAATTTTACATATCCTATGAAGAAAATCTCTAATTCTGGTTTGTCCACATAAAACATTCAGGCTACTGGAGTAGAGTTTAACCCCAGAAAGACCACAGCAAATGACCAAAAAGTTAAGAGTGATGTGAAAAAACTAAGAGAAGTGACCAATGAATAGGTAAAGAGTGGCTGAAGGGCTTATGTAATCCACCAGGAAGAAAACAAAGAGTGATGATATGGTGTTGTTTTCTATAATACTGATTTACTTTTAAATTGTTAGATGGCAAATCCTCAATCTGGGATGATGAATGTATTTTCATAGTGTAGAAATAAAACTTGTAAACTAGCACTGTCACCACATTTATCAGACAACAAATGGATCAATTAAATAATCTCACCAGTGCAGTCTCGTGTGACTGTGGCTGCTTAAAATTAATGATCTCCAAAGCAAGTGTCTTTTTCACTTTGGCTAGGTCTGCCTCTCTGGCTGCTTGCAGTAAAGAATGCCCTTTGAATTCATCTAGTAGAGAAAAAAGATGCATTTAATATTCAGCAACGTGTCACATTTATTAATGTTATCAGAGAAAGGTAGCTATACCCAATTAAGATAATTCCAGATAATTCCAGATAATAGCTGACCTCAGGCACAGAACATGAAACATTGTTTACTGAAATGAAAGGGACATTCTAAACAAGCGGCAAAGTGATTTTTTTGTGTAAAATCCTGATAGCTTCCTCCCTCTTATCCTCCACCCATTTGGTATTAACTGCATATATGACCTATGAATTACCTGCATATATGTTCCAAGTGAGGACAATGCTATCACATGCTCTTCAGGAAAGAGCATTACAGCTGCTTTTCAAAAAGCTTTTTATATTTACAACTACAAATGATTCAAAGTAAAGCCCGAAGAAATGTGTATAATTTATACATAAAACTTAAATAAAAAAATATTAAGCTGCTGTCCTTAAAGAAACCTAACTGGCTAACCATATGAAGCCAGTTTGCTACAAAGACGAAACAGGTTTTGATAGCAGCTCTATCTTTGCAAGTACAGAGAGATAGTTTTGTTATTTTCAATGTCACATCTTGTTCAGCTAACCAACTAGGTCATTTTAGTTTTAAATAATTTTGAATTTGAATGGGACTAAAACTGTTTCTCTTAAAATGTACAAATGAAAAGTAGGTTAGCAAGAACAACATCTGATCCTGGGAACTAGGGAAAAAGTTCAAGATCAGTAAAAAGGTCAGTATTGTGCTTTCGAAAGCTTGTTTAGAGGGGCTTTTTTTCTCCCACCCTTATTTTGATATCTGGTACACTTGTGGATTTAGAAATAAAAATAGTAACTTTTAAGTTCATAGTTAAAATAGAATTAAAATTTGTTTGTAAACAAAGCATTACTTAAAACACAACTACAGATAATATAATGAAATAACAAATAAATGTAATATTCCTATGGTATAAAACCAAAGAACTCAATAATACACGTTATTCTGGCTATGCAAATACAGTATATCCCTTCAGGATACTATCAAATTTTCCGTAACATTCATATCTGTGTACACATTTCAGTGGACATTAATGGACAAAAATGTTTCCCCATTCCTTTCCAGGAACTACAGAGATTTTTCTTTTCCTTTTCTGCTAGCTTATTTAAACAAATGTTAAATTAACCTGACTCAAAGCTATAGGCATCATCCAAGTTAACACAGAATAGAAAGAAGGAGCTAAAAGGTATCAATGCCATCCTCTTCTAACACAAAGTTATCTGCTGCATGTAATCTCACCACCTTCAACCTGACCAGCTGTTGAGTAGTGCATGACCATCTTCCTAGTATCTCAGGGGACTTCTAGTATACTGGAAAGGTGACAGCAGAAAAATCAAAAGCTTGTTTATAATTGAACTCAGAATATACTTCTCATGAAGGAGTTTTCTGTAACATCATAATGCTTTCTTTCCATGCCAGTATTATTCAATTATCTTTCACAGTTTATAGCAAAAAGAAAACTACTCCCCACAAGAAGGCAAAGGTAAATCCAAATTAGAGCTCAAATGTTGTTTTACAAACAGCTAAGGACTGCTAGGACTGCAAGGACTCCAAGTCTGCATACTGAAGATGGAAATTACTCTTTAAGGGTGAGACAAAGCCTGAATATAGAGGCTCACATGTGACATGTCAACAGATGCAGCAGTGCCTTAAATATCTTAAACTGAAGAAAACTAGGCAATATAATAAACAATATATTAGAGGTATCTATGTACTCAGAGAGGCACAGCTACAGTTCCTCTGCTGCTTCGCATCTACTTGTATGAAGAAGCCGGCCTGAAAGTATCCCTTTACATCCACCAAAACCTGTCTCTAGTCTGAGCACTTACATGTCAGCCTCTCCCTCAGCTCAGGTGTTGGAGCCATATCGACTGCACTCTTGCCGTGGCAGTTGACTAATGTGGGATCTGCACCATGACTCAGCAGGAGGGAGCAGACCTCCACACGGTTCTTGGAAGCAGCCTCGTGCAGGGGAGTAAACTGCCAGAGGTCCATAGCATTCACACAGGCACCATGCTAGCAAAGCAAAGGAAGATTCATTATTAGTAAGAAATCATCTCTAACAACTAGAAGCTTACAGATTCTCACTTTATAACAATTGGTTCTGATCTTTCATATGCGAACACATACACAAAACACAAAATTACAAAAATATGTGTATATAAAAATACTTTTGAAGCATGGAAAAAAAAAATCAGTGTAAGTTAGTTTTGTAGCAGAACAGACCTTTTCACATAAAAATCCAAATAGATTAAACTCTACCATTTGTCCAAATAAGATCTGGTAGAGAAAAAGCCTCATATACAGACTATTCCACAGAAAAATGCAAGTTGCAGGCTAATGAATAATTTTTCCTGCTACTACGGAAAAAAAAAATAATCCTTTTCAACTCTGATATAAACAAGACATCTAAATCTACAGTAATTACTTTTCATCCTTCTGCTTACCTTAAGCAGCAGCTCTGTAACCTCATAGTGCCCATATGAACATGCATTATGAAGAGGGACAAGACCACTGTATGGAAGAAGATAAATGACAAATTTATTTCAGCAGCATTCTCAAGGAAGGAGGAACGAGCTTCTCTCTGCTTATAGATGAACAGAAATCAAACCAAACATAAAATATTTAAATATCCAAATATTAAAAAGTTAATATTCACAAACTAATACAAAAAACTAACCTTTCAAAATCAACATGTTACTTACAATGTTCTCAGTTTGGGTTATTTTTTCATCCTTACAGGACACAGATGTTTAGTCTACCAAAAGATTAGCATTAATTTGATTTGAAATTATCTTTCTCTATGCTATTAAGGGGGGGTTAAAGCCTCATTCCATATTCAGCTTTCTCAAGAGAAGTCAGTGTTCTGTTTCTGCATAAACACGAACCCATTTATTTAAAATGCTATGTGAAAGGCAAAACTCCCCAGATAATGCTAACATAACTCCTGGGTATGTTATGAAGATGTACAAATATCCATAGAAAGCAGAATGTAATCACTGATCCAAATAGTGGAATGACCTGATTTTACTCAATTTTTTTTTACAGTAGAACCTATTTAACTATGCAAGATACTTCAAAGAGTCTCTGTAATTTTTGTATTACTGGAGGCCATACCTAAAAATTATACTAGTAAAGTAAATAATGGGGATCTAGTCATAAGTACAAGATGATTCCATGTAATAAAAAAGTCTTGTATTGAAAAGGAGATGTCAAGAGGACAATTATTATAGACAATAGAAAGAGTTTATTTTAAACAAGACAGGCTTGTTATGGTTCAACAAACTAGTATGCATAATACGTTGATAACAACAACCAACCTTTTATTGTTTATTGAAAATGCAAAGAACGATTCCCAGAATTTGAAAATTAACGCAAAGCGCATTAAGAGAGCAAGTACTAGACAACAGGGTAAATTTAATTTTAAGGCAGGTGCTCTCAGAAGCAGTGCTGCACTTACCACAGGACAGAGAAATTTGTTTGAGGGATGTTGTTCTGTTATTTTCCACTGCTACCTTTCTTAATTACAACTTACGGGTGTATGTGTGAGACAGAACACTTACAAAATCTGCTCTCTTCAAGTTCTCATCAGCAAAGGCAGCTATCTGCTTCTGTAGCATATCCCAATTTTCCTTTCAGCTCATTGTGACTTTGTGTGCAAGAACAGTAAAGCAAAGAAAGGATCAGGGGATGAAGAGTTGCTCTCTTGGATGTGGGCCTTTTCAGAAGTGATGACCATTTTGAAGATATGGCACAGACCCTCTGGACTCTCCTGAAGTTATCCCATTGAAGACAATCTAACAAGTCTGTAATATCAGTATAATCTAATTTATCTCCACAGATGATAAATTACATTTATTTGTAGCATATTTACTTATAAATGATGTAAAAGTAAGAAATAGCAAGGAAAAATAAAATACCGTAATGACTGTACATGTGTGATACTGCTAAAAAAATGAGAGCTTAGTGGGATGTCAGGCACATTTAACTATGTTTGGGTTGTTTGATACAAAACAAGTGTATCATTTTTCCTTCCTTTCTTTCCTCCTCTCCCTATCCACCACTCAAGTTCAGCTTAGTTCCTTTTCACAATTTTCATACTTTCCACTCCCATCAAAGCATCTACACTGGAATTTTCTAACACATGATGCAGAAATTTTGGGAAGATATGAGGTATGTAAAACTTGCTTAACAACATTGGATCTACCCAATAGGTGTTACATGCAGTTTTACTATGTTTTCTCTTGGTTTACATATCATCAGCTTGCACTTCACAATTTTAAGCAAAAAAAGCCACTGGGGTAAACATATATACCAAGAGTTTAAGTACGCTTAGGACTGGTTTTAGAAAGAAAGGGGAAAAAAAATATGAAAGCTAAGCTCTTTATGTAAAATATCTTTTAACACTCAGTTGGTCTCCGCAGAAAATAAAAATACAGGAAGTGCCTCAAGTTTACTAATGGAGACAGAATACACACTCAGTACTAACCTTACCTCTATGGACTCTAAATACAAAATGCTTGCCTTTAACCACAGGTCAAACTTCTTTAATGTTTGGATTAAGTCTTCCTAACAGACCAACATGAAAATCATCATCTTAGATTTCAGAAACTTATAGCTAAGAATGATGCACATCACGTATCATTCCAGGCTTCCGACTGCTGTGCACACTTTGTTGGTATCTCAGGTAACTACCACCCTTACTGCAAAAATAGTTTATCTTCTACTATATCTTGATTTTTGCTTGCAACATCAATTAGTATAGCTCTATGAGAACCATTAGTTGTAAGCACGTGAGCATTATTGATATTACTTGAAATTATAACCGTATAGATGTGACAAGACAATAAGACTACAGATAAACTTTTCAATGCACAGTTTCTCATCAAGCCCATGTACCTTCTCCCCATTGTCTTTCCTAAAATAATACTATTAGTCCATGATTTTACAGGGTAGTCTGTGCATGAAAGTAAAGACAAAGGTTTAAAAAAGAAAATTTAAAGTGCAGTAGAAGATTTGAAACAAGCGCAATTACAGATAATTTGGCTCTAACAAAAGTTTATTTATCATGAAGCACACAGACTTTGGAAGTAAATGCTGCACTTTCAGCCAACTATTTGAAGTTATGCTGCCATGTGGAACAAGAGAAATAATTAATTAATATTGATCAACATAAAACTACTGCTGCAAACAGATATAAATCAATTATTTTCACATACCCTTTGTCTTTTGCGTGCACATCTGCACCATGCTGTAGCAGAAGTTGGACTATTCGAACTCTGTTGTAGCCTGCTGCTAGGTGTAAAGGAGTAGACTGCAAAATGAAACAAAACAAGATGAAGAATGGGTACCACATAAATTGAGGTCCTGCATTTGGCTCTCATTTAAGTACCCTTAATTTCTATTGCACATTGTATCAAGTTAAGCTTCCCTTCTGTGATTAGGCAAACTATTACATAAGGTAGAGATTTACTATCAGCATTAAAACACCATTAAGCAGTATTACAAGTGAGATATCATATGCCACTGTTACCAAGATTTAAAAAACAAAAATTAAGACAAATACTCCCATTTCTAGTAAAAGAGTAGCAGGTGCTTTATATTCATAAACAGTATGGATTTCTAGGAATTAATATATATTTAGTATAACCAGAACTTGGAATAGTCTGTATTATATTTTCCTATAGTCTCAAAACTTTGCTACTTTGTTTGAAAAAGAGTATCTACTTTAACACCTACCAAGTGTACTATGTACCACAGAGAGGGCACAGCTTGTTCTGTCAAAAATGACAGCATGGGGCACCTCTAATGGAAGATCCGAGTAACTCAGTTTATTTAGGGAAACAGCTATGCAAGTTCCCCTTGTGAAGACATCTTCAAAATTATCTATACTCAAAATATGGATCTTAAGGGATCTGAAGATCCCTAAAGCATCTCAAAAGTACAAAATGCCACTACCACCAAAATCAGTTAAATCATTAGGATCTATTATTCCATTTCAGAAAGGCTTCTACCACTGAACTAGTAATTTGGATTGATCCAGAAAGTGTTACATTCTTTTCACATCTGCCCCTGTTATAAAAGCTGGCTTCTGCATATCAGAAACACTAACGAAAAAGTGGATAAAGATTGCACCACCATTGACATCAAACAGAATGCTTCAGTACTGTTTATTTTGACAATTGCCTTGGTGTGGTTATTGAATCCAGTTTTATCTATGGAATCCATGACTCTGAAAACCTGTAAGAAATTTGAAACGGACTGTGGAAAAGTCAATCTATTGAATGGTCTAAATTCCAGAAGAAACTGGAGCAACCACTGAACCTTTGGAATCACTGCAATATGCTTTAAACTCACTACAATTAAACTGCATCCATTCTTGTCTGCATGTTACTTCTAAAACAATTACAACAGGCTTTACCCATATTAAACATTATTAACAGAAGTGCTTTCAATAAAGACCCATCAATGGAGTTGTGTTCACTGTCAATATAAAAAGATGACATAAAAGCCTGGGGCTGTGCATTTTGTATTTCTTGGGCTATTAGACCTGCACTTGCCAAATAACTTCATTAAAGGAAAAACTCAAACATTTCAAGCTTATAGCTGCAAGATAAATGACAGAAGTGAAGCAAACCAGTGGCATCCCAAGTCTTCAGACAACTTGTACTCCCTCCCATCTTTCAGAAAGGTGTTCTAATTTGTTTTTCAGCAAGGCCACACAGACACCAGTTCCACAAATGAACATGAGTACCACGTCTTCCTCAACTACCAGGAATTAGTTATTTAGCTGCAGACAGATGTGCTTTCCTTCTGATCCACAGCAGCTTCAGAGATTGTCTCTTCAAAGAAGAGTTATGGGATGCTCCCTGTGCCCATCCCTGGAGATGGGGCTGAGGTCTCCATCAATTTGCATGCAGTTGTAAACCATGTTACTAGGAGGACAACACAGTGCAGGAGACACAAGCAGAAGACCTCATGACTAAGAAGTAGACATGACTGAGCATGGACATAGGGTGTGGAAGCAGCAGTCCTGAAGGATTGCTCCCCCTGCATCTAGGCCTAGTGCATCACAACCCACTGCCCAGCACTGCCAGTTGCTCTTTAGGTTGGGTAAGAAGCTATTCAAAATGCTGTGCTTACATACACTTCTAGAAGGAGCAAGAAGGAAGGCTCCACGCTTTGGATGTTTTTAAGGACTTACTCTCCTTTCTTATGAGAAAGAACTTTCACCAATGCTACAGATTTATTAGTTAAAAATATGTTATGAGCTTGCATGTTAAAGATAATGTGCTAGACAAACTACTCATTATGACAATATTAGCCCTCAGGAAATAAAAACAAAAAAACAAACCAACAAATAATAAAAATCAAATGAAAGAGATTGACATTTAAAAATAACATGCTATTTACGCAACAAAGTAGAAACCAGCTATCACGAACAGCAGCATTGTATACTGCACCTGTGAACTAATTGCTTAATATTAAGAAAAGAGATTTAATTTAGCTACCAATTAACCCCTCCTCCCATGTCTCGCAATACCTGGCAAGAGACTTACTAACAGGAATCCCTTGAGGGCACTTATCTTCCAAGACTCACATTCACAGTTATCAAGCAAATCACACTGTCTTACTTGCTACTGTAATTAAAAAGAGTACAACTGCACTTTTATTAAGTGAAGAAGACCCTCATGTGAGATGCTCACTTTAAAGTTTTATAGCAGCTGTAACTCAGTCGAAGCATGTACTGTGCATTTTAAGAAAGATCACTGTACACAAGATGGCAATCATTGTCATCTTGTATACCTACAATTTATACTATAGCAGGTATTTTTGCCTGCAGTCATTTTGAAAATGTGTTGCCTGGGAACATGAGAAATGCATTTTTTAGATTTAAAAAAATACACATAAAGCAGTCTTCTATTTTTCTGTTGAGCCTTAGGTATTCTCACAGTGCTTTGTTACCAACAGGTGATTTGATGATCCCTGTTCAAGGTCAGCCACTTTGGAATTGCTGTCTCTTGTTCACCTGCATCAAACAAAGCCTCCCCGAGGAATTGCCAGAGCTGCAGGCTTCTGAGCTGCTTTTGCTGAAGTCAGAAAACTGGTTTCAAAAACTTGTCCACAGGCTACATGGGAGAGAGCTAGCTTCAAGTGCCATCTGCTTGCCTTTCTATAGTGCAAGAGTCGCCAGCAGCTCTTAGATGGTAGCATTGCCACAATCTCAGAAAAAAGCTGCATTTTCAGATTCAAATTATGAATTGACCATTTCATGAGCAACTTCAAATTAAGGGATCTGATGTCATCCACTATCTATGATCAATAACAGCTGCACACATGCAGCTGCAGATCTGAACAACCAGTGATAGCTGCAGATCAGTAACAATAGTTTTAAGAACTAATACTGCCTGTTCTTGCTTTCTACTGCCAAAATCTCTATATAAATGCTGTCTGATAACAGTTTTAAACCAAGTGTCTCTCATTCTCAAGCTGTCATCCCAAAAGCTATTTGAATCAACAAACAACAATCTTTTTATCATACATATGACATAATACATGTAATACACAACACTATACAGTGATTTAGAAATATCACCATTACATTTCACATTCTATGGGAATAACATTCTTGCAATAAAGAGGCAACACCCTGATTTTTGAGAGCCAGCTCTGGATTTGACATTCTGCTGCTCTCACATTCAGAAGGTCACCATGTGGATATGTACCAGTAGGAGTAACTTTTAAGATAAACAATTATGACTTAGCAGAAAAATACCTAAGGACACTTGTATGTTTATTGTTAACTCCGCTACCATACCTTGCTGGCAAAGGATATATACTAAAAAAAAAAAAAGTAAAAGAAAAAGAAAAAAGAAAGAGATGAGGAAGCAGGGATTTTTAAATGCTTCATGTAGATTTTAACTATATGCAATATTTTCACCCTGTCGATAATTAGCTTCTGATTTGGCAGATTTAGAAACTGCAAGTATGATGAAAAATCCCAACTAACTTTTGTCAAACAGAAGTTATATTCTAGTCAGACCATACACGCTGCAGAGAGCTGCGGCAGTAAAAATAACACCATATACTTCTGTAGTTTGTCTTACAAGCTCCCTTCAGAACACTGTTTCACTTCCTATGAATTAAGGGAAGAGCAGAGAGGTTTCTAATTGCAGAAGTGACCTTTATCTCACAGTTTTGCATAATACTGTTTGATTTGAAAGATGCTCTGACTCCTGGCATACTTCAATCTGGCATACTAAAGAAAAAGCTCTATGCAGGCAAACAACTCCCTTCACTGGGTTAGAATTTGTGATAGAACCTTTCTTTCCAGATACAACAGTCTGTGTCTGCTTGATGCTGCTCTTATAGACTTCTCTAAAATGACTGCATCCATCATGTGTGCATCAGGAAGACAATCTGGATGCAAGTGGAATATCTCCTGTCGCCACTTATCTTTCTGATTAATGGGGTAAGGAAACAAGCTGCAACAACATTACAATCTTGAAGAGACATTCTTGAACTATTCCACTGTGGAAATAATCAGGTTTTTTTTCCTTTGCTGCCTGAATACCAACCTGCATTCTAATTTTAAGCAATATGCCCATCTTACATTTTCATATTTAGACTAATTTGCAAGCTTTATTAGGAAGATCTCTTATTGACATTTGCTTATGTGGTGCCAAAACTGGACACAGCATCATATAAAAAAATTCCTCCTAGAAAGACATATTTCAAATAACGCAAAATAATTATTTTATATTCATGTTACAATGTTGTTGCTAGGTACTACAGAAATAAAGGTCCCAAATCTCAGCTAGAGTATGATGCCCTCGTTGGACAGGAAAAGGGCTGTACTTCCATCCATCTGCCACATGGCTTGTCCACTTCAGCCACCCAAATCATGCAGCTTCCTTGTACTGATTTATTTAATCTCACCACTAACAACTATGTTTTAGGGACAAACTTAGAGATGCTGCTTCAGGAAAGCACGTTTTGTCAAATGGCTGACTGTAGATAAGCTAGGTGCTGGAAGTTTAAACTCTAGAGAAAAGCACAGCAATGAAGAGCTCAAAAAACCCCAAACCACAAACACCCCTCCCCCAAAGGTTTAAAAAAAACAAGGAAAAAACCACAAAAAAGTCAGTTCCTAAGGACAACAAAAATGTGTAAGGAAGGCATTTCTCTCTCTACTGTGTCTCCAGTGGTCATTTAATTGCTTAATTTTCAGAACACAGAGAGTAGTACTTAATTGGACAGAATGCAGTACTTAGTTGAACAGAATGTACTTAGTACAGTAAAAATAAGAAAAATTTCACATCAGAAAGCACTATGTGGAATAACAGCTAATAACACAGAAAATTAACTGAACAGCTTATCAGTTTAGAATCTGCAAGTGACACAGTATCTCAATTTAAATCTCTGGCATATCAGATGATCTTTTTAAGGGAAAAAAAAAAAAGATAAATAAAATCCACAATTTTGACTTGTAAACCAGAGAAGACAAAACCAACTCGATTTCACATACACAACAGTCCCAGAGCAGAGAATCATTGGGTGAGAATGAGGATTATATAAAAAGAGAAATGTTTGCATTCCTTTTCATTGTGTCACTTGGCAGAAAGGCAACAGAGACATCTGTGTAAAAAAAAATTCTTCCTTGCAACTGAACACCTTTCAGAAATTTGTTGTTGTATGATACCACCTGGCTTATACAGCATAAAGCCCAGAGGAGGTCAGGTATCAGGAACAGCATACCTAGAAGTATTTAGACATCTATAACTACAAAGCATTGCTTTGTAGATCACAGATTGAAGAATACTTCTCTCTATTCAGCTGTGTAGAAACCACACCTAGTATGTAATTTTCAAATTAATGATGGGCATTTCCAGACCAGGTAGATGTTCATAAACTACAGGAAAATATAAGAATGTATAAAGGTAAAATTAAAAGAATTAATAAAACATCTGGAGAACTTAAAAGCACAGGGAAAGCAGAACAAAAATACTCTTAATACACTGACAGAATAAGCTCTGATTTGGAAAAGGTATACCTGGATGACAGACTGTGACTGTTTGGCTCCTCATCTCCAGTGAGTATTCAAAATCTATTCCCTCTCAATGGGTGTAATGTCCGAACTACTGACTACTGAATGCTTCTCTATTAGATCTGACCTTGCAGAGACAAGAGCTTCAAGAGTGCATGATGAGGCTTAGTAGCAATTCTACACATGAACATGGTGATCCTGTTGTACTGCAAACTGGGCTAAGTGTTGACAAATAACGGGCAAGATCACAGAGATGCCTGCATCAAGGGAGGGCAGAAAAAATTACAAGCGTATCTTGCACAGGCCTAGACAAATAACTAGAGTGTCTCTGTCTCTAAGAGGTATAAAATGAAAAGGAATAGGAAACAAGTGCTTTCACTTTTCTCTCAGCAACTCCTTCACTCTTCCTGCTAACATAGAATCAATGCCACCACAGAGGAGGCAGGTGCATGGAGACAAACAAGATATGTTCAAAAACAGAAGTGGGTGAAGGGCACAAAAGACTCTTTTGTCTTTTCTGACAAAAGAGAAAACATGGAAGCACTGCAGGACCACAGAACTAAAGAAAGTCTGATCTGCAGAGGCAGGATTAAGGTGGATGTTTAAAGGTGATGTAAAATAAACTCCAGAAGAAAAATTCCTGCCCAGCAGGTTTCTCCACACAGGGGCATTTGACTTTCAAAGTCAGAGAGATCATTATCTTTGGGCACTAGGAAGGCAAATTGTTAACCCATGTAAAAAAATCTTCTCTTAACAGTAGCTATACATAAAAGAAAACTCGACTACCTCAGAGGAAAACAAAATAAAATCAAACTTAAAAGTGCATCATTAACCTTGCAGAAAAAGAGCTAAAAGAAAGGCTCCAAGAAAAAGGGACACTGTGAGACACAAAGCATCAACCATGTTTGGAATGAACTATAAAAGCAAAGACCAACATAACCGATAAACAAAAGCAGGTTTGACAAAGGGATAAAAAGGATCTCATCTCCCTAAATAATCATTAGCTTACTTCCCTAATGGTTCCATACTAAGTTGCTGCCATTACTTTCACAGACTGACCTAGAAGCAGAAACTAAAAGGTAAACAGTAAAGGATTGAGAGACACTTAAATCTTAATGGGAACACCTTGATCTCTGATCTTACAATTTCACAAACAGTGAAAATGAGATACTACCATTAAAATGCAACACCTCCCTTACCCCTCACCCCCCTAAAAATCTTCTGTATTTGCATGTATGTCAACCTACCACCAATTTGGTGAAACTGTTCCATAAAGAGCATCTCAGAAAAGCTGAGCAATATACCTCACAAACCCACAGCAGTATTAAAAGATTGTTCCTTACAAGATCTCTTTTATTTCTACATGTAAATTATGAAAGTTTAGCTAGGAATAGAACTGCAATATTAAAAAGAAATTTGGAGCTTCTAGCATGCACAACACTTACAGTTTATCCAGATTCAGAAGCACAGAACAGACCTCTGGCAGTACTCACTGACATGGGGAGATAGACATTAAGAGAAGCAAGAGCATATTCTGTTTCTTTGGTAATAGATGTCAGCTGAGGGAGTAGTGGCTTGCTGAGCTATGTAAAGATGAAATGACAGTAAAGACTCAGTCTCTTCTCCTAAGGGAATGCTGACAATGTTATTTAACACTGAAGATGTATGCCTTTAAAGGTATGGCAGAACAGTATGGAGGAAATACTTAAACTATCATTTTGTCCAGGGTGGCCATTTTTGTTGTTTCTTTTCATCACACAGAAACTGTCAGAAATGCAAGTAAAAATCACACAAATATGGGGTGAACCACTGAGACATGAATGGCTCTTGCTGAGGCAAAATAGAACAAACTGTCCCTGTAATGTCATTAAAGTCAGCAGAGGGTATTCAAACCTCTAGTACTCCAAGGCAATGCCTATCCACTAAAGAATAAACTCTGGGTTGGTGGACTGAGCACACAGGCATGCAAGATTTTCTCACGTCTGCTGATGGAACTTTAATTTTTTCAATCCCACACTGGAAGTCGCGATTCAAGTTTAGTGCATGGGGAAAAACAGATGCTATTTCTGCTGGTCTGAGCAACAAGGCATGGAAAGTGAAGCTTCTGCTGTTTTTGAAAGTACCTTAGCGCCAGCCAGCAGCAGTCCACAGTCCAAGCCTCAGCCCATCAACCTTGCCAAACTGCAAGCTGCAAATGCTCATCATTCCAGGGATAAGTCAACTTTTTTCTGTCTTCCAGCATAAATATATACAACTTTATCTGTCCTGTCAGCCAGCATCAGAAGCTACAGAATGCTGTTCTTTAATTATCTGCTCAGGCTGCTGTTCTCTCGTTTTAATGTTTTGGTGTTGCTCTGGCAGCACAAACAAGTGTTAACAAGATGCTCCTCTCCAAACAGCCTTGCCAGCTCATTCTGGAGGCCACATCTAATCACACGGA
The DNA here is from genome assembly GCA_013396835.1 of Psilopogon haemacephalus. Lineage (NCBI taxonomy): Eukaryota > Metazoa > Chordata > Aves > Piciformes > Megalaimidae > Psilopogon > Psilopogon haemacephalus. The sequence continues at coordinate 634,328 of VWZI01011363.1, read as the reverse complement.
AGAAAAGAGGGTTATCAGGAGAAGTAAACATGGATTTACCAAGGGAAGACCTTGCTTGACTAACTTGATTGCCTTCTGTAACACCAGGACCACATGGGTAGATGAAGGAAGGGCTGTGGATGTCATCTACCTTGACTTCAGCAAGGCTATTAATACTGTCTCCCACAACCTCCTCAGAGATAAGCTTGGGAGATGTGACATAGATAGCTGGTCAGTAAGGTGGATTGAAAACTGTCTCCACAACAGAGTTCAGAGAGTTGTCATGGATGGCACAGAATCAAGTTGGAGGCCTGTAGCCAGTGGTGTTCCCCATGGAACAGTACTGGGTCCAGTTTTGTTCAATACCTTTATCTATGACGTGGATGAGAACACTGAGTGTAGCCTCAGCAAGTTTGCTGATAATACAAAACTGGGGGGAGGTGGCCAACAGCCCATCAGGCTGTGCTGCTATCCAGCGCAACCTCGACAGGCTGGGCAACTGGGTGAAGACAAACCTTAGGAAGTATAATAAGGACAAGTGCAGAGTCCTCCATCTGGGGAGGAATAACAACAGGCACCAGTACAGGCTGGGGGCTGCCATGATGAAAAGCAGCTTTGTGGAGAAAGACCTTGGAGTTCGGGTGGACAGGAAGTTCTGCATGGGCCAGCAATGTGCCCTTGTGTCCATGAGAGCCAACGGCATCCTGGGGTGCATCAGGAAGTGTCCAGCAGGGCTAGGGAGTTTCTTCTCCCACTCTACTCTGCCACAGTGAGACTACATCTGGAACACTGTGTCAAATTTTGGCCTCCCCAATTTAAGAGAGACAGGGACCTGCTGGAAAGAGTCCAGCAGAAAGCTGCAAGGATGACTGGGGGACTTGAGCATCTCTCTTACAAAGATAGACTGAGAAATCTGGGACTGTTTAGTCTGGAGAAGACTGAGATCTGACCAATGTATACAAATATCTGAGGGGTGGGTGTCAAGTGAATGGGGCCAATCTTTTTGCGCTGGTCAGCAACAATAAGGCAAGGAGCAATGGCTGCAAATTGGAACACAGAAGGCTTCACCTTGAGATGAGGAAAAAATTCTTTGCAGTGAGGGTGACAGAGCACTGGAACAAGCTGCCCAGAGAGATTGTGGAGTCTCTGTCTCTGGAGACTTTCAAAACCCGCCTGGATGCATTCCTGAGCAAACTACCCTGGGTGATGCTGCCTTGGCAAGGAGGCTGGACTCGATGATCTCTGAAGGTCACTTCCAACCTCTAAAGTTCTCTGATTCTGTAATAATAGCATTACTGTTGGCATCTGTTTAATATTTATATTATTTGAAAATATCTATCTTCAGAATATTTGCTTCCACCTGTGTAATGCACTATCAATCACAGATGACTGAGGAAGGCCTGCAAACAATATAAAAACGATCTGAAGAGGCTGCAAACTGGAACACCAGGGAAGCAAACCTGTCTTTTGCTCTTTTATCTCTTTTTTTTTTTTCACTTGCTATCTAAATATTTTTTTCCTACTAGTCAACTAACAATCTTTCATTCACTTTTCTTTTTATATTTATTATTTTTTACCACTTCTGCCACGTAGTATTCTGTCTCTCCTTCCCCTTCTGTCTTGAAACTTCCCAAGTTTTAGTTCATAACATTTTGATATTATTAAGAAAGAAGATTATCATAATGTATTAATTTGACTGTTCCCTCTGCTAACATGACATTCAAACCAGAACTTCACTCATTTTACTGAAAAAGGACCATATAATGAACTCTTAAGAATGACGCTTGCAAGTTGATGGCATTTCAGCTCCAGTGCTGAGTGTCAAATAAATATGTATGCCTTATAGTTTGGAATTAAATCAAAACATTAAACATAAAATAATTCACAAAATTAAATACACAAACTGTTCCTTTTGCATTACAGTAATAATTTGCAAATTTTAGAATTTAATGCCTTTATAATCCTGTCAATTAGACTTCACTGTTCCTTTGAAGAAGAGCCTTGAAAAATACAGGAAAAAAGGCAGAGAATTATCTTGTACTTCCTCTCAGTATGTTTCAAAATTGAAAAGTTATGGTTATTAGAATATGAATAGTCTAAAGAATTTAATCTGTAAGAAATAAGTCTTTTTTTATAAGAAGTGTATTATATTACTTAGAAAAGACATCAACCTCAATTTACTTGTTCATCAGTGACATATCCATCATCAATTATAATGCTTTATTTTGGCATTTTCCTCCCTTTTTATTGTTCTGCTAATGCCTGCTCAGTCAGCTTAAACAACAGTTTTAGAAATAGTTATGTAAACACACCTCTCCTTACACCTAAGTATTTGCAGTTCCTTTCATTTATAACTAAACTTACCACTCTAAATTATCTACGCAACCTACAAAGTCAATGATGGGGTTGAACTAGTAAGTGATAGCTGATTTGCTTAGGTAAATCCAAGAGGCAGCAAGGACCGAAAACACAAGGGCTTCAGGTGACTTAACAGGTGAAATGTTTGGATGATAGCAGTGATAATTTTACAGAGAAGATGGCTAGGGAGGCAGCAGGAGTAAATCGAACTGCTGAGCTGGTACGAAGTAGACACTTGGTGCAAAACCTTGCACCATGAGTTGCTTTTTAGCAGTGAGTATAACATAATTAAGATTCAACTTCTCTACAGCAGAAGTGCTTGCTAACATAATCCAGCACAACTGTGTCAACCTTCAGAAAGGAGACCTATTAAAAAAAAAAAAAATTAACAATAAGTGGTAGATAAGAGAAGTCCTCAACAGACTCAGCATGGAGACTACCAATAGAGACAACACGGGAAACATCATGGCAGTGCATGTATTTTGTTAGGAAGAGCCTGGCAAAACAACCCAGTGTGAATAAGAGCAAACTAGAACAGATTACTAGAACCTAAACTAGGCACCACTCAAAAAGCTGAATATACAAGATGAAGAAAATCAAAAAGACCATAAAGTTCAGCAGATTAAAGGCAAAAGTGCCATTAGATATGAAAAAACAGTTTAAGCAGTGCCTACTAAAAGGAATTCAAACAATCTAACTCCTTCTTCCAGCTGACCATCATAAAATCCAACAAACAGTCCAGCAGGGCACAGTGATGCTAGGGCAAGCAATGGCATTCTTTCCAGCTAGATATCACCATGAAGGAACTAAACAAACTCTCTGCATAGTACATGTCTTAGAAACAGCAAGTAGTTCTCACACCAGGGCCCCTGCAAGCAAGCATCTGTGGATTTGGGAACACAGTGAAGCTTGGCAAAGAATCTGCCTGAAACTAAATTAAGCATAAAAGAGGTAATGATACCCATAATCAAAATGAACATCAACAAATTGCCAGGACAGGACTGAATTTACCCAGGAGAGCACTGAAGAATAAAATAGGTGAATTCCTAGTATCTGGCCTTCAATGAAGATTATCTCAGTGCATGAAGACCTGAAAGCTACAAACCAAGAATTAAAATACCCTTTGGGGAATCACAAGCCTGTAATCCTCATATCTGTACCAGGATGAATACTATCTAACAATCAGCAGACATCTAGCTAAGCCTGCTTAGGAAGAGGCAAATCATGTTAAAAGAAGTTCCACCTTTAAAACTCTCAACAGTTTTCTTAAGCAGTCACCAAGCACGGGCATAAGGGTAATTTAACTGATTCAGTCTGCATTGGTACTCAATACATTTTAAACTGCAACCTCACCAGTGTTTTAAGGATGATGATAGCTCCTCAGACAGTTGCCTGACACCATGGAAAGATGGGAAATGGTGTGCAACTAAATGATAGGTCTAACAACACAGAGCGGCCAGAATGTACTCTAATACCACATTCAGAAGTGAAAAGCAACAAGCAAGCGGAATGGTTCTCCTCTCAGTAACTCTCACATTCACATAACAGGGATTTCAAAAGGACACTGAAATAAAGGCTAGAAATGGCAGCTGTGGTATTTACTATTGACAACCCAACAACAAATTAGACTCAGTCTCTGGAGGTGCCTTCCAACCCTACACATTTCTGTGATGCTGTTATGTACAGAAATCAAATGTATATAATCCATAGATTGAGTGACCACATTTCAACTCAAATATAACTTCAGCAAGCTGTGAAGGAAAGGACTCTGTTCTCAAGATCACAGTGGAAGGAACAGTACTCAACTTTGGGGTGCTCTGTAAGATGATAGAGCCAAATCCAGACCACAGCATTTAGTTAGTGTGCATAAAACACTGAATTCCAGCTTCGGCCAAATCTGCCAGTTTAACTTGTTTTCTCTTAGAATTAGATGAATGATAGGGTAATCTAAAAAGTGCCCCTCCCCAACACACCCCTTGTGGAGCATCAAGAGGAAACAGGTATAAAAACACTGTCCCACACCTTTAATGCCTTTTAAGGCTTCCTGAAGAGCACATTCATTAAGACTTAAACTAGACCTCAGGATTGTTAGAGAGCCATAGAGAGAGAATGACTATAAAGTAACAAACACTCTCCAGCACAGGTGCACAATTCCTATTTGTGGACATGATAGAATACATTTCAAATAATTTCTGAATAAAAACAGGTGAAGAGATCCCACTGAAGCTTTTTGGGAAAATATTTAAGATTTCATAACAGAAACTTAAGCACGATGTATCAGTTTTACACCATATTCAAAAAGTAGCATCTTTGGCTATAGAACATCTTAAGTGACAGCAGGGATAGAAATTAAACCAAGTCATCTACAGTATACAAAGTCAGGGAAGAGATTCTTGTGTCATCCACTTCAACCATGCACAAATCCTGGGAACTGTATTTTTAAACAAGTAAAAGATGACAGAGGACACAAAGAAGGTGGAGTTACTGAATGTTGCCTTTGTCTTCATCTATACTGCTGGAGACTGTCCTCAGGAGCCCCTGACACCTGAGGCACCAGAGAAAAGCATGATAAAGAAGTCTTTTTGGTTGATGAGGACTTGGTTAAGGAACAGTTGAGTAATCTGGACATCCATAAGTCCAAGGCTCCTGATGGCATGCACCTGCAGGTACTGAGGGAGCTGGCACAGGTCATTGCCAGACCACTGTCCACCATTTTCATTAAGTCATGGCAGACAGGACAGGTGACTGGGGAGGGCAAACATCACTCCAATCTTCAAAAAGGTTAAGAAGGAGGACCCAAGTAACTACAGACCAGTCAGCCTCACCTCCATCCTTGGAAAGGTAATGGAGCAACTTATCCTCGCTGCTGTCCTTCGGCATATCAAAGACAGTAGGGACATTAGGAGCAGTCAACATAGTTTTATGAAGGGGAAGTAATGTTTGACCAACCTGATAGCCTTTTATGAGGACATAACTAGGTGGATTGATGATGGTAGAGAAGTGGATTTGGTTTATCTTGATTTCAGCAAAGCATAGGACATTGTCTCCCACAGCAGCCTTCTGGCTAAACCGAGGCAGTATAGTCTGGATGATCAGATTGAAGGAAAGAAGCCAGAGTTGTGGTCAATGGGACGGAGTCTAGTTGGAGGCCTGTAACTAGTGGAGTCCCACAGGTGTCAGTATTGAGATCAATTTTGTTCAATATATTCATCAGTGACCTGGATAAGGGCACAGACTGCACTTCAGCAAGTTTGCTGATGACACCAAACCGTATGGAGTGGCTGCCACACCAGAAGACTGTGCTGCCATTCAGTGATGCCAAATGACAGGACAAGGGGCAATGGGTGGAAGTTGAGGCATAGGAAGTTCCATGTAAACATGAGAAAGTTTTTTTCACTGTGAGGGTGATGGAACACTGGAACAGGCTGCCCAGGGGTGTTGTGGAATCTCCCTCTCTGGGGATATTCAAAACCCACACAGATTATGTCATCCTTCTCTGGTAGGAAGGTTGGACTGGATGATCTTTCAAGATTCCTTCCAGCCCCTGACATCCTGTGATTTTCTGTGTTTTAAAGGCAAAGTACAGGTGTGGCCATTTTAAAATGTTTGGTTGATGTGTAAAAAGAAATGTCACCTTTATCACAGTGCTTTGCTACCTAAATCCAGCAAGGACCCTTAATTTTTAATGCAACCCTTAATTTAAAATGTTTAACTCAAACATGGAAAAGTATAACCATAAGTAAAGAGAGTACAAGAATATTTTAATCAGATTTATAGTACATATTTTCACCCGAGGCAAATATTCACCAAGAGAAGAGTTGCTTAGAAGGACTTTACTTCATCTTTTCCCCGCCATCACTCTTCCTTGCTTACAGCAAAAACAAGGATAGACTCTAAGTTTGTGAAGCCCTTCATTCAAGTAAAAGTTTGGAGTATATAACCTGCAAATATACTACTGTGCCGTACCAAGGTATCGCAGAATAACAGACGATGGAATTGACCTTTATAGACAAAATCATAGTTCAACTCTCAGCTGTCCTTTTCCACCCAGTTTACTCAGGTACTGAGAATGACTTCCTATACAAGGTAGGATAATAGCATATATAGGTCAGTTGCCATGAGGCAGCTGGCATCAGAAGACAGATTACTCTATACCCAATACAGGTCACTGGTGAGGCGCAGAAGAAGAAACAACAATTGTAGTGCTTGCAGAGCACAGCAGTCATTGAACATAGTAAAAAAGGATCTTGCATCTCAAATTTTTAAAACAGTATTTTAAAAATAAGAAACAGATGTCTTCTCCATCCTCCTCCAAACCTCAGAAAAACAACTTGAAGAAATATGGGAGTGCTGGTTCCTATCTTCCTCTAGGCAAGCATATTACCCAGCTATATTTTTGAGATATGCACATACACACATATAAGTATACAAAACATGAATTTATAGAACAGACCTATAGGCTCATGTGATAACGGCTTTCATTTTTATTACTGTAACAAAAATAAAAGTACACAATTGTAAAGGTTTGCAGTGTCAATGACACATAAGTTCTTCACGGGTCTTGCAATATGTGCCGTTTTTCTTCAACTCCCAGCTCCTAGAGCCAAGATCATTACAAGAGAATCTAACCTCTACTCAAATCTGTAGGTTTAATAACTGTAAAGAAAAAGCCTGTGAAAACATGGATCGATTGTTCCATACAGATTCAGAAATTGGAAGGCATACCAATTTTCTTTTGAACTGCAGAATTTTTCATTAAAATGGTTGAGAACAACCAGAATTCTGGAACAGGGGCTGGAAAATCCACTTACCAGCAGCAAATTGGAGACTCCCTGGTAAGGGCTGTAACTCACCTGATCTTGTTAGAATTCAATTTCAATTTATCAGCCCTTTGTTTACAGGCTGATCTTTCAATAGAGAGAAATAAATAGAGGAAGCAAGAGAAGGAATATGCGACCCCACTGAACGAGACTTACTTGGTGTCATGAATATTCCATAGCAGGAGCAGAGAGGCATTCTGTCCTCTCCACAAAACACACACGTGCAATACCTTGTGCAGTGGCTGCTTCAGGCCAAGACTGCTGGTACTCAGCAGTGCACTGCAAATCTTCTCAGACTTTGATATCTTATGTCTGTACCCTGTGTTCAAGAAACTATGAACAGGAAAAATGAATGTCTGTATGGTCGGAAAGAGAAGGCTGAAGAAACAGCCTCAGTCAAACCCAAGAGGCAAGTACATCTACTATGGCCACAAAGTTTAATGCAAAGATCTGCTACTGGCATTCTGGATCCAGGATTGTGTGCATCTGATTTGGGAAGGTATAACATAACAAACATTAAGGACTGGTATTCATTGCTGTTAAGGACTGAAAGCTGGGAACAAAGAAAGGGGCACTAGGATCCAGAAAACTATGAGGAGGTAAAATTAAATAGGACTGCATGCAGGCTAGAACTAGCCTTTAAAGAAGGAACTACTTGGTTTTTTCCCATGGACTCACTACCTCATCCACAGTGTTGGATGATCCTACACTGCGAAAAAATGGAGGTGCAATGCTTGCAGGCTCCTGGGTTGCAGAGATTTTACATTTGTTTCTAATAAGCAAGGCAGAGAGGGAAGGTCTAGGAAGGAAAAAAAATGTAGCTGTGGAGGAATTGCATCCTGTGCTGCTTTCTGGTGTTAATTCCTGCCTCACACTCAGTGAATACTTGAGATCAGGCTATTCACAGGTGATGACATGGTATTCTGTTTTTCATATGGTTCATACAAAATATAAATATAAAATGCAGTTGCAACAGATCAGTGGAAACCCCACTTTCAAATTACAAAGAATCCATTTTACGTTCAGAAAAAAAATTAGTTGTTCTGTGCTCCAAAGAGCCCCAAAATCTCAAATATCTGTGCTGCTTTGAAAGAGATAAATCTTGATAGAGGAACAAAAATAGCTCTTTTCAGTAATTCCTGATAGGAGGGGTTGGGTTCCCTTACACAAAGAGATTTTATCCAACCAATACTCGAGTATTTTGGTGCCAACATGATCTGAGCATGTGTAATGTAGTACAGGAGCAGATTATTATGTACCAGCAAAATCCAACTTCAAAACAAATATCCAATCTCTCTCTGCTAATAGGTACCACATCAACTCAATGTAGTTCACTTTGAAATCTTTTCAGTAAGTGATGTGGGAAATGTGCATTGTAGAGAAAAGTTCTCAGCTGAAATGCTAAGACCAGTGCTTTCTTATTAGTCAGATAATTCTGTATTTAAAAAACGGAAGTGACAATTTATTGCTGAAACGCCTTTCAAGCGTCCACAAAAGCTTTCCAAAGGTAATGAGAGGGCTAAGAAATGGCTTCGACTCAGGCTGCAATCAGGATACATTCTATTTTAAGCCTGTCTCTTGCTACGAACTACTGGACTAGGTGCGCTGTGACTGTTGTAACAATTGAGAAATCCAGCTCTCATCACGAAATACAGATCACGTACTGTTTTTAAAAAGGCACAGTCACCCAAGAGTTCTTTAGAGTGTTATGCAGGACTGGCATTTCACATTTGCATACTGTATGGTATAGTTCTGCACCATATAATTCAGTACTTGTCCACAAATATTTGTGCCCTCATAAATTCAACAGACATGTAAGCCAATTCTCAGTCAAAAATCAGCTATTGCCTAACTCAATGAAGAGTTGCTTCTATGAAATACTATTGTTGTGATCAGCAAAACAGAATTTCAGAAGACCTAGATACCTGGTATGCAGGAATGCTTTAGTTGACATACAACACAGTTTCTCTCCTGCGCTTTTCTCTGCTGAAATAATTGCAAGAGTAGCAACAGTGAATGAATGCCTTCTTGGCGCAACAACTGAAGAACTTTGGTAACGTGAACATTTCCACAATGCTCATAACCTACCTAAAGTATGACTTGGAGGATAAGAAGCAAATTCAGTTTTCACTCTATTCAATCTTTAACCACTATGTCAAATAAACAGATGCAGTGATGGTTATCAGCACCAGCTCTAAGAGTTTTAGCAGAATGGACTCCTGTCCAGTAGGAATGAGACTCTGGCTATCAATACCATACAGAAGCACCATAGAGAATGCAGCGTCATTGCTATTTACAACTTGAGCTGCTTTCAAACCAGCAAGCTGCTGTTGGGAGTTTTCTACCCATTTTATCCATTCTAAGAAGCACAGCCTCACAGCAGATGGGGTGCTTGAGAAATCCACCAACTCATTATGTTAGTATGCCTAGGACACAGAAGAGATCCCCAGGAAAAGCTGAACAAAAAGGAAACCACACAACCTTTCACCAGAATAACAACGAAAAAAGGTAAACTGCATACAGCAATGAAACAAGCAATACCAACAATACCCTGACTATTCTGTCACAGTGCAAGGGGTGTTAAGATAACTTCAGAAAAGTCATAGTCCAAAGTATGAAAAAAACAATACCAACACCTGCTATACAGCAAAAAATAATAATCTGTTCAGTACTGGGGCTCAGTTTAATTTCCTCCCCTACAAAGGTAAATGTTTCTCTTCTCAGAGTAATGCTGGATATCTCAGAAACATACAAATCTAAAGAATGCTCAAAGTGGAGAATTGTGTGCACAGGAGTTTGTGGCTGTGTCTGTACTGCAGAGCAGGAATGATGCTGAGGATCTCGGGCCACTCCGCAGAGTCTGCACTTCCTGGTCCTGACAGCTGCATTATGTCTGTGGCTTTAAACTGTTTTAAGTCTGAAGCTTGAAAAATCAAGGAATCTGCAAAAAATAACTACAAAATCATTAACAGATCCCAAAACCAGCTTACAAAATGGGTAAGTTCTCAGCTACTGTAAACCAGCATAGGTCAACTGAAGACAGCTACACCAGCAGAGATGTTCATTTACAATAAAGATGCGCTGTATAGACGGAAATCTTCACTTAATTTGCAGCACAGCTTAGAATGATTAAGCCTCAAGTAATCTTGTGCTAGTACAGGATCTGAAAAGTTTGCCTCATAAATTAAATACTTAACATACATGTGGTGCACTTGCTACAATTACTTCACCTTAAACATTCTGTACATATATGGTGGGGAAAAAAAAGGAGAAACAATATATATCTGGTAGGTATCATTAATAAAAGCAAACTAACCTCAATGGCAAGCCTTCTTCAGAGTTTTAAGAACCAGTGCATTTACCAGCAGCTGACTACAGGAACAAATTATCAAAGTGTCCACACTGATGAGCTTTAAGTGCAATATGCATTCTGAGCTATGGGCATAATTTTTCAAACTAATTCAGAAGCTGCAACACAACACAAATATATTCTGGTAGCTTAGCATGAATTAAGAAAATATTTAAAAGCTTTAAAAAAAAATAAAGTGATACATATTATAGATGACACGTCTGCAAGGACTTGTTACTCTCCATATCAACAGAAATCATAACTCTGCCTTTGGCCTTAAATCCATAGTGATGGGAACTCAATCACCCAGTAATGCTCAGTTGTATACCATCAGGCTTAATAGTATCATGACTGTGCAGTGTTAATACCTAAATCTCAATTGACGGGTAGCCTAAAAACCAAACAAATTAAAAATGAAACCACAAAGTAATAGAAAAACTATGGACAATGTGTTAAATCTTAAAATATGGTGAGTATCTTATCAGTTCTGACACAGCTGAGCTAAATAAAGCTCTCGTTCATTTGTCTATCCTCAGATCATAAAGCTATTAAAAAAAAAAAAACAAACTGGAAGATTCACAAACTTTCCATCAGGGCCAAGTGTAAACAACCTAAAACCAGGCTGTTTCTTTCACATAGTAGACACAGCCATCACAAATGAGAAAATTCTTTTAAAACACACGTTTAAAATATCTTTTCACAATGAAGCAATGTTTTTAACAGTCAGCAACATGTTTTTTAATGAAATGGCAGCATAAACTGGGACTTCCACTACAGCTCTAGAATGGGCAGAGATTTATAATTTAGGCTATGCTCCAACCGCACTCCCCCAAAACCAAACAAAATTATAAAGGTAAGCACTGACAGGATTTCCTGTTCAAAGAACAGGAGAGTAAGATGTACTGCTGCACGTGAGAGACAGAGTAAGAAAATTCTGGTAAAGAGTGAAAAAAACCAAAAAAGCCCCAAAAAATCCCCCAACATTTGTAAACCAAACAGTTTAGATAGAGTATCATCTTGATGTCAAAAACATAAAAAAATTATAGGATCTGCTTCTCACTCCGTATGTTCTTTCCTCCTCCAGTTTCACCCTGATACTTAAATTAACTCATTCAAACACTCCTGCCAGAGAAAGTCAAAACAATGATGTCAAATTTAAGAAAATGCAGAAGGTGTTAAGCATATCAATACAGTGCCAGTCTACATGGCAGGGCATTAGGAGCTAAGCTAAATACCAACCGCCTCATCTAGATAATGCTCAATCTTAGTTATTTTATTCATCTGCATGTACATTTTGGTTTTCTTTTAACAAGTCTCAAGATTTCAATTCACATGTATGCTAGGGTCTGACATTTAAAAGGAAAGACACACAAACCCCACGACCGTTGATGTGTCACAACAGCGTCAAGTACAACAGCATTTCATTTTATGGTGAAAAGGCATCACAGGTATCTCTTGGTATATGCATCTGTGATTCCCAGTATGGAAAAATTGGCCTTTCTTGAATAACAGAAATACAAAGCAGGTATTAACTTACCTTTCGTCCATCACTCGCATGGCAGTTCACATTTAAAGGAGTCAATAAAGCCATCAGTTTTTCTTCATTACCACTCCTGTAAATGCAGAGTAGAGGATTATGGAAAGGAAGGAAGTAACCGAGCTCCCTGCAAAACATTTGCTAAGGAGCTGGATATCAACATGCAGTAAAATAAAATTTGTACTCTGCCAGGTACAATGTCAGATGGCTAAAGGATCTTCAGAATATTTCAAAACCAAGAGTAAATATAGAAAAGCATATTAAATTTGCAGTTAAGTGTGTTACAAAAGATCATACAGAAATGTATCTTAATTTATCTCCCTAACCTCATCTAGTATTTCCCTTATTTAATTTTACAGATCCTCTGAAAGCCATTTGCTGAATTAAATATTTTGTTGTCGCATAAGGCCCATAATATTTGAAACAGCTGCATACCATTATCTAGATTTTTTTTTTTTTCCCCAAAAAGGTTAACAGTCTATATGAAATGGTCTTGTGCTGGCAGAGAAAAGGATGAAAGCATCTTTGGAACATATGACTGAACTTTACACCTTTTGTATATAGGCATCCTTATGCTCTGTTTAAAATATATCCTAAGGCAGCAATAAAAACCAAAAGAAAAAATTCTAACATTTAAATTGCCCCTAAAAAGAACAGTCACGAAACAAAGAAGAGGATTTTAGCAGCTTAAAGCAAAAAACTCAATATTAACCTTATAGCCACCATACTGAGGGATTTCAATTACATAAACAGGCTTTTCCATTTCTACCAGACTCTGAAGTCCACAGAGATTTATGCTAATGAAGTGGTTTGCTTGCATCATTTCATGGAAAAGCAATGACAAAACACTACTGTTCTAAAAATCCCTTTTCCTCTTATGCTTCCACCCCCAAAATATGCTTTATATTCTAAGCAGCACTCACCTAGCAGCTTCGAGGAGTTCGTCCTTCTTGTATTCACCTAAATGATTGCAAAATATCATGCTGTTAGCATTTGGCAGAAGACAGATTAAGAAATGCAGTAGGAAGCAAATACAGAATTAAAACAGAGAAGAGGAGAAAAAAGCCCACACCCCGCTGGGTGATGGAGCTGTGACGTTAGCCAGCTTGTGGAGGCAGCATCACCAGTACCTTGGAGACGGGCAGCAAATTGACGCATCTTCTTGTCCAATCCTCAGATGGAAAGGCTTTCTTTGGACAACCAATGACTGCAAAATCTTGTGTCCAGAAACACAGTCCCGCTGATAACAGCATGTCAGCTGAAGACAATGTCCCCACCCCCTGCCCTATTCAGTATGTCACATTATACTTGGGAAGCATAATAAATTCCGAGACAAAAGCGAGGCAGTGCAGCTTTTTAAAAGGTACGAATTACCGATCTCCAAAGCTCTACCTGCCTATTTGAATGGCAGTATTAGACTGCAAGTTCTTCAGAAGCGCACTGACTATTAAAAACCTGTCCAAATATTTTAATCATCAGGCACTTTCCAAGGAAATATGCATGTGAAATAAAATGCACAGACAAAAGAGCACAAACTCTGCAAGAGATTTTATAACAAGACTCTAAGATTAGAGATAACCACAAGTGTTGTTAAAGGAACATTTACACTGGAAATTCTGAGGTCTAATAGACAATTCAGGAATATTTTTGCATGTCAGGATTAAAATACCTTAAAAAGAGCATAAAACAAGGTGACCTGTGGAAATAAGACAGTATTTCACAAAGCTGAATTACTATGACATTGTGCAATAGAAAGCTAGGGAATTTCAATTAACAAATCATAAAACCAGCATTTTAGCAGCTTTATGAAGTCACAAAGCAGAGGATATCCCAAGCTACCAGAAGATGCAGGGCTTGAAAAACATACCATATACCACCTGCCAGAGAATTAAAGCCTCTAACCACAACACTAATTAAACCAGGAAGATATAAGTGTCCTGCATGAAAGTATGTGCATCTCACCATCCTGGCATCTTTTCCTTTCATAAGTGCGTTCAACTGCTTTCTGAAACATATTTAGCTTTTGAAATTCACAAAAACCGGCAGCAGGAAGTTCCACCATGCAAATGCCTCTTGCACAATGAGTTTCTTAAATGGAGTAGTTTTATGTTGTTGAATCCCAGCAATGGAGCAGAGGAGTTCAACAAAAGGGTGAAGTACTGAAATTGGCATTTCAAATACAGACCATGAAGATTATTTAGCTTTAGGAAGAATTTATAAATATCTTAATGAAAACCTGTTCAGGAAACTACTAAAATGACAAAGATTTGACTGCCTTTGTCTAGCCTATCACCCTCCAACTTCAGAGGGGCTTCCCGTCCACCACTGGCAATTGCAATTGCCTTTTCTAGCTATAGTACACATTCCTCTTGCTTTTCTTCTAATGAAGATAAAATACTGGGCACAGCTGTGAGTGTTTCAAACCAATGGTGAGTGAAAAGCTTTGGCTAGCATGTGAGAAGAGGGAAAAAAAAGAAAAAGACAATTTATTACTACTGCATTACTTGTGTAACAATCTCAAACAGCTGGGTTTCCTGCAGGAAAAGTTATTGGCCTGTATTACATCAAGACTTTAGAGACCTAATCAGATTAAAAGATCTACTTGCACATTCTGATTTGGCAGTGCATTTAGGACCCCTAACAAGGCTTCTGAATACTATTAGGTTAGACAAGTGTACCAACATTTTCCCTTCACACTCAGTATGCTGGTACTTTAAAACACAAAAGCCCTTTCCTCAAGTGTCTTGAACAGAAAAAAACTTTACTGACCAACAGCCATGCCATAGCTCTTGGTTTAGAAAGTATGACTCAGAATGCATGCCTAAGTAAAACCAATCATTTTTACTGAAAAGCTCTTTTAAAAAAGTATTTACAGGTACTGTTGGAATTCATACAAGTGATTCTTGACATTTGTCACAGCTCTCCCACACTGTGGTCTGGATTAGGAAAGTATCATCTTGTAATCAGCTAACTTCATTACTCCCAAACAGCCACTACTTTGCAAAGCAACATCTAACACCAAACCAGTGCTTGCAGCACACCATCAGGTTTGCTAAAAAAGGCCAAGTGCTCTCCTGAGTAGAACAGGATGAAGGGGAACTCCTTGGCCATTCAGCAAGCAGGTGGAGGGCTGCCACCGAGCTGAAAAGGTTGGATGACAGCATGAGGGAGAACTGGGCAGCGCTGCCCGCAGGACCGGCTGCTGCTGCTGGCACAGGCTGTGCTCCCACCAGAGGGCTCTGCCAACACAGCTAAAGCTGACTAGCTACGAAGTGTATCAAAGGCCATCCTGCTGCACTTGGCCACAGCTACATAATAAAATATGCATTTGCAAAACATTTGAAAACAAACTATGCATACTTGTGGCAGAGGTGAGTTCCAAGTTCTGAGACGAAGTACAGGAACACAGACCGTTAACCTCACATAATATTTCTGTTCAAAGAATGTCAAACTGTTTGACTTCAATGAAGCTAATAACATCAGCTCCTTTGGGCAGGTTAAGATTTACGGTTTTGCGAAAGGGCATCTGCAGAATAAAGTGCAAGTAATAGCCTGAATTGTCTTCCAAATCTCTTAGCAGTTGTTAGAGAGATAAAAGTATTCTTCCAAACACAGTGCAGAGGATTTTTCGTAGCAATGTTTTGGAGAGCATATCTACCAGAGATGTGAAAGTTACTGTTGTTTGGCCCTTGCCACAGAAGACCAAAGGTGAAACACAAAGATGTAAACAATTTTCACCTGTTTGCTCACCAGCTTTTCCACCCTATCTCTGTTCAATCTGTTCTTTCTGTGTTTCATTGCAAGCCTAGACAATACACTGCCACACCACCAAACACATTCTGCCACAGTGGGCAGGTAAGAACTTGCAGGGTCTGCCTCCATTTTCTATAGAAGAGCTTTTTGAGCAACAGACCAGAATGGCTGATGCTTCCACACCTGGTAGCCCACAAGAAGAGTACTGGGCTTGCTTACCTCTGCATGCTGGGTAGCCCAGAGACAGCCTGGAAACTTCTGAAGGCAAAGACAAAAAGGGTGCAAAACCTGAAGCAGAGAGAGCTCCAACAAAGCAGTGTTACTGCTCCTGTCAGACAAAACTTGGTCAGTAAGATGGAGCTTAGCATGAAGTTTCATATTTGCTACCAGCTCCAGATCACACCACTGCAGCTCCATTTAATGTAGAACTGTAAGATCACCACTGGTAACCATAGATAATGTTTTCAAACACAGCTACCACCAGGCTGCTAACTAACCCTATCTATTCCCTCTCCGGAGAAAAACAGTTATCTCCAAGGCCACTGTGACCATGGCTCAACATGTTGTGCAGCCACTGCCCTACCTGGCCCTACCCACATTTTGCAGTAGCTGAGTAGCAGCAAATGCTTATTAACTCTCAGACATCAGTGGATGCTTGTACTGGTAGTTAAGCAGATCAGTAGCTGAAAGCTCAATTGAGATCTCAGCAGAAGACAGGAGGGCATTGTGCTCGAGACACATACAATATTCTTGCATGTGTCTGATTTTGGAGAACAAAAGACAGATGTACATCAGAGATAGGCTTTATGGGCTACTAAGGATAAAAGCTGCAGCCACAAAAGCACAACCAGCCTATTGCAGCAAGCCACCATGAACGCTCCTCTACCACAGTCCTATCCTTCCTGCTTCCCATCTTCAAGGTGGCATTTGCTGATTTTTGTGGATCTTGGTGCCACATCATTATGTGGTGCTACACTGGGTTCACACTGAAAATCTAAGTGAAGCACAAAACAATTCCATTATTAGAGAATTACAAGGAATAAATCAGCCAGTTGACTTCTAGCTTTAATTCACTAGCAAACTTTAAAATTTAAACTTATGAGTGTTCCTGATAAAAGAAAAAAATATCCCAAGTTCTGGAAAAATGAATGAATGAATCAGATGAAACAAGGCATCTATTTTCTATGATTCCTCTGAAGTTTGTAACAGATTAAAACAAGCCATTATTATCCAACAGAGAAGCAGCCAATAATGGGAATAAAAATGGATGAAAATACTTTAAACCAAACTGAAAATCTAAAGCGGATGAACAAGCTGCACATCATATGAAAACAGTTACAAATTTTAAACCCCAGACCATTGATAAATAGTGAAAAAAACTTACATTAGCCAATAGTAACCTGCTTATGAGATGGGAGAAGAAGATGTGGGCCTGATGAATCTGCAACCATGGCCACAGGCTGGGGACAGAGAACTCATGAATGTTACAGAATGGTTGAGATTGAAGTGACCTCTGGAGGTACTCTTGTTCAAACCCCCTGCTCAAGCAAGGTCACCTACAGCAATGTAACCAGGACTGTGTTTAGGTGACCTGTGAATCTCTTCGAGGATGGGAACTCCACAGAAACTCTGTGCAAACTCTGCCACTATTCTGTTCCAATGACCCTGGCTCAGTAACTTTTCAGGTGACTCTCTCTTCAGGACCTCTTTTTTTTTTCTTGGAAGCTACAGGCCTACAGTTCCTAGAAGTCAGAGAGTAAATCTTACTCCATTAGAAAATATGGCAGCTCTGCATATGAGTTGGACCATGTGCAGACTACAGCTTGTTATAGGCTGCCTACCCTGAAAACAAGAACTACCATTTTTGAAAATACATGTCCTTTATGAAGATTGACAAGATAGTTGTGAACCACCCAGCAGCACAGACAGTAACAGAACTGCCCCTTTTTCCTCACTTAAGCATTTCTGGTGCCTTTCCAACCAGGTGCTCTGTTAGTACAGGCATGTGGCTGCTATGACAGTGTACTGATGCAGCTGTGGAAGCTCAGAACTTGATTTTCCATCAGATTCATTATTTAATGTATCTCAGCCTGCAGCCATTCAAATCAGTCCATGAATGAAGAGCCTGGGCAAGATGGCATGGGGAGGAGGGAGGGCAAATGAAGATTGCATTTGAGTTGACACTGCTTCAAAGAAAGCCTTATAAAGACAAGAACTCAAACACTTCAGCAGAGAAAGAAATGTCACAAAATAAATTAAAATATACCTTTCCTATGACTCTTGAAGACTTTACAGACTCATGAGTGCAAGCAGGAGGCTTTTAGTGCCTGTGGAAGTTGTCTGCTGGAGGACAGTGATTTTGTTTGTGGTGTTTTTGTTGTTTGTTTGGTGGGCTTTTTGTTTAATACACTATTTTTCTAGCAAATAAATTTTATTGTCAATGTGGCTGCTGTTGGAAGGTTCCAATCATGCTATTAGAATACTCATCAATTCCTTCTTTCCTTCTTCCCTATTTAACTTCTCTTATAAATAAAGCAACAGTGGAGATTTTTAAAATGAGTTAAATCAGAGCAAGGTATTTTTGCTATCCAAAAAGGACAAAGTTCTGTGAATAATTACCTGACAGGAAGAAAATGTCAACAATAAGAGGTATGTTGAAATAATATTCTTTGTGCAAAGGCATTTATAACTACTAGAAATATAAAGAGACATATAAGAAGGGAGAGGAACAAAAATAACTTTGGATTTTATTATACTGCTTTACTTTCCACTTATTTAATGCTAATTTCTTTATGTCTCTTGCACTTCTTCACTCAGCTGTTTTTCACAAGTAACCAGGTAGATTTCACAAGCTAACAAGGCTCAACCAGCAGCACAGCAAATTTCTAATTCTAAGCCCTTTCTACAGATGAAAAGCACCAAAAGAAACTCTACTTCATGCAAGAATGACAAAAACACGGCTTGATGAATAATGTCTTCAAGAACAATTTGCTGACAAGAGGTAACATTATCAAGGAGGAAAGGTTTAGTACCTTGATTCTGCCTCTTCTGTTGAAGGTGAGTCAGGAAATGTGCAGGTGGTTTCAAATTAGACATTTGTAATAGAAATTTGAAATTTCACTGAACTATTAGCTGAGCTATTTTCAGGTGCTTTTAATGATACGTTTTAAAGAAGAGGTGTAAATTAAAGAAACAAGCAAACAGCACTTCATTTCGGCCACAACTCTACCAAACCACTGAGCTAGCAGCATCCTACCTCAAGTAATATTCAGAGCATTCCCAATTACTCTTCTAGAAATAGAAACTGGATCTCCTCTAAGGCCTAGCAGAAAGCAGCACATTGGGAAATCTACAGTTTTCCATAGCACAGATTGGCAAAAATCTCTGCTAAGGTCATAAATGATGGAAAATATTCTTGTCTATTAAAAGCATATATATTACATAAATACACATAACAGACAGTGGTTACTAAATGTTGTATTCATATATAAGTATAAATTGCATGTATCTTACAGGTATTGATCACTAAGCAGGATTAGGTGGTATACCAAAATGTGTCTTTGGTGCATGTGAAACTATAGCACCATTAAATGTACATTCAGCACATTATATGCTTCTTTTCTCAAAAGAGCTCTTTTCAGTCACGCTGCTCCATTTGTCAAAATATGTTATCAGATTTCTTCCAACCTGCAGTGGCAGGAAGATGAAAAATTTCTTTTGTCAGAGCGTTTCAAATTTCTTAAATCGTAAGACAAAAACATCAAGATAAATTAATTACAGCAGTCAAACAGAGGAATCTTCCTGAATGTGCAGGAAAAGGATAAACACATCACACTGCAAGACCGTAATAAAAACACCCCAAAACCAAAACACCCCACAAACCAAGAACCCAGCAAAGCAACAAAAAGTCCTAAACCTACCCATCACGTAGTAACTCATATAATCATCTTATTTTCAACAATATGACAGTGCCCTAATACTTCTCTGAAATAATAAACCTGTCAAATCCTCTACCACTCCTTCTCTTTAGCACACCTGCAGAATTAGTTTACATTTCTTCATGCTACTCATAAAAATACCATGCACAAATCTATTTTTAGTTAATATTGTGAAAAATGTATTCTTTTCAACACAACTGTGCCATTTCAGAATGCTGTATTTGATGGCACTCCACCAGTCTCATATGCCATGTCTTTAGACCAAGATAGGAGAAAAAAAAAGAATGGCAGAATTTCAAGAGACTAGGAAGAAAATCCAAACTTCTGAAATGCTAAACACAATGATCTGAGGGAAAAACTGAGGGAACTGAGGCTTGTATTTTCACCAGAGTTCAATACTCTGAGATCTCTTGTGAAATACACATGGAATTGGAAATTTGATTGTTTTTCTTCCCAGAGCTGCTGAGCCTTCCTGGTCACCTACCCCTTCATGCTTAATGCAAAGGCAACACTCCCTTGGGTCCTGCCTTCCATTCATTGCTTTTATTAATTCTAGCTATCAGCGAAAACAAACTTCCACTGCAATTCCCACTACTCTGGCCTTATTCTATATTAATAACTAATAAACTGTGCTATTTATTTTTTCCAGCAACTACTTCTTGCTCATTTCTGTAATATGTCTGCATATGTATTTTCTTTTGGGATTTCTAAGAAATCTCTCCAAAGGAAGACAAAGGACTAAGAAATATTTTGTAGAATACTTGAGTACAGTAGAAGTCAACTAGTGTGTCCAGAACTGAGCAAAAGAAATCGGCTGCTTTCCTATTAGTGCATCTTTCTAAAAACCCAGCTCCTTCCTCTGTCTTTGCAAGCAATCTCCTCAAGCAAGGAAATTATTTGATCCCCTAGAATATTCTCTAAAGAGAAATCTCAGAAATGTTTGTTTACAACTTACAGAAAGCATGGATGAAAAATAATAAATATAAAACACTCAGAAAAGCCATATTGTATAAAAGCAAGCTCCAAAATTATATTCCATCATCTAATCTTTCTGTGAAAAGAACTCCAGAGTGAAAACGAGCAGATTCAGTTCTGTAATGTCATCAATTTTCCCGTTTTAGATAAAATGAACTAGCAAGCTGGGCAAACTGTGTCTGAAAATCTGTAGCTGGATTCAAAATTGAAGCATTTATTTTAACCAAAAAAATCTATACTCCTTTAGATACAGCAAGCATGACTGATTTTGCACAGGTTTTAAAAAGTGGAGATTTTAAAGGTTTGCTAGGAAATTAATGAGAGACGCAAAATGTACGTATGTGCCAAAGTTGTTTTTTTTTTTCAAACCACCTTTAACAGTTTTTTTACTGAATGCTACAATTGCTCTTCTGTACATGTAAAGCTGCCTCAAGTATCTAATCTACAAGCTTGAGAAAACAGAGGCTGCCACCTTGTCAAACTGCACACGTGTTGTCACACTTGCCCTGTAGCATGTATCCTGGAAGGAAACCAATACCAGCTAAATTACTTCTCTACTTCCTAGGCAAAAAGTAGGAACCATTTCCTTCACCTGCTGGGCCACAAAATGGTAAGCAGTAGGAAGGAATTCCTTTGCAACTGGAGGAAACATAGGGCAAACCTGCAGAATGCCGCAATGAAACCACCAATATGTATTTGAGAAGTTAAAGAAAACAACACTGCAACATTATTTTTATTACTATGAGCAGAAACATCATTAAAGAGAGTCAACTTCGTTTTAAGCAACACTTAAGCAAACTTAAGTGTACCTGTACCAAATGAATGTCAAAATAGGGGGAATAGATTTTGTTGCAGGGTAGAATTTTCTTACAATGAAGAATTTTGCCATGCCAAACAGGAAACTAGTTTGCCAACAATTCAGTTTAAGTATTTTTTAAAATATTAAAAAGTACACACAAACTCCCAACCCACTACCAAACAAACAAACAAAAACCCCACCAAAACTCACAACAGTAAAAAAAAAAAAAACAAAAAAAAAAAATTCAACAGCTTTTCCACTTACATTACAGTTGTGCAACTCCATTTTTTCTCACCTCTGTGGACAAATTTTCCCTCCCTGTGGGTTGGTTTTGGCCACGTGAGTCAGAAGAACAGTTGGAAAATACGAAAAAGCTTGGTACAATTTAGGGAAGAGAGGAAACAGTAGCATGACTAGAAACAAGATGTGGATGGATAGGAAAGACTTGTGCCCACAATCATGAAGTGGTGTGTTTGACTTAGAACATCCTTCCCCTCCATCACTATTTACATCAGCTTTTATGATATAGAGAATATATATATATACACACACACTTAAAGGTGATCTTTCCTTTTGCTTTGTCTCAGTTTTTTAACAATCATCTTTAATGCCTTTTCTGAACACACATTTGCACTCTCAGTGATCAGTCACAGTAACTCAGAAGCAAGATTTGCCTGATCTGAGAAGTGATGTGGTCTCAGGCAAAAAGCCAGTTAGTGCCATACATGTGCAGCTCTGAGGAAAAGGACCTGGGGGTCTGGGTGGATGAGAAGCTCAACATGAGCCTGCAGTGTGTACACGCGGCTCAGACAGCCAACCGTGTCCTGGGCTGCATTAAGAGAGGCATTACCAGCAGGGCAAGGGAGGTGATTCTNAAGATGATCAGAGGGCTGGAGCACCTCTGCTATGAGGACAGGCTGAGAGAGTTGGGGCTTTTCAGCCTGGAGAAGAGAAGGCTTCGGGGAGACCTTATAGCAGCCTACCAGTATCTGAGGGGGGCCTACAGGAGGGCTGGGGAGGGGCTGTTCACAAGGTCTTGTAATGACAGGACAAGGGGGAATGGGTTCAAATTGGCAGAGGGGAGATTTGAACGGGATGTTAGGAAGAAATTCTTCACAGTGAGGGTGGTGAGGCACTGGAACAGGTTGCCCAGGGAGGTTGTGTCTGCTCCCTCCCTGGATGTGTTCAAGGCCAGGCTCGATGAGGTCTTGAGCGACCTGATCTAGTGGGAGGTGTCCCTGCCTATGGTGGGGGGTTGGAACTGGATGATCTTTGAGGTCTCTTCCAACCTAGACCATTCTATGATTCTATGATTCTATGACTAGAGGGATGTTTTCAAGAGGAAAGAAGATTTACAGAAAATGTTCCATGTCTAGGTCTGAAAACTATTATCCTCACTAAAAAAAAAAAAAATCTATTAAAACACCAGCTAGGGGAAAATAAATTTGTTATTTATATTCAGGCACTTTTTGCTATTCCTGCTGAAGCAATGTACCACAAGATGGAAAAACAGCAATTAAAATAACCAATGCAGATAACATAAGTAGTCTAGCTGTGAAAGAGGAGATTATTTACCAACAATGAAAGAATAATGTAATACCAACTTTTGGAAACATTTTGAGTCCACTCACATCAACCTCACTGTTCTCAGTGCTTTGCTAGTTAAATGCCTGATAAGCTATTTAAGCTGGAAGGGAAACTGAACTGACCAAACTTGTAGCATGTTACGAGCATTGTCCAAATGCCTCTGAAACACTAGCAAGCTTGGAACATCAACCACTTCGTGAGGAAGACTGTTCCAGTGACTGAGTACCCTTTCAGTAAATAATTGTTTTCTAATGTCCAGTCTGAACTTCCCCCGTTGCAGCTTTGAACAATTTCCATGTGTCCTTTCACTGGATACCAGAGAGAAAACACCAGTACCTCCCTCTCCATTCCCTTTCACCTCCTCAAGAAGCTGTAGAGAGCAATGAGGTTGCCTCTCAGCCTCCTCTTCTCCAAACTGGACAAACCCAGAGACTTCAACTGCTCCTCATAGGAGTACACATTTCTGAAACAAGCAAACAAAAAACCACCAACCAACCACAACAACAAAACAAAACAAAACAAACAAACAAAAAAAAATCCACCTACCCAAGCCAAACAAAAACAAAACACAAAACAAAAAAGCACAAACCAACCAAAAAAACACAAGCAAACAGAAAAAGCCCCACACCACCAACCCTCTACCCAGACCAAAAGTCCCCACAAAAAAAAACACCCAAACAAAAAAATCCCAAACCATACAAAAAACTCCCAGAACTGAAAAAGCAAACAACAAGCTCAAACAATCACTGTCCTAGATGACATGGTTCACCCAGAAGACTGGAAGCAGAACAGCACAAGAATTAAATAGAAAGCTGATAGAAGGAAAGAGACACTAGAGCTCATTAAAGACAAAAGCTTTAGTTCAGATTACTGTCATGTTTCACCTCCATAGGAGCATTCATTCTTCATTTTTTCATTTATGCAAAGAAAATTTAACCTGATGCAATACAGGGCTGCCTATTTGAGGGAGACCCTACAAAAGATGATTACAGAAGATGACTCCATTATAGAAACTAGTCAACAGTTAATATTCAGGCTTGACACGGTTGCTACACCAGGTGCTCATCATTTCTATCACACTGGAAAACTATATCCATGAATAAAGCACCTTCTAAACCAGATGTTCCTTTTTCATTGCAGGCCAGATAGGAAATACATAAACCGCATGTAATTTCAGCATGACAGCTTTGCAGGTTTCTCTGCAAGGTAGTTTAATTATGTTCTGCATGAAGCAGTAAAAAATACTGCTTTCTATTCTCAGTTACTTCCATTAGCTCACTAGATTTAAAGACTTCTGACCTCGATTAGTTCTAAATATAATTGGTCAAAAAGTATTGTTACATTTCTCATTCATGACAACTATTAATGAACTTAAACATCCTCAAGAAAATATATTCAAATAATACTCTTATGTAATAGGATTACCAGTAGCTCCTAAAAAAGCCTATTTTGCCAATGGCTTTATTTCTAAGTTACTGAGGTACACTTAATTTTTAGCTTCCTAAAAATGTGGTATTTTAAACTTCTGACCTAAAATGAAAGAGGACCATGTAAGAGTTAATGCAGGTTTTCTCCACTGTGTACTAGTTGCATTAGCTCAGCACAAACCAACTCCTTCCAGAGTATTACCATTCCTTCCAGAGAGCATGAACTATGAAGGAGGAGTAATACTGTACTTTTGCCATGACCAGCTCAGGGTTCCTGCTTATGTTTCTGCTAGAGCCCAGTAACTGATGCAGGACATGGAAAGATCTATCTGTGAGAGACCCTGTTTCCTGATTCTGACTCTCCTTTTTTGACATTCTCTGAGCATACCTCAGAATACAAGAGCAAAGATAAATTACAACAGAACTGGGTCTGTCTTCAGAGACTAGACAACAAAAACTGCAGAGAAGACCAAGCTCTCACTGGATCATACTGTGCTATTAAAACAGTCATAGCATGTATGCCGAGAGTAACATTCTTCACACTACAGTCAAAATGGTTTTGTATTTGGATTAAAGACAAGGCTGAAAAGGAACAGACAGGAAAACATTCACAGGGATGCAATATCGTGTCCAGTGTCCCCTCCACTGTTCAATAGTCAGGCCAGCAGCCTCAGCTCCTGCTGATGGGCTATCTAGTTGTCAAGTAGTGAAAGACATCAGTCTGCCTCTGATTTTTTACAACATAGTTCATATATTTACCATTTTTACCTAAACAGAAGGCTAGGTATGGAAGGCCTTATCCTTCTTACACATACAGGTGGTGCTTCATGAGAAAACTCCCATCTAAGAATCAGCAGTGTCCTCTGGCAACTTGAAATATACTTGGAAGTATGGTACTTGCAGCTTTTAGGGAAGGATTCTTGGCCTAAGGAGGGTCTTTGCAAACAGTCACACATTTTTCCTTCTCCCTTTTCTCACCTTTTCCAAGATGCAAAGAGAATATCCTATACAGAAAAGTACAGCTGCTTATTATAAGGAACCACAATGCACTCAAGTCATATATTATTTTCTCTCTGACTTCCTACATGTCTAGGAGAAAAACACTCAGATACCATCTTGCAGTAACACAGGCAAACAGGAGTGGGTGAATTCTTGAGATGGAGCTAACATTTTCCCTGACAGTGATCCTTGGATAGCTGAACACAATTTTAAGATGGAAAAAAGATCCATGAAAGGCAAGATTTACTGAGTAATTAGACCAATGATTTCAAGAACACTGCTGAGAGTTCTCATCTAACTTCCTGACGATACTGCATCATTGGAAAAGGAATCACTTCAAATATCTGTCTTTTAGATTTGTGAGGAATAGCAGCAAACTGATGTTATTCTCTCCATCCTTAGATTTATTATTGGATTTAATATATTAATACATTGCTGATTTTTTAAAATGTTAGTCTTTCCTCTTTCCATCCCTCTGGTTTTATAAATTTTTTTTTTCATATAAGAAAAAAAAAAAAGAAAGACTGCCTTTTATCTGTTGCAAACTGGGAAAGTGGTCAACTGAAATTCTTTTGTTATGAAGGCTAAAAGTTAAATATCCACACCTGACTTCAAAGGAAAGGTTATTTTCCTGTGTTCTGTCAGAGAAAAGAAATACTTCAGTTCCAGGGAAAAGGACAAGAGACTAACAAGCAAGGCCACATGTGATACAGTGTATCAGTGAGAAAACAATATCTCTTCATTCCGGTCTGCTTTGGCCCGTATTTTTAGATTGCATAACAAGAATAATAAACTAAGTTCCTCTACAATTGCAAAATGGACACACTGGAGGGCAGGGATGCCATCCACAGGGACCTGGACAGGCTGCAGAGGTGGGCACAAGCCAACCTCAGGAGGTTCAACAAGGCCAAGTGCAAAGTCCTGCATCTAGGTCAAGGCAATCCCAAGCACAAATGCAGGCTGGGCAGTTACTGGCTGGAGAGCAGCCCTGAGGAGAGGGACTTGGGGGTGCTGGTGGACGAGAAGATCAACATGAGCCAGCAGCGTGTACTTGCCACCCAGAAAGCCAACCAGATCCTGGGCTGCATCAGAAGCAGCCAGCAGGTCCCCCTCTATGCCACTCTGGTGAGACTCCACCTGGAGTACTGCATTCAGTGTTGGAGCCCCTACTACAAGAGGGATGTGGACATGCTGGAGCATGTCCAGAGAAGGGCCACAAGGACGATCAGGGGGCTGGAGCACCTCTGCTATGAGGACAGACTGAAGGAGTTGGGGCTGTTCAGTTTGGAAAGGAGAAGGTTCCCAGGTGACCTTGTCGTGGCCATCCAGTACCTGAAGGGGGCCTACAAAAAAGCTGGGGAGGAACTATTTAGGCTATCAGGTAGTGACAGGACTGGGGGAATGGAGCAAAGCTGGAGGTGGGGAGATTCAGAGTGGACATGAGTAGGAAGTTCTTCACCATGAGAGTGATGAGAGCCTGGAATGGGTTGCCCAGGGAGGTGGTGGGGCCACATCCCTGGAGGTATTTAAGGCCAGGCTGGATGATGCTCTGTTCAGCCTGATGTAGGGTAGGGTGTCCCTGGGCATGGCAGGGGGTTTGGAACTGGCTGATCCTTGTGATCCCTTCCAACCCAGACTGATTCTATAATTCTATGATTCTATTTGGATGCTTTTGCCAACGGGCAGAATCCTCCAGCACCAGATTACATGTTCCATCTCAGCACGTAACTGTCTTGAACAGGTGAGATATATCCTGTGGGCATAGGATAACTGAAACTTTGACTCCCTGCATTCATTCCTGCAATAGTCTGATCATAGAAGGAAGTCCTTCTGGAAGTTTAATTCATAATGACCATACATTGAAGTAAAACTGTTCCCCTGCACCCTGCCCTGCACTTAGGGCAGAGGACTACAAACCTTTCAATTACAGGAAGCTGGCAGGAGGAGTTCAGGGAGAAGGAGACACTGACAAACCCACTTATGACTTTGGGCATGTCACTGACTGCACAAGAAAGTAGTAGGAATCATAGTGCTTAATTCTCTAAGAACAACATAGTAGAGTACTAATTGCTGCTATTAGTATTACTATAGTAAAGTGGAAAGAGCAATGTGCCCATCAAGAAATCACTTTCATAAAAATCCGTAAAATGTAGAATTTATTAAGAAAATGCTCAAATATAATAAGTTTCCAGCTTTTCACATGAGAGGTTCTGAAGTCTCTGCCCTCCTGATCTGCTGGCAGGACCACAGTTCCTGAAATGACAGAGCGTATTTTACTGAGTCTAGCTGTCTGCACAAATCTATGCAAAAGCTTTTCAGAAATTAATAGCCAAATTTTCCTGGATCTGATGCCATCCCATGCTAATTCTCTCCTAATTCTGCCCTCTCCCATGTTACTCCCCAGAATCAAAAGCAGATCACATACAGAAACTTGGGGGATTCCACACAGAATCAGCCATTTGTCATGGGAAGCAGCTGCTAAATTTAGGGCTGGCTGGGGTAAACATTAGGATCCAAGAGATACTCAAAAGTATCAGTACACACGATAGGTCCTTTTTTTTGTTCTGTTCACTAGAATCATACTGACCGGCTCCTCTGCCTACAGTCATACCAGGCTTATTCTCCAGAACAGCTGGAAGCCTTGTCAGCCACTTGCATCATCTAGCTTGGCTTACATCAGAAACCTAAGCACAGCAAGAGGTGACGATAGCAGTCAGATAGAAGTTGCTAGTAATGCTGCAACTCCACTTGACTGCTACTTGTACAAGGATAAAGCTATTTCTCCGCCCAGATTGAAAGAATAACCTGAATTCTAAATCTCTGCCAAAATATTTTTGCCATTACACAAAAGAAGGTTGAAACCGATGAGAAGATAATTGTTTTTACTTGCCTTTAAAGAATACAAAGGCAACATTAGCAGAAGACAGGAGATAGATTATGATGCTCCTGTGACAAATAAATAACCAAACAGAATTATGTGCTGAAAACGCTACTGAAAGAGCAGAAAATACAGAAGGTTTTATTTCAGAACACAAGGGAATGTACTCAAAAGAGTGTATTTCTCACTTCTTAGGTGACCAAGGGGAAAATACAGGACTAAAGAAACGCCATTCAAAAATCTACACCCTACAGAACAGACAACTATTTCAAAATATTTTCCAGTGACATTTCAAAATACATGCATGAAAAACCTATAGCTTCAGTACTCTTATCTCAGTGTGCAGTGCAATATTGGACCATATGCAGCTTCTATTCAAAGAACAGACACCTGACAAACAGTATCTATGAATAGCAGTCTCCCGTGTACTCTTTTAAGTACCTTTCCTTTGATTTGTAAATTATTTTATAGAATCCTTACATTATGAGGCATTTATATTACCAGTCCCTGCATCCTCCAAAAAAGCCTCAAATCATTGCTTGTACTCTTCAGAGTAAAATGCCATGCTTTTTTTTCCCACTGACACCTGAAAAATTATGCTTTTCTCTCTGGAATATAGCACTTGGCTCTTCTGCCAACAAGTCAACCACTAGCCAGTTTTTCAGCTTCATTCACTGATTCCACACTGGTACCTCGCCATCTTAATTTCACTCTTCAAAGAGGCTTCATCTGTGAAGTAACACAGATACTTCGCTACAGACAAGTAGCTGCAATTTACAGACAGAAAAGACAAGCTCCTTCATGGAGAAACAGCACATTTTTAATGTTTTACTCATTCTTGCCTTGAATGCTAGCTGAAGACAGAACATTCTTCTCCGCTTGGCAGCGCAGGTTTTGCAGCAGCTTCGCCTCAGTTTTCAATCAGGATGACAATACAGAACACAGATGAAAGAAAAAGAGCACTGAGTATGTAGAAATGGAAACTGCACAACATCTGAAACGGGAAATCAGAGTTGAGTGTGCTCCTATCTGTGCACTACCCACAAACACTAAAGGAATCGCAACATCATTTCATTGAAGGCCTGGCAAGAAACAATTATAAATTTACTAAGGTGGGTGGCATTGCTGGTTTAGTGCCTCCTTTTAAGCGGAGATCAATTCAAGCAATTTCAGATTCACGTGCTTGACCTCAACAGCAAATACAGGTCAAACCCAATTCTCAAGGAAAGATATCAGACACAGTGTATGACAGAATCAGAAAGGTAAATTACCCATAATGAATCTTCGATGCAGTTACTTATAGTTAGAAGGAAAATACAGGGTGGGAGGGGGAAGTCTTATCCACAGATATGTTGGACATTACTAATTCACACAGCCTACCAGTATCTGAGGGGGGCCTACAGGAGGGCTGGGGAGGGGCTGTTCACAAGGTCTTGTAATGACAGGACGAGGGGGAATGGGTTCAAACTGGCAGAGGGGAGATTTGAACGGGATGTTAGGAAGAAATTCTTCACAGTGAGGGTGGTGAGGCACTGGAACAGGTTAGGTTGCCCAGGGAGGTTGTGTCTGCTCCCTCCCTGGATGTGTTCAAGGCCAGGCTCGATGAGGTCTTGAGCGACCTGATCTAGTGGGAGGTGTCCCTGCCTATGGTGGGGGGTTGGAACTGGATGATCTTTGAGGTCTCTTCCAACCTAGACCATTCTATGATTCTATGATTAGTACGGGTACATTGTAGGACCATTAAAGAGCCTAAAGGGAATACAAAACAAGTTATTCTTGAAAGGCAAACCACTGGGCTAAAAGTGGGAGCATAGCTTTATACTCTGGTGCTTACATTATTTATTCCTAATACCTTCAATTTATGCAGTGATCTGGCAGGGTTGATCACTACATTAGCCACAGCAGTGTCAAGGCTGCCATTAAACTGAATTACAGATCAAATTACAACAGCAAGGTAAGAACTCATTTTGAATGCAACCAAACCAAACCACGATACAACAAGAGGAGAGACAAGTAATCCAGAACTATCAAGATCCACAGCTTGTCCCCATGGGAGGAACTGAACCAGACCAGACAAGGTTAGGGGATTTTGTCCCAGGGAGTCACTAAAACATTGATTTTTTTTCCAACAGTGAAGCCTGCCAGAAAGTCTTTTGTACATCAACATTCTTTTAGTGCTCACATCTTCTGCATATTTATACTGAGAAGTCATCTTTTCCATACTGGATTTTAATTTCCTCAATTTGCTGAGATAGCTCCATGTCATTAACTCTGTGAATATTATTTGCACATATTTTAGAAGAAATAACACCACCCAAAAAAACCCAATACCAACCAACTAACAAAGTGCTATTCACAATATACTTTTACAAATTTTGCTGAGCATTGAAGCTCAAATCACAAGGTGAGGCACTTCGCATACTCTGCTACTTAGACTCAAGGCCACTTAGTCTTTACAGCCACATTTAAGCCCCCCTCTAAACTGTTGGTGAGAGACAGAGGACTGGGAAGATCTTTATATATTAAGTGCCATTGCTAGCACTGGAACTAATAACCATTAAATGTCCATGAATATCTTTAGGCTGGAAATTATTAGGTTCATAGCTAGCACAGGAATGATTTCTGAATTGGGCTTTAAACTGAGCTTTTGTCCTCTAACACTTGCATGCTAGAGCACAGCCAATTTATTAAGCAGATTGTCTGTCATGATCCTCTGTAACAATGTAGGTCTTGGACTTGATGACACAGAAATCTTCATGGAGTTCAACATTCTCTTCTCCCAGTGAAAAAAACTGTACTATGCTTCCCTGGTTTTGCCAGACCTGATCCTCAAACATATGAAGATTCACTTACTCTGGTCTAGCAGTGTAAAAAGACCCTGAAGATCAGATTTTATAATCCTTTTGGCCACTAAAATAGTAACAAGATAGATTTTTACATTAATTTTCTCTGTATTTATTTATATCTTTTATTTTCAGTTCTTCAGCTTAATTAATCTTGTTTCCTTTTCACCTGTTTTCACTGTGGAGAAGCTGCAGATCATAAAATGCCTATTCCGAGTAAAAAACACTAGTGAGCACGCCTAACTTAAAGCATGCATATGAGCATCCCTACCGACCTTGACATTCTCTGTCTAATGTGTTTTGTTAAACTGCAGCTACAAAGAAGAGCTATCACTTTACCACAGAAAAGTCCCGTGCTCTTCAACTCAAATATGCACTGAAACGAATTCTGGGCTGCTGCCCTGCATTGTGCTGCCATGCTCCACTGCAAACGTACCTATTTCATTTAATGTCAGATTATCATTGCTCTCAAGGAAGACAGTACTACCTGCAGTATCTCTAGACCTCCTTTTGCATTACCCTGTCACTTTTTTTTTTTTTTAAGAATGCAGAGACTAAGTCTACATACTACTTCATTAACCTGTTCAACTCATGTCATTTTGCCTTTTCAGCAAGACTTCCTGAGCAGCACAAATCCCAAGTAAATGATATATATGCAGTCATGTAATCAATCGCTCTACCTAATGCCATTATCAGACTCAACCTTCCTTCCTAAATGGTTTACATGCATTGCATAATGGTGAGGCAGCACAATAATACTATTATCAGTAGAGTTATTGGTCTACCTGAAGCACACAGTATTCTACAGCAACAGTAAAGCAACTGCAGTTGCTTTTCATAACTGAGTTATGAAAAAATGGACTCTCTGCAGTGCATGGAGTGACAAATCTGCAAGTTAGATAAGCTAGGACATGCACTTATTTCAACTTCCACATGAAACAGACTCCATTCTGTCTGGCATTTTCACTTCAAGGAGTGTGTACTTCAGCCCTCTAGAGACCACTAGAGGAGGACAGGAAAAATTAAGGACTCGTTTTAAACAACTTTCTCAATGCACATAGGTACTCTGAAACTTACAAAGATGCCTAGAGGCATTCTAGAGGTAAGTATGACAGGAAAAGAACCAAAACAGAGAGAGAGGTCCAGGACAGAAGAAAGAAGGGTTGGACAGGAATTATTTCAATATCAAGAGAGACATTAAGAATCCTGCAGGCAAATTAAGCTGTAAAAGTATTTCCTTGGTGTGTAGCAAACCTCACTGAATATCACCACACATATATGAATAAAATAAAATAAAATACTAAGAGTAGTGACTCCACATTGAAATCCATTTCAAGCACTTAAAGACACCTTGGGCTGCTCATAAAACACTGATCACTGATAAATGCATCATTACAGGTAAAGTTCTTCTCTCTACCTTCACCAATAGTAAAGATTCTACTCAAGGCAAACCTCTCTCCCGCAAGACTGTACCCAAGAAGCAGAACTTTTAAACTATATTGATCTGATAAGTATGATACATGCAAACGTACACTCACATTTGGCAATGACATCATCACATGGTGAACATATCCAGGATATGGTGACATTCCTCAAAATCTTCAGTGCTCTAAACAACAGCAAGATTCTTAGCCCCTGCACATGTGCTTAGCAAACACCTGCAGAGACTGGAGGAGTACTGCTAACTGCAGCACACACTTCTGTTTATTGCAATAGACAAATGCCAGCAAATTCATATCAATGCCATTCCTCCATTTGCTAGAACAGCTCTGATTGCTTCAATAACATAGAAGAGCATTAAAAATAGCATGATAGTCTGGGAACAAAGCTTAGAGGTAACTCGCCAAGCACCGTGCAGTTAATGGAGGGCGATGGAGGGACTCAAGCCACGGGAACTCTTAAAAGGTCATAATGAGCTTGCAGAAGGTGCTGGGGGAGTTGAAAGCGGGAACTGGGCAATGATTGCGGCATTAGAGTCTTTTCTTTTTGTCTTGGGCTCTGGTTATGGTGTGGGTCCACGTGGGATTCGCGTGGCCATATCGTTTGACCAATCCCATTGTTGAGAGTGGACACTTAAGTTAGCCGATGGTTAAAAGGCTCCTGTTTATGTTAACTTATATAAGTGGTGCGCTATGCATAACAAAGTCACAATCAGCTTGCATCAAGTTGCGTCCTATCTCTCAGTCGTGGCATGACAGGATCAAAACAACCAGAGACAATAAATCAAGCATCAACAGAGTAAGAAGGAATGTGACAGAAAAAAAGCTATTCCTGTAAGAAGAAAGTACTTTTGATCACACCTAGAAACACTTCTCGTTTTTGCCAAAGGCAACGCCAATCCACAAAACTACTGTAAAAGTCTGGGTTAGCTCAATGACCAGGAAGAGTTTAACCAGAGGGCTGTAATGAGAGTGGCTGACAAAGTTGCCTCTTACACTTCTGAACTCTGCCGTATTTACATAAGCATTTTATCCTAGATCTGGAGAGGGTTTTCAAAGTAATCTTTATCATCTTGACTTACTGCAGTTTTATGCATATACTGTAGCAGTCTTACAGTCAGAGTCATAGAATCACAGAATCAGTCAGGGTTGGAAGGAACCACAAGGATCACCTAGTTCCAACCCCCCTGCCCTGGGGATACCCTACCCTACATTAGGCTAGACAGAGCCTCATTCAGCCTGGCCTTAAACAGGTGGAGTGCACCACATGGATGTTCTTCAAAAAATCCATAAAAGAATGCACTACACACCCTAAACTAATGCACTCAAACATGCTTACTGGAGCAGTGACTGAGAAGAAAGTGATCCTTCCAAATGCTGAAATCACCAACTGGAAATGAAATGTCTGGGACAAAGGCTCAAGCCTTAGCATTGTTGCAATAACCTGTGTCAATACCACATTCACAAGGCCTCCTTCCTTAGAGTTGATGATTCCCACCCTACTTCTTACACCTGCTGTATCTTAACCTGAAGAGCAAATCTTACAATTTACCATTCATCAATTAACTTCTACTCTAGACCTGATTCTTTCCATCCTAATATCTGGAGCTATCAGCATATTAGGAGTACCAGTTACTGGCTATGACACAAAAACCCTGGAGGCCTGGGCCCAGGTTGCACATGCAACTTCAATTCCGGCATTTTTGGGCACACTCATCTGACTTTCAGCCTTCAGATATTTCTACAATTTTCCTGCCCCTCCCCTCCTCCCTATGCAATTCCCTGAGACTGAGTTTGGTTTAATTAAAACAAAGCTATTGCCACACACAAATTTTTAATCATGTACTTTCCCTCCAGCAGTTTAGACATTTTCCAAACCAGAAGTATAGTAAGTAGTAGTGGTCTTGGATAAGTACAACTAAATGCTGTGACTGATCAAACATAATTTGTAACATTTGGTGCTTCTCCTTGATAAGCAGTGAAATCCAAAAGAAAAAATATCCAGAAGAAAAATATCAAAGTAAGTTCTTTTCAAGAGAGAAGCTACTAGCTGCTGTCTGGAAAGAAATGCAAAGCAAATACAACTAAAATTCTGAGTCTTCACAGCACATGAAAATTCCTTCATTTCAACTGAATATCCCTCCGATAACTTTTTTTCCCACCCCTTTAAATCACCCTTGGAAATGGTCTTATTGCACAAAGCACTTCACTAGAGATACTTAAATCTACATACACTATCTAGATGGAATGGCTGCATATTTTGAACAGGTCTTCAATAAGCCATGGCTGAGATGAAGCCTTCCTGTATCATTTGCTGTCAAAAGTTTGGCAAACACTCTTTAAAGATTGAAAGCTTGTTGCTGTGCACTTGGACGGTTTCCTCAATCTCCCATCAGTTCCACACTTGGTACTATATTCTGAAGTATAACTCATACTTTAAGGAAATAAACTGAGCAAACACTTCCTATGGCAATGAAGTACACAGCTTTCAGCTGTAACCTGAAAATAAAATTTTCAGAAATGGTTTAGTCAAACTGAGGTGGTCTTGCATTTGGGCAGCTATTGGCACACCTCTAAACTCAGCATGAACACCTACCAAATTTGAAGTTCCTGATCCAACCAGAAATACATTGAAACTATTTAACAGAAATACTTAGTTTCAGACACTGACAAAACTACTTATTCTTGAGGGGTTTTGTTTGTTTGTTTCTCCAACTCTAAGGATGATCAAACACTAGATTAGAATGCCCAGAAAGGTTGCAGTCACCATTATTGAAGCTTTTCAAAATCAGACTGGATGCAGTCCTGGGCAATCTGCTTTAGCTGACTGTTCTGAGCAGTTGGGTTGGACTAGACATTCCACTGAGGTCCCTTGCAACTTGACAGTTTCTGTGATCCTGCAACACCAAACCACTCATTGATCTCACATGTCCAAACTGTAAAGTGCAAAAAGGGCATAAATCAACCAATTTGACAGCAGGCTTAAGAGAATAATAATAAATTAATCTCAGGCATTCTGGTTCTCAGCCACCATAATTTCTCTGCTAAACAAATGCAAATGACAACTAAGGAAGAAATGAGATGAAGCAAAATTGTCCAAATGCTCAAGCTATCCTTAACCTCTCAGCCACAGATCTATAAACTGCCATTTCAAAATGACTAAAATTAGGGATACAAAACCAATTTCCCAATGAAGTGCTAGAAGAAGACAGTTAAAATTAGCTTACTCATCAACACAGTCCTCTTGAACCAGAAACATCTATACATGGATGTACAGGAAATTGGAAAGGGAAAGAATCAACTCACATGTTCTCTCTTCCATATCCTAAAAAGAGAAAGTATTTTGTGCTCTTTTAATTTAGCTGAAAAAATTGTGAGTGGGTTTTGGTTTTTTCTGGTAAAGTAGTTCTTGTTCATTGAGATTGTTTCCTCCTGCTGATCTGGGCAGTAAAAACTAACCTTGAAGAACTGATCACAAAAGGAAAGCTGCAAAGATCAAACTTCTCTGATCTACTGACAGAATTTCTGCTGTCGCAACTAATCTCCCCCAGCTGTTTTTAAAAAGGCTAATACATGCAATAATGAAAAATACATGAGTCATGTATGGTCTAGTAAGTTCTTATTACAGAAACACTTTTATCACCCAAAGCTGCAGGATATGTAGAGCCTTGAACGAAGCAGTAGAGAAATAAGCTTATTACCCATAGAGGGAACTCTAATCTCAAAACATTTCAGACTAATAAAATATGATGACATGGTCTGATTTTGTTATGAAAAATAAATCATTACACTATGAGAATCACAGAGATAAATCTTCCTTTGTCCAAGTTTTGGACCTGTAAGCATTTCCAAGGAAATGACAGCAATGTCTGTATATCACATCTAGAACACCCAGAAGAAGGCTCAGCTACACAGTCTCTAGGTTGCCACTGAAAACCACTGTTCTGCTCTGAAAATGTAGCTAACTTTGTGGTACGGAAGTAGGAAAAACACTGTGGAAAACAAAGGTTTCTGATACCTAACATCTGCAAAAGATAATAGCACAGAACACATATATTCACATTTTATGGCCTACTGTTTTTTTAATTCTGGTTCTCTAAATGTGGCAACATAATTGGGTATGATTTACCAGTGTACTTCCAAAGCACCAAAAGAGTTCTGCTAAATTTACTTTATAGCTTGCCAAACGCATGGAATTTTTTCTATTACCAATGTGGCAGCAATTTGAAATTTTGTGTCCTGGTCCAAGACTGGCAACAGATTAACTATTATGCTAACATTAGAAACTGCTCAATGTTCACCAGTGGGGGAAAGCACTTAGTCATACAGTTCTTTTAAGCATAAGAACCACCTCACTACACTACAGGGGAAGCTTAAATTACTATTAAATGCAACCAAATTAGGTACAAATCACAAAGAAAAATGTAATTTCAAAAATATCTAAAGCATACTGGAATCAAACAGGCTTGTGAGACTGGGGAGGCTGAATTTTTGTTGACAGAGTTTCATGAAAAATTTAATCAGAAAAACCACAGCTGAGGCATTTTCAAAGGCATAGTTTACTTCTGACCTCCCAATGAGGTCATAGTTTTTAAAATCACCTCTAGATGTTTAGCAGTAATAAAAGATTATTTTCTGCATTAAAAACTAAACTTTATATTTTCATGACAGTGTGATAAACAGCCAAGTACAAAGGGCAAATTAATTCTAATTTCAGAAGGAACTCCTATAGACCTGAAAGTCTCCACATAGTACATCCTCCAGAGAGCAGTGACAGCCCCGATAGACGGCAAAAGCCTTTTCCTTCCCTACCCTCATAAAAGCAGTACAAATCAAACTACAACAACAAAAAAGGCAGCAATTAGCCTCATCAGATGGCTTTTGGATGAACAGTATACGAAGACTGAGTCCACCCTCCAGAAAAAAAACAACTCTAGTCATGCAATAAGAAGAAAAAACAAACTGTTGGACTCTTAAGAAGAAAATGCAACAGTGGTGGTTTCTGCTAAAAGGGAACAAAGATAAATGTGAACAGTTAGAAAAAAACAAGAATATTGTTTTGTGCCTGCCTTGTGCTGCATACAGAAAAGAGAAATCAACAAGGGTTGTTCTATGTCATTTAATTATTAGGGGTTCCTACCAATGTCACAATGAAGAATCACACCCCTGAAGTGTTAAGACTGCAATGCAGTAGCTGTAGGAAGCTGTGAAAGAAAGCTGAAGAGGAAACAGATCCCATGTTAATCCCAGAACTAAATAAAAGATGTTTGTACTGTGGGGCCCCACATTTATGGAAAGCACCAAGACAGAAATCTTGTACCCAGGATGTTGGGCAGAAACACAAAACCAACTGACTCACACAGACACAAGAGGTCTGAAGGACATATCCTGCCTTTCCATAACTGAACATAAGTTTCATAAATAGCCATCAGGGATAGTACAGTTATGAAAACTCAATTGCTGCATTCAAGACATGCTCTCTACAGCTCAGAAATTTTGACGTAAATTTTTGAAGAGAAAAAACTCACTTCTGTTCCTTCGTCCACGAAGACAACTAAAAATAGAAAATGTAAAGTACTAGGTCTGCCTATTACTTTGCTGGGAAATACTGCTTCAATCTGCATTATTCCTTTGTAACCACATATGATGCTTCTCCTAAAATAACCACATGCAGGAAAAAAAAAAAAAATTAAACATATACCTTGGAACAAGGCTTCTCTTTTTGCCTTTTCACAAGATGCAAACCACAATCACTTTCTTGAAATCACCCATAACACTCCAGAACACAACAGCAGCCAGTGAGAACTTCATTAAAGTGGCCTCCACCTTCACTCCAAATAGTGAACATTTGTGCACCTGCTTCAGCAAGCAACATTTAAATGTCTGAATAAACTTCAATTCTTTCCTGGATCACAACTAGAGCATCTGGCAGGACTGAGCATGTACAAGAGGAAATCTGAAACTTTAATTTAAATGCTAATACTTATTCTTCCCAGCAAAAACTAAAGTATAACAAGTGATCTCGTCACACAGAAGCAGACTTGATTGTTATTTAATGATCACAACAAGTAGTTAGAAAGCATGAAAATTAACCTAATAAATCTTCTGTTGAGCCTGAATTTCTCAACAAACAGAAGTTCTAAAAAAAAAAAAAAAAAAAAAACAACAGTCTGATTTTCATCTTAAACTAAACATTCCATGTTCTTCAGTCACAGATCCATATACTGGCACCACAGCACTAAAAAACCTGAAGTGTCCAGCCACTTCCAACAAATTTAAGATGCTTTTTAGTGCTGCCTAAACAATCTAAACCATGTCATATTCTATGAAATCCAAGGTCATGCATCAGCACTATTCACCACAGGATCTGTTTGCCTTCCAGTGATAAATTAAGATGACAAACACTACGGAAGTAGCTTTTTCCCTTCTTACTCCAGCCTCCCGGGAGAATATAAATACAGTTCAGTTTGTTTGAGTTTTAAGATATCTAAGCTGTCTTTAAGTGAAGATAAATTGAAGATTATTTTTGTTTGACAATAATTTTAACAAGTAAATAAACAATTTAGTATTTAAAAATAGTAACAGAGGCTGCTTTCCACCCAGCCTTACAAAAGAGAAAGATGAAACAAACATAAGCTTGTGAGAATAAACCCTGGGACTTCTGAATCTTAGCGGTCTATACTCAATAGCCACTGAAAAGGCTACTCAGCAGAAAGTAAGTTTCTTCAGAAACTTGTAAAATACTGAAACATTAACAGTGAACCATTGGAAACCAACAGTTCTAAGAGTAATTTCACATTAAACCAACACTGTCATTACTTAAAAACACAGAAGAACTGCCTCAATTTTGTGTATGCACATACCAGAATGAAGAAAATGCTCTCCATACACTACACCCTCAGTATAAAACAAACTTTCTCTAGAATTAAATAGCATGTGGAAAACAGAACCACATTGTTTCTTTTGTATGTTACATGCAGTACACCCTTTAACTAGAAATATATGCACCAAGTTTCCACATTCAGATTCCAAATGGAGATATAGTCATGGCAGAAGAACATCTGGAATATTTGTACAAAAAACCCTAAGTCTCTCACAGG
Organism: Psilopogon haemacephalus; assembly: GCA_013396835.1. Taxonomy (NCBI): domain Eukaryota; kingdom Metazoa; phylum Chordata; class Aves; order Piciformes; family Megalaimidae; genus Psilopogon; species Psilopogon haemacephalus. The sequence continues at coordinate 594,547 of VWZI01011363.1, read as the reverse complement.
GTCAAACTATTCTTTGCAACTGTCCACTAATGAAGACGTTATGGGGTTTCCTTCCTACCCTTCCCTTTTTTCCTCAATTTCCTGCCTGTTCAACAGAAAACGTCAGGTAGGTGGCTTCAATGTTTGGGCACCAGGCTTGTGTGTCAAGCCACAGAAAACATGCCACATCACACCTGTGGCACTTGAGCTGTCAATACAGACCAGTCAGGCAGTATAAGTTACCTGACATACTAAGTATAAGCTTCTTGTATCTCATTATTCACCTCTGGAAATTTTTGCACAGCACAGTGAAAAACTAACCCTGTGGCCACATGAAAGAAACTGCATCTGAGCCTGCTGAATCAGATCATCTCAACCACCATGTCAGGCTAACTCCATTTCAATTACCTATTTCTCAATTATAGAAGCCTACTATGCCTGGAAATTAATTTTGAAAGACTTCAAGGTAGGTGGTCTAAGATCAGAAACACAAGAAAGCAAAACAAGTTGCATCCAAGAAATACGATTTTTTTTCAATATACTAATAGAAAGAGCTGAGAGCAATTCTGGTAGGTGCTAAGAAACTAATGGTTACTTAACTATGATCTGAAGACTAGTTTCCACTGTAATTCTGCCAACTTTGAATTCTTCAGGCTGAAATTCTTCTCTTCTATGTCAATCTGATTTAAAAAAAAATACTAAAACAACTGCAGTAAATCTACAAAGCAATGTTCACACTTTCCACAAAATTCATACACAATGCTTTGTATATTTGAACAAAATATAGAATCCCTTCTAACCTCTGCAAAGCAATTCTAGCATCTAGGTATTTCAGAGTAGAGACCTGAAATGATACAGAACACTTGGGTCATCAAAAATGTTAGAAGTAATGCCTGGTATGGCTAATCTGAAAAATCCAAGCTCATCTGAATAAACTACATCTTGGATTAGACATGTCAGGAGAAAAGAAACTTAGGCAAATGAGCGATAGGAGTAAAGGACAATGCTGAGCAAAGTCCAAAAAAGATGATACTACAGAGATCTATTCAAAGTAAAACACATTCCCCTGCAATACCTGGTTCACTTCCCGCACACACTAAACTCAGCTTGCATGTATGTGCACTGTCCAATGACCATACCAAATTTCCCATTGCACAGGACCCCTGACTCACTCTGTATTCAGTATATGAATCAAGATGGCACAATAGAATCAATCTTATCTGCAGGACACCTGCTTTATTTACTGCATAAAGGGGACAGCAAAAAGGAACTGTTGGAAACTAAGTCCAGTGCACATCCCCATTCAGTTTATGATCAAGCATCCAAAGGTGAAAGAGGACATCTGAGACAACCACGTGCTATGCTTCCAACCTTGCTATGTGAATGACAGCATTAGCAGAAGGGCAAGACAAAATCTGGGGCAGGGAAGTTTCAAAGAGCTGCAAATAAGTCCACAGAGGGCTGCCATAACATTAAGTATAAATTGATCTAAGAAAGAATTTTCAAACATACTGTTAAAAATGTGTGTCCTACTATGTGAGAGCATTCACAATCTTAAATCATAAGTTAATGAAGCCACAGGGACCTGAAAACTACCACAATGATTTTCAAGGAAATAAAAGTTACACAAGCAGGAGATGAAGATATTTTTAGAAGATTTATACAATTTTTTTTTTACATTTAATGCCTTATAAATAAAAAAGGTAGCAAAAAGCAACTACTTTCCAAACATTGCCCTAAAGCCATGTAATCATTCATACTAACAATACTTAACTCAAAAAATAAATCCCTTTAAATTTCACTAGTATTAACTACTTTTTAATGTTTTATTCTTGCCCTGTGCTGTAGAGAACTCAGGATGGGCCCTGTGCCAGTTTCTTGACAAGGTATGAGCACTTTTCAGCAGGCAAGAACCAACCAAATATCACCAGAACAAAACTGACGCAGCAGTTCTGCACAGAACATCTCCAACGCAAACAGAGCACTCAGTAGCAATGGTACCAAACCAAGAGCTTATTGACTGACTTTCAGCTCTTTTTCATTTTTAAAGAACTAGAAGTGTTCCCCTAAGGCTAACATATCCCTACCAATCAGAATAATTTATGGATTTACTTCCAGTGATACTATTAAATTCAGTAGCCTATCTTCCTTAAATGCAACCTTTCAAGTTTGACAAGGCTTCTTACTAGAAGACCTCAACTGAGTAAGGGCTTGCAAGTAGGGCATTAGAACTCTGCTTCTGCCCAAGACTATTCTAGTATGACCTTTCAAGCCACATGCACCTGGCTGGGTTAGCTATTTTTCAAGGATCTGTTTCTTTCAAAATAAAGTTCGCATGCTGCTTTAAACTCAAAAATAGCTCCCTGTAAATGAAATAAGAAAAAATTACTATCATAAAAGAAGGAGGTTGGAAGGCTACAAAAATTAACAATCTGAGACAACACAGTATTTACACAGTATTCTTTTGAAATCTAGGCATTTATTCAACAGTCTTAAAGGCATTATTTTGCTAGTTCAAGAAGAAAAGTCATATCAGAAACTGTCTGGGAATATGTAGTTGAGGGGAGGAAGAAGAATATGGGATGCAGATTCAAGAAGCTAGCTGGGCAGAGAAGCCAAAGTAATCATAGATCCTAGATGAAGAATTTAGAATATGACCAGGATTAGGATCCAGGAGAGGTGGGGGGTGGGGAGCATGGAAATCCAGAAAGACAAAAAAACAAACCTACAGGTCTAGGATGGAGTTGTAAGGGATGTACATATGCATGCATGCGACTGTGTCAGCAGCAAGTGCAGACCAAGCTTAAGAACAAGCCTAGGCCCTGGAACTGAGACCAAAAGTTGGATAGCACTTGATACAGTATGTAAGAGTACCTGGAGAACTAACTGCATGAGCCAGTGTCAACAAGTGCAGAGAGAACAGGGAAGGAAAAAAGCCCATAACTTCAACCACATGCTACCTTTTCTAACAATTTTCCCATGTCTGGGAGGCACTGAAGTAACATACACTACTTCAAACCTACATCCTTCATAGCAGGATACACCACAGGATACATTTAGCTTCTAACAGAGATTAAATGGAACAGCAAAACAACACTGTTCTTCAGCATGTTACAGTAATGCATTCAATCATGAAAATGCTGGTCAGAATCAAGAAGAAAACTCTTGTTTCTAAAGGAAATATTTAGCTGTCTTACACAACCAACCTCTTTTCACCCACCCCCCCTCATCTTGCTCCATTCACCCTTGCTTTCAATTTTTGCAGCAAATGAAGCAGAAGCCATATGGGACAACACTGTATTTCACAGCACAGTCTTGATTCCTCCCTAGAGCACTCCCATCCATCCTGCTGAATGAGGCAGTGGGGAACAGTAAGCAGTGTCATAAGCTGAGTATGTGTCCTAATAAGCGCATAAAAAGGTGAAATCGTCGTCCTCTCCCACTTCCTAGTCAGTATATTTTCCTTATGCAGTATTACATTCTTTCAGTTCCATCTGTTCAGTCTGGAAAAAATAGTCATAAATGTTTTGTCCAGCAATTCACAGTTTTCAGTGGTTCAACGCTTTCAAAATTTAAACATGCAGAATAAATGACAGTCCAAGTATGAAAGACCGCTCTTGAACATACGGTACAGGAGAGAACAGCAAAGGGAGCGTTGTTTGCAGGAATTATCCAGCTAGCTAGAAATTTGATAAAGTTGTATGCTTGCTTACAAACTAGAGTACAGATCTGAATCAAGTATAATATACGAAGCCTACATTTAAATACTTACAACTGCAGCATGTCCACCCTACTTAAAAATAAAACTAAAGAAATTAGAAGTTCCATCATATAATGTGCCACTGGCCTCTGGTTATTATGACAGTGTGAAATGACTCGTTTGGTACAACAACTCAACGAAGTTATTAATGACTAATGAAAAAATATATAGAGATCAACGCACTATTTGGCCTTAAGACTGGCAAAAGTTCCCACTAATAATAAAAAATGTACACATACACTATACAAGAAAATAAAAAACAAAACACAGTCAACACAATCCCTATACTTAACAACAAATAAAACTACTTAATTAACATTAATCAAAAAAAATTCAATACAGTATAAGATTAGTCAGTGCTCAAGGCAAGGAAACAAAAAAGATGAATGCTCTGATGCACCACAGAAACAGAAATGTTTCTTTCTGTAATTATTTTCCTAGGGCAGCATAGAAAATACATTTTGAGCTCTTTACTTAAAGGTTTAGCAATCTTATTTGCTATTCTGTCCATGTGAATAAAACCAAGTATTATTTAAGAAAAGCTTCTTTTGAGTTTGTTGTTGTTAAATTTCAGCATGAGTATAGGTTAAATAAATCTGCATACCTTAGGTTTCTGAAAGCATTCAAATGATCCAAAATTCTATACAATACAGAGATGAGAATTAGAGAACTGAAAGATTGCACATAGGTGCTTTGTGAAAGCTTTGAAAGGATAATTTGTTCCTTTGACAAGTTAAGAGTTTGATTCCATTCAAATGGCTCTTAATAAATATTCCTACATGGATATCATGGTAAAAAAGAAAGCTTGAAGATAAAAAACCTGGCATAAAAGCATCAAACCTGGATTTCAGAGTGCCCTTTCTTATTTAACCATTCAAACAACAGACTACAGACTTAACTCCTTGATTAAACAGAGGATAGAAACAAGAAGGAAAAGTCAACTGATCTAGCCAAACAGTGACTTCTAGATACACAATTAAGTTTATACAAAAAATGAGGATTTAATCTCTAAAACCCTATATACCTCTAGACCTTATAGCAACCTTCCAGTATCTGAAGGGGGCCTACAGGAAGGCTGGGGAAGGACTGTTCACAAGGTCTTGTAACTACAGGACAAGGGCTAATGGGTTTAAACTGGCAGAGGGGAGATTTAAACGGGATGTTAGGAAGAAGTTCTTCACAGTGAGGGTGGCAAGACAATGGAACAGGTTGCCCGAGGAGGTTGTGGCTGCTCCCTCCCTGGAGGTGTTCAAGGCCAGGCTGGATGAGGTCTTGAGTGTCCTGATCTAGTGGGCAATGTCTCTGCCTATGGCGGGGGGTTGGAACAGGATGATTTTTGAAGTCTCTTCCAACCTAAACCATTCTACAATTCTATCAAACAGGGAGGAGGGCAAAAGAGAAGAAACTCTCATTATCTGAAAGCTAAACTCAATGAAACAAGAGCATGCAGAGCTAAAGTCATACTAGTAAGAAACCCAAGCATAATAAGACATGGAAATGGAAAAAACTTAGACAGCATACCATCTTATATAAATCTTTGCATAAACCCTTCAGTAAGAGATTAAATAAATTATGTAGTCATGGATTTGGAACCAAAGTACTTCTGAGGATCAGACAGTTAAAAGCCAGAGTAAATTCTTTCCTTTATGATAAAACACACTGGAAATTGTGTTAAATAATCTACCATAGTGAAGGAAACAAGAATTCACAATTCCCTTAGAGGTTTCCATAAATGCAGTCACAAAGGTGGTAAAAAACAAACTTAAGTTGAATAAAACCTGAAACAAAAAAAAATCCCACAAAAGCTATTAAATTATCACTACAGAAATCAATTGGATTGTTATACCAGAGCACACTGCTCAAAACAAGATATGGTCTCTAGAAATAACAATGCAGTGCTAGAACGTGGAAGGAGAATCAGTGGTAACAGTAGTGCCAATGTACTGAATTTTCAAAGTGAAATTCTGGGTGTAGGCAATTAAAAGAACAAGGACTGCTTTTCCTGAAAAGGAGACAGAGCAGAAACACACACAAAGCACGGCATGGCATCTAGAAGAAAATTAAGACTGTTTCTTTGTCTTTTCTCTCAATGTAAAAACAAGGAAATGTGAAACGGAACTAAAATGTGAGAAAGGAAGGTATTTCACTTGTAGCCTGCAAAGTAACCTGTGCACAAAGACATAAGCAGGAACAAGACAACATACTAAATGACATTTAAAAAAAACAACAAAAACTTATTTACAAATTTAATAATATATCTCCAACTATAATATCCTCTAAATCAGGAAGACAAGACTTATATATCCATAGAGTTAAAGCTTCTAGATGAGTGACATCTATATAGTAGGCTTTATAAGTCTGTGCCGGAAGTACATCTTGCCCACATTTTTCCAAAGGCTGGGAAAGCAATGCCCCAGCACTCCCAAAGGAAAACTGACATTCCTCGTAACTATCCAGAAACTAAATGTGAAGTGTCACCACAAACTCCAGTTGCAAAAGCATCACATAACATCCATACCAGTGAACAGAGCAGATGGCTTGTTTCCTCCTGAGCAGGCCTTGGCAAAAATAATAAGAACAGGCCTACCTTAATTATAAACAAATAATCACAAAAGCATAACATTCAAAGCACGGACAAGTGCTGGAAAAGGCCCTTTAGACCTCTTGCTTCAAGACATGCCAATGGCCTCTATGAAATAAGGTAAAAGCTTTCTGCAAGACAAGGATATTTCTCAACTGCTGCACTTTTCTTGCACTTTTCTCTAGAGCAGCAGACCTCTGTGTCAGCAGCAGATAGGATGATGACCCAGGGAAACAGATGGCCAAAACCATTCTAGCAGCAGCTGTCTTCCTCACCATTAAAATGTTTCTCTTTTTGCACTGATATTTATTGTATTGTTTCTTAATGGCAGAGACTACATCTTGTCCAAATTATCTGATTTCAGACCACGTAAGAATCAGAGCAAGAAAGAAAATTAAAGGGAGAGCATTTTTGGCACCTCCCAAAATGAAGTGCTAGAACTATTCCAGAATGCCTTCAAATGAAATACTACTAATCCAGAAGAAAATCAAAGAAAAGTTTGGGTTGGAAGGGGCCTTGAAGATCACCTAGTTCCAACTCCCCTTCCATTAGCAGTGACACTTTCCTCTAGACCAGATTGCCTAAAGCCACAGAAAGAGCTTGGGACTTGAGATAGTCGAGCTGTAAAGATGCCACAGTAAAAACAAAACTAACCCAAACTAATTTATTTTCTTCCTACTCGTTTAAAAATGTGTGGTATGTCAGAGAATGGAAAACGGATACTATGTATGTTAAATAAACTTCTTGTAGTGAAATACCGTATTTTTCTTATCCTTGCAGGCAAATTATACATCAATGGCAATTCACTTTAAAGAAACCTCTGCAAATACATTTCAATAAATGGACTATGCTACAGATCTAAATTTAAAAGTTGGTAAGGAAAATCCATGAAAACATGAGTTTAGTCATGATTACTCATCAAGCGGTCTTTCACATCCAAAACACAGAAAGGAGAAATGCTCTACAGGACTTATGCAATTTGATTTCCCACAAGAAGTAGGAAAATTAGAGTCTTGTTTAACTTTGAAAAACATTCTATTCAAAAACAAGACATGACTTCCTACTCTAGAACTCTTCCTTCAAACTTAAAGCTTTGCACTTGGAACGCTTTCAAGGGAGTAATTGTTGAAACTGACATTGCGAAATAGCATCACGGAGCATTGAAGAATGCATTGTCTAACCAAAGTCCCTTCTGCTCCTGCTAGCAGCTTTGGAAACTGCTGAAGTGCAAAAAATGATCATTCATGTAGAAGTAGCATTTCCAAATAGCATAAAATATCAGTAAGTGGCAAAAAAGCATCACTTTATGAAAAATTAAAATAAATTGTTTACATAAATCATTAACAGTATTCTCTTATATACTGTACTGGAAAGATACAGAAGGATATTCATGTTTAAAGAGGCAATATACAAAGACAACACAATAATGAAGACTAATTATGACTTGCAGTGCAAAATCTCCCAAAGGCCCTGTTCTGGATGCAAGCCTCACAGTACTATATATGGTGACAAGAATGAGTCCCTATCTCAGAAGTCACACACCCTAAAGGCAAATAAACTAAAATAAAATTAACTAGATTATTTATCTGAAGTGTGTAACAGCCCTGGGTTTTAGATGTGATATGTTTTTGGAGCCTGTATTACAACTTCGGCCTAGAGAAAAAGAGGATTACAATCTTTTTTCTGACAACTTGATTCAGGAACAGTAATGGAAAGAAGGGGAAACAGCAACAACAACAAAAAAAAAAAAGCACCCTCTCAATTATGAAGTGTTAAAATCACACAAATGCTGCTTATCCTGCAGAAGGGGCAAAATGACTGTTTCCTGATTAAGTAGTTAAAAAAAAAAAAAATCAGATTCTCCAACTACATTACTATTTTTTTTACTAAAAAACAAAACAATAACCAAAAAGAGGGGAAAAAAGAGCTGGAACTAACTGTTTAATTTGTGTAAAATTCACTTTAATCTACAAAGACATTTTCAAAGTCTATTTCCATCAAAATATTAGTCCTTCAGTTGGATTTATAAAAACACAAGTTTTAAGAGAACATTGTAAGAAAATGGCTGGAAGTCATCCCAGAAACTACTGTCTTATATATCCTTTCTGTAATACAAGAGAAAAACCCACTATACGTTATTCCGGGCTATCGAGACAGAAAAGAACAAATCATTGTGGATTCAGCATCTACTGCCAGAACATCAGAAATGCTTCTTCCACAGCAGGATTGTCCCTTAATAAAAACTACACAGAATTCATTGTCAATCTGAAGGGATTTAACCAATTACCAGCAAGTTTTCTGTTTCTACGTTGAAGTAAAATAATGCCCTAAGAACAACCTTGACATGCATGACATCTAAAGATGCAAATACAATAACAATTACAGGCTATGCTTTCAGGATCACCCCACTTTTAAAACCTACAAATATAAGCGTTTCTAGAATCCCACCACTGAACATTAAATACTGAAAATTAATACATCCTACGCATCCGTAATCCAGTAATACCTTTAAGTTCTGATGCACCTAATTACAAAACATTGGTGTAGCTAAAGATTATCCTGAGCCAGATAGATCTTTAGAAATCTCTTATATCCCCTTCTTCCAGAGGGATGAAGCTAGACCTGAAGGGAACAACATATGGAAAATACTTGATAAAAGTAGCAGCCTAACAGAGATACTAGAAAGCAGGGCAGCATCCAGACAAAATTAAGCTCTTCATAGAATGCTTCTACTTAAATGGCATCCAGTGTCAGCTTTTTCAGTTATTGTGCATCACACAGCAGCTACAGTCTGATTCAAACCCTGTTTACACTGCTTGGAATTCAAGTGCACATCACAGAGAGCACCCAGCGGAGCCAAGAGCCACCTTCAGGACAAAGCTAATAAAACCAAACGCTGATTTTTCTTGCCTTATGTCCCTTAATGATCAACAGCAGCAGAAGTGTCTCTGTGTATAGTGTTTATACATGCAACCTAGTAACAGCCATTGGTTTTGAAAGCCTGGATGCTCATGTGTGAGGCGTTAGAGGTGAGGCCAGGGACACAGAGTATTCTCAGAGGGACACTTCTAATCAGTCTCCACTGGTTTGCTATGGCACATTGCCCTTTCTGTTGCTGAAAGAACAAGGGGATGTTTTAGTGCCTGCAGAACTCAATAGGGCAGATGTGATGTTAGTATCACAGACCTTTATAAGTCTTCTACCCTCTGAAGTTAATCTTTCAGCATAGCTTGAAGGGCAGCTCCAAGCCTGGAACCGCTAAATTTATGTATACAAAGTTCTCCACAACTAAATGCTGAATATCCATTAACATCTTTGAGGTACCTTGACTCCCTGGTGCCCTTTCCATCCTTGGTATCTATACAATCGGATACAGTCAGATTAACCTGCTTAGCACAACTAATATTAGTGTTAACACTGTAGGAACGTGTTTAAATTTGACAATGACTAATTAAAGTATATCATATGTATTTAAAGTGCACTGTTCCAAAAGCACTCTCAAATCACTGCAGAGCTGAAGATAATTATGTATAGTAGTCAGCACACTGGAAAAAAAATGAGGAAATGTTCCTAAAAACGTGAAGGGAACAGGTGTGCTTTGAACATAATCTGAAAAAAAGAATATCAATGTTGCAAAGCACATAACCTATAAATTACTGTGTCAATAAAAGGAGAGAGAATGGGGGGAGGAGAACAGGACATGCAAAAGAAGAAAAATAGCTATTGCTTCAAATGAAACTCAGCTACTCATTCCCTTTCCATAAATCTAACTGTATATATTTTTAAATCCAAGATGACTTTGCTCTAAACATTATTTCCTAGATGTCAAAAGCAGCAAAGAGGGCTATGTATTTCTTGATATAGATTTGACAGGTTACTATATTATAATTTTAATGCTTATCAATATGCTACAATAATTAGTTTATAGAAAAGCAAAGCAGCAGAAAAACAAAGTTGTATCTGTAGAATACTTCACTGAAATATATTGTTTGGCAGCTAATATCCCCTAAGAAGGGGAAAAAATTCAGAAAGTTCTGCCTAAAATCACTAATGAGGAAGAGGAAGGAAAGGGTATCATGTGAATCTGCAGCAAAACATTAATGTAACTACTCGTCTCTGCAATCACGAGCAGGTTGTCTTTTTGATCACAGATACTTCTGTAGTTACACAAACGTCCTTGCTTGCTGAACAGTGAAGGTCTTAAAAAAACTGACCTGAATTTTTTTCCTTCCCCCCGGCTTTATTTCAAGGGTTAGGGGCTTCTATTCAATCTGTATATTGAGTAGCAATTAAGAAACACACAAAACATAAAACAACACAGAATCACAACGAATGATGATGTCAAACCAGATAATTACAGCATTAGTATACACAGAATAATGAAACTTAACCAGCACAGCATATTAACAGCAGTTGCATCAATATGAAAACTGGAAAAAGACAGTTTTAAAATGCTCTTACACAACAGCAGCTCCCAAAAGGCAGAAGCCTCTCATGACGCTGAACAAAATGAACCACAGGTAATGATGATGAGAGATGTATGCATCTTACCCGTGAGTACAGCTTTTGCTGAAGGGTCTGCCAGATCCAGCGCAGATTTCCCATCAGTGTTCCGAATGTTTGGATCAGCTCCGTGCTGCAGTAGCACTGTGCAGGGAAAGCAGAAACAGTATCTTACCTCAGGTATATACAGATCATTTACTGTCAAGTGTCTCTTCGGCATGATGTAGGCATAAAAACACATTGCACAATTTTCTTTATTTTTCCTTCTGGGTATTTCCCCCCACCTCCTTTTTCCCCTCCCCCTTTTTCTTTTTCCTCTCCTCTTTTTGGTTAAGCACTGCAGCAAAGGATCTTCTCTTGAGTAAGGCTAAGTTGGCAAGTTAAGATATAGCAAGATCACATGATAAACATGAACCCTGAATCTCTTGCACTACAGTTTTGAATCCCTCCTGACAGCTAGCTGAGAAGCTGTGTGTTCAGTGACTAATGCTGGGAGATCTGCTGTGGAACCTGCTCCTGCCTTTACTACCTCCACTGCTGCTTGTTACCACTCCTGTTTCTTTTTCTGCTGAATATCTCAAGTCACCTCATCTCTGGTAAATCAGTAGCTTTCCAGTCTTTCGGTGGCTTGTCATTTGTACACAAAATCCCAACCATAGCATAGCAGCAGCTTACCTTCAAGAAGTCTAACAAATAGAGCAAGATATGTAACTTGATACTCTGCAGTCTGGCATTCAGAGGCTATTACTTTAACTGCTATTTCTTTCCCCTCCTAAGCCTATTAACACTTAAAAATTCAAACCCACAAAAATACTTAGCATGCAATATGCAACCATATGGCTAGGAAGGCACCCATACAGTACATTATCACCTAGAAAAGCTCATCAAAAAAGGAAAAATACTTTTGATCAGAAACAACATAACAATGCAATTCAGACCACCCCCTCTCAAGATCAAGGTATTTTCTGAAGACTTGGAAAACAAAGCACACAGCAACATTAGGTCTGACAAAAGGGTCCAAATTCTTCATGTCCCGCAAATGTTGTGCAAAATAAGTACAATGTTACAAATTCAGAGCAACAGTAATACTTGTACTTTGCACAACTGTGAAGAGGACAGTGTACAGAGAGAGTCAAGGAGACAGACCATAAAAAACAGCAAACATTTATGGTTGCTTATGTAATTGTCTCTTGGACTGTAGGAGTCAAGACAAGGAAATACATGCCAACAGTTATCATAACTAAAGGTGCATAACCACTTCATGGGCAGGATTCTTCAGGGGGAAAAATTCCAGACCAAAAGTAATTACTAACATTATATGACATATATCACTTCAACAAGTTCAAGTCTTTACGTAAATAACTTTTTTTTTTTTCCTTTTAACTGAAATTCTAACTGGTGGTATTGTTTTTACTCAAATCTCTTTTCTTACATAATTCAAATTTTAAATGCTTTTAACATTGCTAAATTTCATGTATTTCAGCTCACAGAATGCTATGCTACATGCTTGTCCTAAGCTCAAATTTTGCCAAAGTTTGATGCCATAATGAAGTAATGTCCTTTGCTAAGAAGGTGCAATTGTCCCATGTTTTTGAAAGAACAGCTTTTTGAAAGCAGTTTGTTCATTGTTTTTTTTTCTTTTTGCTTAGTTATGGGTTGGGGTTTTTTCTTATATCAAGATGAAACCACCAAAATAGGGAGAGAAAGCTAATAATTCAGCTAGCGTGTGCCCACAGAAGCTTGTTAAGATCTGGCACCTATGTTTAGGAAGATGCCATCTGTGCCACACATGCTACCGCCCCCTGAGAAATTTTACTCACTGACAACTTTGACTCCGGGCCAGCCTCACAAGCCAGTTAGGCACACTCTAGGAGAAAGCAGTGAATAGGACTTTTCACAGATATTTTTAAGCACAGTGGCCAGTAGAGAAAGGATGAAGAGGCACACTCAGTATGTCCTTTCTCTATTCTTTTGAACCATCCTAGTGAATCAATATTCCAGAGAAGAGGGAAGCCATTTGTCCCAAAAGGTATCAGGGTAAAAGTGGGACCCTAAAAGAGTAAGGGAAACCAAGCAGAGGCAGGGTAGAGTATGAGAACAGTGCCTTTGAAAAACGAGAGACAACAGGTGTAGCGATGTCAAAGGGATTTAGAACTGCCTGAGCCCAACATTAAGGGAAGAAGAGATTTTCAGGTCTCTTAATTCTTCAGTCTTGTGCAAACCAACCAAGAGCTCTTCCTGCCCTGGTCACGTTCCTGTGTGATTCAGTCTAGGTAATCCTGGTCTAGCAGAGAAGGCACTAGATGATCCTCAGTTGTTCATTCCAAACCATTTTGTCATTCCCTTTTACTTCCTCGGGATTACACAGAGTATCCAACTTGTTCAGTCACGCTAATGAACCACAAAAGGTTTTGGCATGACCTACAACATACAATTTCTGTATCAGGAATTTAGTTTTTAAAACTTTGGGAAGCACATTTTAAAAAAGATTTATTAACACTGCTTAAGCTGGTTGCCTGCAAAACCCCTGAATTAGTGACTGCCTACAGAACATGCACTTGAAGTGACCAAACTAGGTTCAGGAAAAAAAAAGAGGAATCTAACCTGTTGGAATTCAATTGCTGTAACCATGAAGCAATCGTATAAATAAAGCCTGTATTAGAATACAGATGAATAAAAGTAAGCAAATTCAAGGCATAAAAGCAATCTTATGTTTACATTTCTCCTATTGACTACTTGATTCTATTATCTCCACACTTTTTTAGTGCATAATCACACAAAAATATCCAGGTGAGCAATGTTGTCATCAACATGAATTAACAAAAGAAATACAACATTTTATGTTTAGCCTGTCAGTGTAACACAGCTGCATTTTTATACTCTGCAAACCACAGGTAGTTTCTAACTGAATGCTCTCCTGCTTGCTCAAACCCTGTAACACTTTAAACCCAACAAAAAGTCTCTTCTAGCCACAGGGTATTTGAGATCTAGACACAGTGTGTCTCTCCAAATTTCCTTTTCAATGCACTAGGGATGTGTTAAAACGTCAAGGTAGATCTCCTGCTTGAGAAAAGCATTCCTTTATATAATGAAACACAACAGAACAAGCCATTCTAGCCAACTGCATCTATTCTGGATTTCAAATGCTGCACACCAGGTTTAGAGGATGGTTTCTTAGTAGCCTGAATTGTGGCAACGGTTATTATCAAAATACTTCAGTTAACAGGCAAGTATTAAGGATAGTGAGCACAAAAATTCACTCCTGAAACTTTGTTAATCAGCATATTCTGATATGCTGGCTTATTTCCTCTGGATAATGGAGATATTTGGGTTGCAGTTTCTTCATACTGCAGGCACAGCTCCTATCAATATCACCACCTGGCTATTTTTGCCTTTCCTACAAACCCTATTGTACAGTGTAAAGATCTTTTCATTGAATCTCTACACTGTATATAGTTAAGGTTACAAGACTTGACATCTATAGACCAAATATGAATTGGTATGGACTTATTTTTTTTTATTCTCACTGTAACTGCTAGATTTTTTATCTTCACATGCTATTTGAAATGTTTTATTTAATTACAGTGGAATGATACCAGATCAGTACTAGAGAAAAAGGCGAATTTCTTCCCACCAAATAAAAAAAAAAAGATTACTGTATTGCACAGACCACAAACTACGACCACTAGTAATTTCAGATTACTGCCAACTTGCTAGAGGAGGATGAACCCTAAAACTAAACATCTGGCCCACAGCCTTCTGGCATAGATACTCTGAACTGTGAAGCTAACCAACACTACCTCATTTGGCTGTCAAATTATAAATCCACCAAGAAGAAACGTTTTTTAATTTGGCAGTTTCAGCCTCCACATATTCTCCAACAAGGTGTAGCAAACAGTTCCCAGATAGCTATACATCAGCAAGAGAGAAGTAACTTCTATTAGGAGAAAAAAAGAGAAAAAAAAAAAAAAAAGCGTGGGGAACTTAAGTACACACAAACCATCCTATTTAGTCCTTCCTCCTTCATATTGGCACCATTAAAGGTGCACCAGAAGAAAACATTTTTGTCTGAAAGACAGAAATACAATGGGAACAGAATAGGAATAAAAACCAATCTGGTTGTTCCAATATTAGGCACAATCAAAGACTAGAATATTTCAGATATAGTTTGTCTAAGCCCAACATCCATAAGCTCCAGGAATGTTGATAGAAAAGTTCACACTGAGTTTCAGATTGGATGCATGAATAGAAAATACTAGCTTTTGTATAAATACTCTCTTCACCATTTTAAACTTGATCTTCTGGAAGTGATTTCCATAGTACTGCACCTTTATCTACCTACTCCTGAACTATCAAGGTACAGAGAAAACAGCCCCACAACAAGACTTCCTTCTGACTCATAACATATGCACTACCTTCCATCTCTCTAAAGAATACCTTTAAAGTAGTCAGTGTCTCATTAACCTTAGGTCCCAGGAACACACACATTAGTACCAGTGCCATGTAGGACATATTTCCAAGTTACATTTGACAAGAAGCAATGTGATCACTTAATTCCACAATCTGAAAAAAAAAAATAGGCAACACACTGAAATCCGGACTATTCTTTTTCTTTTTTAGCCAATGCTAAAATGCATTTTCTCCTCTAAATCACTTTCACACGTAAATCACACAAAGAACTGAGGTTTTGAGATATCTTTCATGTTACAAGAACAACATTTTATTGCTTAGAAATCACACTTCCATGATTCATGTCTACTACCCTCCTTTTGGCAAGTTACCAGATACACTTACTTTCTGCTAAGTGACTCCAATAACAAAGGTTGTAGAACCCTACTCTTACCATCATAAAGTTAAATTAGATACAGACAACAGTGTTAGCGACAAATGCACCACTCCCTAACTTGTATCTCTGTGAGCAACCCCAGACTCAGCTGCATGATTTAAGACAAGGCTATATTCATCAGCCAGCAGAATTACAAAGTGGAATCATGAGAGGTGGTGTCCTACAGAGGCTGCACACAGGTCTAAAGGTTTGAGCATCCCAGGCTGGCCTGGTGAAATCCATGGCCTCAAACACTACTGCCAGCTCAGCTAAGACAGGTTGGAAGATACGAGGAGCAATGCAAATTGAAAAGAGGGTCCAAACACTAGGCTCCATGGGAATAAGGAGCAGACCTAAAAGGATAAGAACAGGTAACACTTCAGGTCAGAAAGCAGGAGAGTATGCAGCCTTCCTCTTACCATCTCATCCCACAATTAAAAATAATAATAAAAACCAACCAACCAAACAAACAAATCATCATTTAAGGACTACAAAGATTTGTAAAGCAGACCTCTATAAAACAGCACTATCACAGGCTGCTGTTTTGCCTAGACCAGGCTGGCAGAATTGTCATCCCCAGCACTACACTGCTCACACCACTTTGGGTGGCTGCAAACATGTGGTCAAGCAAGAAGACAGATTATAAACGTGATCACTTGCCCAATCCAGTTCATTGTGCAATGATGTGGTATGCTCTGCTTGGTTCAAGAAAGGTCAGTACAGGAACACAGGCTAGCAAAAACAGTTGAAAATGATCTCTTTGTTTTTATAGTTAAGAGCACAATTACCATGACCAGCCAAAGTCCTGGTACATCAAAGGTGGCTCCATGTCCTCCCATAATTTTGCCTTCCCTACTTTCCTTGTTCAGGGAACCTCAGCTTCCCATTATCCCAGACAACAGATTTATTCCAAATGAGCCAGCATGTTGGTTTTGTTCTTTGTTGGGACCAGACAGAGCAAAAGACAAATATGCCGACCACAGTAATATGAAGTTGATGAACAGAAGCTTACACAAGAAATGCTACATAATGCTGAAACAAAATGAAAAAAGTAAAGGGAATTAGAACAGTGCTTTCCAACAGCATAGGCAGAGAGATTTGACAGTAGGAGAAAGCAGCAGACAACTAGCAAGAGTTCTAAAGCAGCAGAAAGTAGCTGGAAAAAGTTAGATACATGAAGATGAAAAGGGAAACACCTGTGAAATGCCTCAAAGGAATTAATGTGTTCCTTTAAAAAGATGGCACAGTTGATGACCAATGTACCCAGCACGGATAGCAAACAGAAGGAGCTGCAAGCCACTGTACAGCTGGAAAGCTATCATCTAATCGCTATCATTGAAACACAGCTGGAAGATCCACATAACTGGAGTGATCTTTTCTTAGCTCACAAGATTTTTTGATTCCCACATGTAAGAAAATAGGCAAGGAAGGCAGGAGGCAAAACACGGTTAATTAAGGAATCCCTGGTTAAAACTAAAAAGTAAGAACGATATGCACAGGCATCGGAACCAGAGACACGTGTAGTAGGTTAGAACTGGGTTGAGCTGGGGTTAATTCTCCTCTAATGCTGTGTTTTGCGGTGCTGCAGCTAAGCACTGATAAAGCAGCAGTGTTGTGACTACTGCTGGGCTGAGTACCCAGGCTGGGGGTTTGGTTTTTTTTTTCTCAACATCTCCCCGCCCCAAGATGCTAGGAGGATCCAGACTGGCCAAAGGGATATTCCATACCATATGATGTCAGCTCAGATATAAGAAGGAGGTAATAGGAGGGAGTTTGGGGAAGATTCATCTATAGCGTTGGTCCTCCAACAGTAACCATCAAGCATAGAGAGCCCTGCTTCCAAGACCAGAACATCGTCCAGCTGTTGGGAAGTAGAGATTAATATCTCTCTCTGCTCTCACTTCTGCATGGTCTATTGCCCTTTGCTTTATTATTATTATTAAAGTTGCTTCTATTCTGTAAGCAGCCTTTGTTATATTTTTTCCCTTCTCCCCTGCCCTTTTAAGAGGGGGAGTGATAGAGTGGCTCTGGTGGGCATTTGGCCCCCCAGCTGGGGCAAAACCACCACAACACGTTATCCCGGAAACAGCACAGGGGATGCTGTCCAGATAGCTAAGGCACAGCTCGCACTGAATTTGCCACAAGATGCAAATAATAAGAGGGTCTTCTATAGGAAGGTTGGCTAGGAAATGGAAGATTAAAGAAAACAGTACCTCCTGGACAAATTACACCTGAGAACTAGTAACAACCATTTTCCAATGGTAATCTCCCTTCCTACATCTTTCATGCCTCTGAACCTTAAGGCAGGGATGAGAGAATAAAGTGCCTCTCATTGTAAGTGAAGATCAGATGCAATACCACCTAAGGAATCTGAGGATGACCCTGGGAACTACCAGTGAACCTCACTTCTGTGCTCAGTAGAATCACGGAACAGATCTTCCTAGTAAACACATCCCAACACATAGAAAATAGGGAGCTGATTAGAATCGAAGGGCAAATCACACCTGACTAAACTGGTAGCCTCCTACAGTGGAGTGATAGCATCAAAGGAAAAACTAAACCTGTCATCTACCTGAACTTCTGTAAGGCTCGAACAGGTTGCCCTAAGAAACTGTGGATGCCTCACAATTGGCAGTGTTCAAAGTCAGGCTGTAAAGGGCAAAGTGATCTAATGAAAACTATCCCTATTCATGGCAGAGGAGTTGGATTACATGACATTTAATAAGAGTCACTTCCAACCCAAACCACTCTGACAGCAATCCTACAGGTCACTTCTTGAAGACACAGTTTGAAAGTTTATATGGACACATGGTCTTAAACAGTTGTTTCTAAGTAAAAGAAAGATAGCTCTAGCAAAGGCATGGTATTTTGCACAAGTATGACAATCTACATAAAATTATAGGACCTGCCTGCAAGTTTCCACTACCTTGTAATTAGATTTAGCAATGACAGCAACATCTGAGGGCACCAATATATAGTAAGAGACTCTACATATAGACAATGTAGCATATGGCTCCTAACAGAGGGTCTTCTTGCTTTTTGGCTGAAATCACCATTTGGTCCACCCAGGACAAAAAGACATCTCACTTTTGACACAGATCTGCACTTTGAAAGGCAGGTTCTCATGCACTCACTGAAAAAAAAATGTACCAATTCCTACACTAAAAGGATACAACTACCAATTGAGCTGAGACCCAGTAAAACACAAAATGGAAACAATGCTTAGATATCAGACTTTACTTCAGCTTAGGTGAACAGTTCACAAAAACAGACCTCAAGGCAGCAATAAGAAAACATCAAAGCAGCATCACACAGAAGTCTCCCAGTACCAACTTTTGTTTTGAGGGAAGAAGGCAGCTCTAGAAAAAATAAGTATCACAAAACAGCACTCTAAAAGGACTTTAGCCTATTCTCATACATGCTCTGATTTTTCAGAAAGACTCTTATGTCTTAGGCTTTTAATTGCTTATCCCAGAAGAGTACTTTAGACTTCAGTCAATTAAGTTTCAACTTCTTAGCAAGGCAGCCTGACTCTTGACCTATATATACATACCATAAACCTCACTTCATAACACACACGCAATGTATCCTAGAAGTAAGTTTGTGGTATGTGTTCCAGAAATCAGATTTGGGTAATCAAAGTAAGGTACAGGGAAAAGGAACTGAACCAGGCAACCAAAACCACAAGCATCATTGCAACTGTCAGAGTTCTTCTGGCAGGGCAAGAACATACTTTTTTGAAAAGCTCCCTCCTGCCTCAGTGACTGCTCATAATAGTTTCCCCACAAGTGGGTGTATCTTAACTATGATTAGTTTTCTATGTGTTTGAGGCACTAAAAAATTGCTCCCTGGTATGCCAGTTCTGCTTACCAGTGATCAAATACACATAGGGAGAGAGAACAAGCAGAAAGTTCTGGAGGCTGTAGGCAGTACAGCACTGTGGTAATATCCTTTTGTCCTCAGAGAAAGAGACAGAAGATTGCTCAGCCTACACCAGCAGTAATTCAAAGCCTCGTTTTTGCCTAGACTTGAATTAAATATTCCTTTTTCTGTTTTTTTATTATTTTTCTTTTAAAGAATACTTTTCAAGTTCAAATTTCCCATTTCAGGTAACAACGAGAAAATAAAAATATATACTGGTTATGCAGAATGCAGTCTTCTAGATAGCAATCTCAAAATCTTAGTGTCACTGTAGGGGTTTTTATTGTTATTGTTGCTTTTTTGGGAAGTTTTTGCATCATGCAAGAGACTGCTCCATTATTACAGGACACGAGGCACAGGCACACAATCCACACCAAAAACTGTGTAGCGTACAGGAAGATTTAGTGTTTCCACAGTGAATCCGCAAAAATGTAAGTACTCCAAAAGCTTGTTACATCACCCAAAAAAAAAAAACCCAAACAACCAAAACACCAAACCGAAAACCAGCAACAAATTAAAAAAAAAAAAAAGGTAAAACATCTTTCTTTGAGCTAACATGCAACAGAAAATAGTACACTTAAGTATTTATTTAATCACATTTAATTGCAGTCATGCATATACACTCCCTTTTCACTGAATCATAGAATGGTTGAGGTTGAAAGGCACTCACCAGGAACAGCTTCCCTGCTGAAACAGGGCCACCTATGGCCAGTTTCCCAGGACTGGGTTCATGTGGCTTTTCACTAACTCCAAGAAAGGAGACTCCACAACCTTTTTGGGCAACCTGTACCAGTGACTGATCACTCTGCCAATAAAAAATATTTCCTGATGTTCAGAAGAAACCTCCCACATTTGTGCCTATTTCACACAGAGGCTAAAAATCGCATGAGTGAGTTCAAGTAGTCATCTGGAATACATATGTTGTTAGCATGTAAAGTGGCATAGAAAACTCTTTAAATCAAAAGCTTAAAAAGTAAAAAATCATTTAGCCCATTTGTAGATGGTACACTGAGACCTCACTATGACATGACTAAATCATGTTCCTTTCCTTTCAAGCAACAATTTTGCAGCTATTTAGCTTCTAAGCACCTAGTTTTGTATATCTTAACTGCTGCCCTACTCAGAGAAACTTGTTTTCCATCTATATCCCAAACGGAAAGCTGCTTTAAGGACAAATATTCATTGCGTGGTCCCAGTTTCACTTTTCTCTGAACAAATCCACCTTTTTACTTTAAGTTTTATTCAAATAAATGTCAGCTGTGATCCTGATATCCCACTTGACAGATTAAGAGCCCTACTTTCAGTGTCTTTGAAAAGCAAGAGCAGTCACCAAGGCAAATCAGGTCAACAAGTAGCATCCTAAGAGGGAAAGGAATTTAGGAGAGTTAATAGAAACTAAGGATCACCTCCCATCTTTTTATGCATATGCTAGCCACTTTTTCCAGGTGAAGGCTGGTGGGGAAAAAAAACACAACTTGTGCAAGTCAGGTGCTAGACTGCACATGGAATTAGCTATGTGGCTATCAGAATGCACTATTTGCCAGTGCACTAAAATATAACACTCCGAAGTAACACTAACTGAGAAGCCTCACAAGTTTCTTAGAACTTGTCCTGGATCTATCATTTCCCTGAAAAAGTGCATGCATAATTAAAACCAGTTTATCTTCTTAGCACCAGGATAAATATGCACTGAAGTGATTTAAACCCCATCAGCAACTCAAACCACCATTCAGTAACGTGAGCACCAGAAGAAAGAAAGAGAAAAAAAAGAATCAAGCCAAGGAACAAAACTGTCACAGTCTAAGAGCACAGCCTTTTCCAGACACAAGCTTACTGAACTTCAGTGCCTACTAGCTTTCAACCTGGGGATGATACCTTAGTAACACCTTCTACCAAACACACACAGTAACATATTGATGAAATTAAGAGCTGAAACTCTTAAAATTAAATAAGCACCAAGACACCAAATAGTTTTGCATAAAATTTGGACCTTGTGCCAATTTTGTGAACTTATCATTATTCCACAGCTAATACTAGTTATCAAACGTTTAAGAAATATGAGTAGTACATGAAATCTTAGGAATACTAAGATAAACTTAGTTATCAGTCCATGAAATTATACAAAACCTACAAATTAGTCAGAAAACATGAGTATTCTCAAAAACTGTCTTTCTGAAGTGTATGTTAGAAAGGTCAGATATAAAACTCTATTAACAACTGACTTGGTAACTATAGTACATGTATCAGTCTTGGAAACCTTTCCCAGCCACTATTTCAGATCAAGTAAAATAGTCACATTGCTTTCTTTTCATAAAGGACAAAGCTCCCTCCATTTGCTCTCCAGTCCCAGAAATGCTCACATCATATCCTGTTGATACTGAACAGTGCAAGTCTTATCCTATTTAGCATTAGGTCTTTGGCAAGCAAATATATTACAGTGCAAAAATCTTGAAACCTATCAGGTAAAATACCATCACTATCATAACTCTCATGCTTACAGAAGAGTACATATTAGATTTGTTTGAGTGGGTTCCTCTCCTGGGTCACACTTGAGACCCGCACTATCCTTTCATTACCCCAATGAAGAAAATAAAAATTTCTGCAGCCAGTTCCACTTAGTGCCTTTGTCATGTATGTTGAGTATCCAATACCATATCCAAGTCAAGAGCATCACATCTAACCAAGGAATTACTCAGAACTGCTTGTATGTACCACACAGCAAAACATAAAGACTACTCACAGCAATATAAACAGCAGGATTCACTTCAGACACTTCAGCCTTTCCTAGAAAGGAATAGCTTTGTCCAGGCAGTGTGCTTGGGGCGGGGGGGGGAAACAACAAAACAATAATTACTGGAGTATGGGAATCTATATTCACCATGAGTCTTAACTGCATGAAAGCCTGAAGCAAAGACTACACAGGACAAGAGGCAAACTCTCAGCATTTTCAGTGGGCTTTAACTATCCAGAGTTCATGTCATACATTTGCTTTACATTGTGGAATAATCGATTTACTAAAAAGAGACACCTTAAATTTTTCACAGATCTTTAATTGCCTGCACATTTTTATAAGCAAGACCTTTATAACCTACAGTAATACTTTAATCAATGTTTTCCATTACATTAAGCCAACTTCCAGACCCCACTCTTCTAAACCACATATGAACGGCATTAAGGCCACATGGTTCCTCCAAGATGCTAAAAGTAGTTATTGCCACAGTAATATGAAGCATAGTCCCGTACGATTAAGTATTTCTGCAGGATATTTAGAAAGCCACTGTAAACAGGTATTGGACAACTGAAAGCAGTATCTGCAAGAGCAGTATCTGTTTCATTACTCTGTTCTGAATAATATGCAACTTCCTTTTCACCTCTTGATTTGCTAGCAATTAAGATCAGTACTTTCAAAGGCTCTACCTCCCAGAAATGCCCTACAGCAAGTTTGCCACTAATGTTTTGCATATCACTCTATTAACTTCTCTGATGCTCGTCTAATCAACGCTTATAAAGAAATGTCATAAAACAGTTTTCTTGTCCCCCACAGCTTCTCCTGTGCCAAGTAGCCAAATGAGACAAAATTAGTAGTTTTCTTGATATCTTAATTTTAGGAAAGAAATAGGACTGGGAAAACATCTAAAAGCCACACATATATTGCAATATATTCTCAATACAGTTCAACTCTAACAGAAAGACAGATGGCTTCTGAAATATACAGAGTGTATGAAATCCCAGACGAGGCAGTCTTTCTCAACCTGTTTTCACGAAGTTGAATTTCAATCACCTTTTAGCAATACAAATACCATAACATAAATGATACCCTTAAGGATTGTAAGCAACACAGTGAAGTTACAGTCTTCAGGACCATTAATTCCAAATATGAAAATGAGAAGTCATTTTATTGGCATAAGCCTGAAGACGTATCTTCTTCAGCTGAAGTAAGACTCAAATTTTACTGTTTGATTTTGTATTGGAAGAAGACAACCTCAGAATGTTGTGGTAGGGCACTTCCGGCTTACATTAATGATTTAATCATTAAAGGCTCCTGGCACATTAATTAGTGTCACTGTAGGGGCAACATCTCACAGATGGGCAACATCTCACAGATTTTCTTCATAAATCATCTACCACAGCATCACGTATACAGATGCAAAATGTCAGAAGGAAGGATTCCACAAGGCCTTTAGAGCAACAAATTCACCTCCTTTTGTAATTTTTCCCCATAACAGTATATCCTGAAGAATGCACTACATCACCTGTCTGTACATAGGTGTCATACCACTATGACACATCCTTCATATCCTTGAACCCATCAGACTCCCTTGTGCCCTTCTGCAGAAGTCTACCAGCAAACACTGTCATGGGTGTCACAAACCACTTCTGACAAAAGCCCTCTTGTCTCACACTCCAGACTATTGTTACTACAATAGTACTACGATGCCTCCAAATTACCTCAGCCTTCAGCTCCTCCCCTACTATGAAGAGTCAGCAGCAGGAAGACCCCAACTGTGTAGTTTGAAAGTCAAAGCAAGGAAACTAACAATATTCACCAAACTTCTGATTTATACAGCGATAGTTAAACATTTTATGCAAAGTATTTGGAATAGTCACTTGAGAACATTCTCCAATGATTTAGCAAGCCTTTAGATATCAGATTCCTGGAATGCCTCTTTGAATCTACATTTCCTTCTAGAACATCAGTTGTCCAAGACTCTTTGGGAATTCAGTACATCTCTCCAACAAACAATAGGCATAACCAGCAACTTTTAGAGCAGTGCAATTCTGCTGAGCAAAGGCAAAATGCTTTGAGTACTTAAAAGTCTCAAAGGCCAAAATATTATAAACTCTAATAATTTTACTAGTTGCTGTACATGCCTTCTTTGCAAGGCAATCAAACAGAGAGGCAGTTCCAAGACAGGACAAACCACCATTTCTGTAACTTCTTTAATGTTTACTCTGCAGTACTTTTACCCATAAACTAGCTTGCATAATTTTTTTCACATCCTGACAGAAGGTTTAGCTGTCCTGCAGGAAGGGGTCACATAATACTCCCTCCACATATTTCAGTCTAAATATATGTAATAGCAGAAGCTAACAGACTAATGAATTCTTCCCAAGTGGCGAGGAAGAACAGCAGGGTGAGCAATGTCTTGACATTTTGGAGACATTTTAAAAACAGTGATCCCTATGTTAAGGGCAGGACCGGTATCTTGAAAAACACACTGCCTTAGAAAACCTATTTTGCTTGCTTGCTGTCTCTTTCAAGTGCAAAAAGGATAATAATGGGGGAAAACAAACAAACCAAGCAAACAAAACAAAACAAAAAAAAAAAAAAAAAAAAAAAAAAAAAAAAAAAAAAAAAAAAAAAAAAAAAAAAAAAATCAAGTTCCACAGAAGTTCTCCAGCCAAGAGGAGACAAACGCACCTTGACACCACCATTACAGACACTTTGTAGCATTGGAACAGTGAATTCATCATGCCACAGAATCGTTCAAGGAAATTTTATAATTCACCCAGAAGCAGCCAGTAAAAACACATCAAGTAATTCCTGATGGATCCTTACCACTGCATGCACTAGAAGCACTTAAAAAAAAAACTTCAACAGTTTTGTACAGTGATGGGAGTTTTTTAATAGCTAGAATTTTTTAATTTCTCTAAAATTACTGAAGTTCCCTATATGTTCAGATCCATAAACCATGGCAGTGTGATCAAAGAAGACAATCATGGTTTGCGTATTTGTGAAGAATGGCCTTAAAAATTAAGTAGGTATATGATTCCTGAAAGAATTTTTAGGCTAATAGTTCTATAGTTCTCACAACACTTAACCGGAAACCCAACTGAAAATTATTTTTAAAAAACCCACAAAACCTAACACCACCACAAAAAAAAAAAAAAAAAAACCCCAAAAAAACCCCAACCCACAACACCCCAACCAAAACACCAACACCCAACCAAACAAAAAAAAAACTCTCAAGAACAAGTACAGCCTCTGCATAAACAGACACAAAATACAGCAAATCAAGTCTGTACAAACTGGCTGAGCACAATCCTGTAAGTTTATCTGTACCCTCAGCCAACCATAACACAAAAGCAAACAAAGGGGGAAAAAATAATCACCAAACCTGTGTGCTCCACAAACAGTTTTAAAGGAACTGTTAACACTGGAAATACCTTGGAGGTACATTCAGTTCCCATCAACCAGAAATTCACAACAGATAGAACTTTAAGTTACCCTATACCCACTCAGTTTTGGTATCTGTATCCTCCATAACAACCTCTCAGTCCTAAAATAAAGACAGAAATACCAGAATATTCCAATACAATGGGAAACGTAAGCTTTTCTGCTTGGAAAAGAGACTTTTGATGTCAGGCCTACAAATGATGAAGGACATGCAGAGTGCAAATAGAAATGATTGCTTACTATTTCTCACTGAAGTCCTCAATGGCTTCCAATAAAAGTAATAAAAAATAACATTTTTAAGACAATGAACCATTGTTTTCTTGCTGCAAGATTATTCAATTCTAAAATTCTGTTGACACAGAACAAAGCCAGAAGAACAGCAGCATTTAAGAAGTGATTAGATCCCTCTTTCAAGAATTTTGTATATCAGTGGCTATGCAACACATGCCAGAAACAGCCTTCCCTTTATCAAGTTCCTAAATTGCCTATGGCCACGTGAAAGGAGAACACACTTAAGCCATTCATAGTCTCTGAACATTGCTACATGCCATTGTTGAAGTAGAGTGAGCTACACGGATGTTGGGTCTCAGCACAGTAAAGGCTTTCATATTAAGAAACAGATCCTTTCACCCCAGCTCAACCTGCAGAAAAGACACTACCCTCGTGTCACAGCATTCTTCCAGACACACTTAGCCAAGTTTGCCATTCATCCATTATTCCATGAGCACTTAGGAACAAAAACACTTTTCATCACTTCTAGAAGCATTCTACAGACACTGAAAATGCATCTTCCTGACAGATAAAGCAATCCTGGAAGCCGTTAATACTGGACGACACTAAAAATTGGCTTTAATGCTTCAGTCCAAAACATTTAGTCCAAAAATTGATTTTTATATATATATAGTAAATAACACTTTCAAATGGATTCAATTACATAGTAACTAAACAAATCTACAGTGAATAAATACAGTGTAAAAGATGGTCAGCAAACCAATTGAGCACTGGTTGCTGTCCTCCAAGATCTCATACACTTGTAGACCCAGGACACAAAAGCAACTCCCACCTTAAAGAGCCACAGTCCATATTCTTCTGAAACTCAACATATTTCCATTATCTTTCTTTAAACTCCTACACTGTTCTATGATGGTAATATGAAACCAGTTAAACAGGAGAAGAAATTCTATTACTCATTTGTTGTCTTAAGGTGTCCTTGAGTGTGGTTTGTGCATAGTCTGAAGAATTTCACCAGTTAATGTACATCTATTTCCACATAAGCTTTCCAGTAACAAGGTTTGTACCTATTATTCTTAATTCAGCTAGCATAAACATGCACACTGGACCAAGGTTCATGCTAAACACAAGAGCATTCTATAGCTGTAATGCAATCACTACCTAGCTTTTATTGGCCTTCCCAATCTGCTTCAGTGCCCTGAGTTTCCTCATAATGATATTTCTTCCCGAGTGTGCTGCATGTCTGTACTCTGTTCAGTTATCAGTTTGTCCTTTTTTGACCTGTAAAGTGACCAAAGTAAGTGTTTTGTGATGGATA
Organism: Psilopogon haemacephalus; assembly: GCA_013396835.1. Classification (NCBI taxonomy): domain Eukaryota; kingdom Metazoa; phylum Chordata; class Aves; order Piciformes; family Megalaimidae; genus Psilopogon; species Psilopogon haemacephalus. The sequence goes on along the minus strand of VWZI01011363.1, from coordinate 567,251 downwards.
TAAGATATTAAAAAAAAAAAAAAAAAAAAAAAGCAGACTGGGAAGGAACAGGAAAAGGAACAGAGAGAAGATAAACTGGAACATTCTCTCCCACTGCTTGGAAGAAGATGCCAAGAATAGGTAGCTAAAAATGCAGCTAGATGATCAATTCCTACACAGTCTATTGCTTTTCAGACAGATAACTAAGTTCTGCAATAAATTCTACGTTATGGTAGATCTCCAGAGACTGTTCTTTAATTAATGCTTCTTAAAAAACATGCCTTGCTTGTTTAAAAAGGAACACTCTAAGAATATGACTTTTTTTCCCATCGTATCTGCTGTAACAGTCTACATTTAAGGTGTTAATGGCAGTACTGCACAATATATTCCACAAAGCTATTCAAGTATTCCTAGTCAGAATTCACATCCTAAGCAATCACTGTTCCATTATCCTTATACACAGTGTGTTTCATCCACAGACTTGTTGAAATAAAATCTGGAGACCTTAATATAAAAATTACATATAAAACCACTGAAAATAAACAGAAACTTGCCAAAGACAGAAAAACATGTTTGCCCACTAGATATAAATTGCTAACAAACTCACTGCAAACAGTAAGGATGATGCTTCTTTGCCTATACTCCGTGTCCTAACAATTTTACAGAATCAGCTCTAAGAACCAAAGGAGTACCATGCTATAGCACATATCACTGATCTCTTCCCACAGCTGCATAATTAACTATGTTTGGTAACTTCTGTAGAATATTCTCCGTATGTTTTGCCTCACACACAGTGAAATGAATGAAGTCCATCACATGCCTTGTAAAATGAAGTAAACACATGTATTTTGGTATTTCCTCCAACTTTCTTTCCCTCTGTTTTTGGTGATTGTAAGTAATGATACAAATATTGCAATAAAGCTAAAGCAAAACCTTCTTAAAAGTTTTACAGATTTATCTGAAGGCATTTTCCTGACAGGAAGCAGCTCCACAGAGAAAGACATCAGAGTCCTGTTGGACAGCAATGTGCCCTTGCAATCCAGAGGGCTAATGGCATCCTGTGGTGCATTAAGGAAAGCATGTCCAGCATGTCTAGGAAGGTTCTCCTCCCCCTCTACTCTTCCCTGGTAAGACCACATCTGGAATACCACATCCAGTTTCAATCTCCCCAACTCAAGACACAGGGATTTGCTGGAGAGAGTCCAATAGAAAACCACAAGGATCATTGGAGGACTCAAACTTCTCTCCTCTGAAGATAAACTGAGAGAGCTGGAGCTGTTAAGTCTTGCAAAGAGAAGACTGAGAGGGGATCTTATCTGTAAATATCTGAGGGGTGGGTGTCAAAATGAAGGCGCCAGTCTCTTTTTAGCGGCCACCAGTGGTAGAACAACAAACACGGGGTATAAGCTAGAACACAGGAGGTTCCGCTTCAACACAGTGAGGCACTGCTTTACAGTGAGGGTGGCAGAGCACTGGAACAGGCTGCTCAGGGAGGTTGTGGAGTCTCTCTCCCTGTAGGCTTTTAAAACCTGCCTGGATGCATTCTTGTGCAGCTTGCCCTAGGTGATCCTGCTTTGGCAGGGGGCTGGACTCAATGATCCAACCCCTAAAATTACAGAAGCATGGAATATTAAGTCCTTAAGTAAACAGATATTATCTGGATTTTGGAGTATCATATCTAGTGGATCACACGTATAGAATAGATCTTACATTTGTAATCTTAACTGTGGTTCCTAAAAATTAAGCTTTCTTTTCCATGTTTGATAAAAACCATAATGGTGAGAAAACCATTTTACCCAAGTCACAAGCTCCGGGAAAAACCAGAATCAATACTAAGTTCAAGGAATGATCCAAATGGAAAAATAAAAACAGAAGTTCCCACTTAGAAAAGAATGCAATACTAAACACACTGAGAAAAAAACATAAAAGTTAAAGACATCCTAACTGAAAAGCTCTTTATATGTTCTAGACACATTTAAAATGATTGAAGTGTTCAATTTTATTTGAAATTGTTTTGGCTCTCGGCTACAGCACAGGCACTAAAGATATATAACTACTGTAAACAATGCTATCCTGTAACTACTACTGAAAAGCTTCAAAAAACTAATGAGGCATTTCCCCATACTGCACAGAAATGTTACCAATCTTCCTAACTAAAAGGACATACAGAGCATCCCCAAAAGTAAAGACTTTCTCTAGCAAAGCCAGTTTTCTTGAAAGTAGCCAAAACTTCCATATTCAGATTTTAAATATGAGATTTTACCCCAACCTCTTTAAGTTAGTTTTTTGGATGCAAATTCGAAGCTTGTCTTATACACCATGAAAAAGTTAGTCTTAAATAATTATCATTAAACCTACCTGCTAGTTTAAAATAAGTTAGCTTTTATGAACAAACATTAACAATTACACAGTCGCACCAACCACATCTGGCAAAGTCTCAATAAAAGAAGTGACGAACACTTACCAATACACACATCTATCTTCCCCTTGATAGCAGCCTCATGCAAAGGAGTGTAGTTCCAATTGTCTCTTGCATTTGGGTCTGCCCCCTGACACAGTAACAGACTAACTACTTCAGCATGACCAAAGGAGCAGGCGTTGTGAAGGGGTATCAGTCCTCCATCATCACGAGCATGAACGTTAGCTCCTGTCTGTAGCAAGTGCTCTACAACATCCTTCCTTCCAAAACCTGTAAGAGAACATATTTCATTTAATTTGTTTGGTAAAACAACATGATTTAATATTTTAAATTGTTCACTCTTAGTCTAGTATATCCAATGATATTACTCATGTCTCTTTTTCTCTTGGTTCAATTCACCATAAAGTGAGACTATATTCACCTACTGAAACAACCATTGGAAGATTCACTTAAACTCATGACAGAACAGTGCTTTATTACAATTAGCCTGATTAGCTGATACTCCATCATATGAAGGAGTTGTACAATAGGCTTGCCATTGTTTTTGATAAAAAAGCTTATTATGACTTTTAAACATTGAGTATAATCTGTATGTACCTAATGCAAGTACTTTAGTCTCTCGATAAAGATCTTCCCCATGGGGAGGATCTCATTTTCACAAACAATGAAGGACATCGTCAGTGCTCGAGCTGAACAAACTTTCCTCAAACCAAATTACAATCTCATTGTTTTAGAACAATGCCTTCAACTGACAAACTAAGAAATTACACATAGAGGACTGAGACCTCAATAACATCTCAGGAAGCTCTCAGCTTAGGAATGCAGGCGCTGTAATGGCCAGAGATACTACTGCCATAAAGCCATCATTAAACTAATAATCTTCAAAATCCTGCATCAACATACCAGGCCCTAACACCTTTAGTTTGTTGCCCACAATGAACCTAGAAAGCCCAAACATACTTCAAAGCCCCAAATGCCTCGGAGCAGCAGTCACCAAAGTTTTTTGATGACACATCCCTATCAGTAAAAACTGAGCATGCACCCCCAGTATATATATATATTTAAACATACACAGAACCAGCAATTTTTAAAGGCTGAGATAAAGAGGAAATAAACACTGCTTCAATTGTTTCATTAATGGTATAAAAGATGTTTTCTTCCTGTATCCCAATTGCATGCTCCACTTTGGAGACAATTGCCTTAAAAGACAGTTACAACATTCAGACCCAGAAAGCACAGCGTGAACATTCATTTTTATACTAGGTTGCATCTCAAAGATCAGATGACATTTCTTCTAAATCTCAAGGCTTAAGAGCAGCATCACTGGAGATTTTAAAGTACTGCCACTTTTAGAGTTGCTGTGGTTCTGGCAATCATGGATACCAATCAGCACAAGTACAAAGAATCCCAACTATATGAACTACATTTATGAAACCGCTGAACTAAATGCTGCAGCAAGTGAAATTCCATCATGGTGGTGCTGACTGACAGATTATACATTGTGGATTATGGATCAAAAACAGAACTAAAGACATTCCTTTCTAGAAAGCAAACACAAAACTCAAGGGCAGCAACAAAGAAGCTGTTGGGTCTTCTCCAGGTAACCATGTAACTCTGTCACAGGAAAACATTGCTGAACAGTGAGAAACGGATCTCAGAAGTCAGTACCCTCTGTGACACATGACTCACGCATGAAAACTACTCAAACTGTCATCTTTTACCTCTGAGTTGCAGTCCCTGGAAAGGACCTCTATTCCATGGATCTAAGCCTTCTTTTTGCCAGAGCAGTGCACTAGTTAGAGCCACGCAGACCTGCAGCACAGATTTAACATGTTTTCCAATCACAGTCCATAGGGTGAGATCTCTGAGCCAGATCCAACATCCACACCATCCTATTCAGTTAATGTTGTAACTGGACCGCCAAGCTGCAGGAATTTACTCAATGGAACAGAATGCTTAATACTCTCACGAAAGGCAAGTTTTCTAGAAGCTGACTAACTCCGTAGCATTAAGCAGACAGGGCCAAAACAAAAAGACCCTTTAAAGAAGCTTACCGTGGTTTGAGAGTTTCTATGTCAGCCTAGCAATGTCTTACTTCTGGCAAAAGCAGCATTTTTCCCTGAGATACAAGTAAGAGGGTGGAAGAACAGTCTGCAGAAGACATCACAGATACATATGCAGATGCTCACATTTAGTAAAGATTGCAGAAGTTCACATCTCAGCCTTGCATGCCCACATAGCTCAAGGGCTCCAGCTTGAAACTACAAGCTGGTTGCTTTTGGATAACTGTAAGGATTCCCCCATCCCCACTCTACAGAGCCCTCTGCTGCTTGCAGCACAAATGCTGGACCACTACAAATTACAAGTTAGTACACTGAGCAGATACCAAAGTGGGTTTTCTCTAATACACAGGGCTAAACAGCTGTTCAGCAGCTGCTTCACAATCTGCTGAGCCATACCAGCTGCAGGGAGGAGCCTGCAACCAAATCAGCACCCTGCTCAGCAATCCAATTTTAGTCTATCACTGCAGATGAGTCAAAGCTTTCTGGTACACTACATACTGATCATTTCAGGTTAGAAACAACACCACAGAAATGGAAGCCTGAGAATCAAAACTGGCATTATTAGAAGTGATACTTATTTATCATGACAAAACTGCTACCAGAAGACACAATTCTCTTAACTGAACTGCCAGCAAGGCCACTGGTACTGTAAATCACTGCAACTTCTAGTATCAAAACTGATTTGTTTGTTTATTACTGTTATAAAACAGTCAAGGAATATCACCTATAGGTCTTCAAATAGAAAATGACAGCTTAAATGGGTACAACAGCAAGCATGGAATATCTAGTCCCACAGTAAAACTATGGGCCTGGGACACAAATGAAAAGAAGCAAGCCCTCAAATTCCTACACTTATATTGTTCATTTGATTGGCAAAAAAACATTAAGCAAGACGAGAGTTATAAAAGCATGCTTTCAACTAAGTAGCAAATCAAGAGATTTTATTAGCCTTTATTTTTTATAGACTGAACTACTAAAACCAGTGCTGAAACAGCAAGAGAGTTTGCTTTGCGCGCATTTTTTTTGTCTCTCAAGGAAAAAGAACCTGGCAGTGTCTTAACACTCAGATTCCCTTTCAAATTGTTCGGTGTGAATTTCAGGACTACATACACACTTCCTCAAGGTATTGCTGAACATGGAGCTATTGACAAAGGTATCATTGGAAATATCAGCAATAAACACTTCGTAAGTTTTTGGTGAATTAGCACTTCTGTTCAGTCCTCAAAAAACACAGTAAAGGTTATTGTTATTTTATCCCATCATCCAAATCAGTTGTGGGAATGGCTTCCATGACCACTCTCATTTCTCTAAAAAAATTGACAAAGTGCCAGAAAGTCTTTAAAATGATCACACAACGCAATGTGACAAAGCAACGGTAATTACTGAAACTTCCGCAGCGTCAGGGTCACCTTTTGTAAAAAAAAAAAAACAAAAAAAAAAAAACCCAGACACATGCCAAGCCATTTGTGTCACGAGAAGCACATAGTTTGGTTTAAACTGAAGAAATTGATGTGATGTCATTAAAGATTACTTTTTTAATTTGAGTTGTTTACATTCCAGTGTAACTTAAATTTACAAAGTCTAAAGAAAGAGGTCTCCCGAAAAAGTCTGTAATAAAAGATCTTAAAAGATAATCAAATAGAATGTTTCTATGGAAAACATCCAAACCCCAGGTAACTATGGAGAAGACACATTTAGAAGCCTAGCATGCAAGTTTGTTTTAATATGATTCATCTGCCAGCTTTCAAAGCACACTCATGGGCAGGGTCCCTCATTAGCTCGTGCTATTTCACACAAGTAAAACACACAAGTTTTGGCCTCATTTTAGCTGCTTACAACTTAGAAGTTTCAGGGAAGATATAGTACCGCAGAAAACATAGTCCAAGAGACAAAGGAAGCAGCAATCCCATTATAAAAAAGGTAGCAACAAGAGTATATCTGAAAATAAAGGGTGAAACACTTATCAGTCAAACCAAAGGAAAAAAACCAACATTCAGAGTGAGTGACAGGCTCTTCATTTCTCCAGTCACCTCAGAAAAACAGTCAAAGACTAAAGCTTGGGAAAAAAACAGGAGATGGACGTGGCCACGATAGCTTTACGTAAATCAAGATAAAGGCAGACAACTCCAAGAAACACCATTTAACTATTTTTGCCTTTTTCCAAATCACACCTACCACTTTAAATGGAAAATCAGGGTAAAATGTTTTAGGCAGTAAATTGGCAGCTTGAAAATCAAGCTAAATAAAGCTTTCAAATGCCATCAGACATGACAGCACACAGAGACACCGCCAAGACAACCAGTCCTAGTCCTCATTCACATGCTGCACTGAGGCCACAGGCTTGTCCTGTCCCATCTCTTTTTGTGGCATTGAACCTAAAGAACAAAAGTGAAGAGGGTGAGGAGGTTGAATGACTAATGAGGGAAGTGATGCAAGGAAAACAACAGGATTGTCAGTCAATACCCTCTTACGTGAAGGTCTGGGCTTCATTGTTAAACCTGTGTTCAGTTCATCACAAGCTTTCACATGGTAACAGTTTACAGACACTTAATTACTCAAAACTACTAAAACCCATGTGTGTCATTGCATAATTTCATGATTCATTTCCAGAAAGTTTGGTAAGAAAAGAAACCACCAAATACATATACAAACTTCCCACTCGAATCGGAAGAATGCTTTCCCCAGTGAGCAGAATACATGAAGAAGTTATTTTTGTCAGTTTGAGTACAGCCGTACTGTTTCACACACTGTCCAATTAATGTCATTTGATGACAACACAACATGAACTCTTCCAAATGTCATTTCCAACCTTCTGTAAAGCTGCTATTTCATGTAGAATTTATCACATGGAAGACTTCCTATTCTCAAAAGGTGTTTTTCCTCCCCCTTTCACCTGCTTGCTCTTAAGAACACCTTTACTCCAAAAGAAGTTAAATTTCATATTGTACAATCACAGATTAAACAGAGGTATTATTGAAGGAATTACAATGATCTTAGGCAAAGCAGGAAAGATGCTCTTACTAAACATAATCCCACTTGCTAAAGTATTAAACAGCTCATACGAGAATACAAGCCCTTGAAGTGGAGAAGCATACATCTCACAGACAGAACCTTTTAAGAATGGTTTTAAACTGTAAGCAGAGAGTGCAAGAAGTTCAAGTTAAGTCATTATACATCTCTTTGATTTAGTGCAGCACATTCTGGGACAAGATTTTTTTCCCAAGAGAGTTCTTTCAAAAGTCCTTCTCCCACTTCACCAGACAGAACACGACTAAACTGAGTGATTCAATTAAGTAAACTGAAGAGCTTTCAAGCTCGAAAAAAGGCACCCAATTCACTATTACTGAATGTCTGAGGCTTTTCATTTATATCCTCTTGTAAAATCTTTAAAAGGATTTTAAATGGGAAGGAGATACAATACCCTGCAAAAAGTATTGCAAGACCATTCAAAAGAGCAATTTAGCTGTCACAAAGAAAGCAAACTGGAAGTTGTTGGGAAGTAATACACTTGCAACACTAACAAAGTTCACATACTACAAACATATAAAAGAATGAATCCCAAAGTTGAGGACAGTAATCTATCAATTCACCTTTTATCATGTAAAAGTCATTTTGCCAGCTCTAAGTCTGTAAGGTTACCAAGATGTTTCCTAATTGTCTACGTAATCTGCACTCTCCATTCTACCCATTTGAATCCATCTGAAAATTGTTACTACCCCTGCTTTAAGTTGCACAAGGTAGAATTAACCACTGACTTATCTTTACAAACAACCGTTTGCATATGGTCAGACATCTTTTATATGGCAAGGATGTATCAGACAACCACAACAAAATGAGCTGGAGTAGTCTAATAATGGTATTTCTAACAAGGCTTTCCGGCTAGGGCAATTTAAACTAACCTGCAGTAAATTGCACCACATGTGGAGTGGTCAAACCAGGTGTCTCTACATAGAGTCATCGTATGTAAAGTTACCAACTACTTCATGCTGTTTCCTGGTTCTTCCTCAAGAAACACTGAGTAGCTAGTTACACTAGTTCTAACTCCTCAGTTCCTTATCTCATTTACATATATTGAAGTATCTTACACTTCTATGATTTATGACTTGCTAGTTGAAAAATCAACTTGATCAGCTCCCATTCCAACCTAAGGGACATCCCGTTGCCTTCAGCACTGAAGTTGTGTATTCCAGAAATATTCCAAATAATAGCTATATGTTAAACTCCACAAAAGAATTTGTCTTCCAGCAGTTCTTAGTAATATCAAAAAAGTGGTATGCTTACAGAAAACTACATTCTGCTAACACCTTTTTGTCATTACTATAGACTCAAGCAGAAGGAAAACATGGACTATCACTAATACTCTGACAAGTCACCGTTAATCAAGTTTCTCCATGCCTCAGTTTTGGCTGATATCAGCAAGAGTACTTCACACTAGCTCAGTACAGAAGTGGGCATTAAGTCACAGTTCAGCAATTACAATTAGTACTCTCTATGTTCTTAGTTTAAACACTAGAAAGAAAGTAACTGTGAAACGAAAAGAATTTGCTGCCTAAGAACTTGAGAGGCCAACTTTTTGACAAAAAAACAAAACCAAAGAACAACACAACTTAAACTTCTCATTAAAAGGATGTGGAACTGGACAAGCTTGTAACTGTGACTATAGAGAAATCAGCTAATTTCTATCAGGTCCATCCACCTAGCTGTTTCTGGAGGGGAAAAAAAAAAAAAAAATATATATATATATATATATATTACTAACACTTTAACAGTAACCTTGTTCTAAAAGGGAAGGAGCAAGTATCTTACAAAGCAAACTCCAGCAAATTCAGTCAACAAGTCACAGGAATCCTCCCCAGTCCAGGCGTACCAGAGGAAGAAAAGCCTTAGAAGCCAATCTTTAATGGGTAAAGGAGAATGATACACACACAGAAAAA
>VWZI01011363.1:418167-546516 GCA_013396835.1 Psilopogon haemacephalus | reverse complement strand
CCCGCCCCGGGGCCGCCGGGGGGGCCGCCGCCGCCCCCTGTTGCCACCGCGTCTCGTCGCCCGTCCCCGGCGGCGTCGCTGGGGGAGCTGGAGGCATTGAACCTGAGCGGGCGGGGGCTAGAGGAACTGCCCGAGGAGGTGGGCGCCGCCCTGAGCGGGCTGCGGGTGCTCAGCCTGCGGCGTAACCGGCTGTGCCGCTTGCCCGCCGCTGCCCTGCGCCACCTGAGCCGTCTGGCCGAGCTTGACCTGAGCCACAACCGACTGCGGGGCCTGGGGGATGGCGGGGCGCTGGTGGAGCTGCGGGGCCTGCGCAAGCTCAGCCTCAGCCACAACGAACTAGGCGCCGAGGGCCTGGGCCTGCCTGCACGCCTCGCCGAGCTGGGCCGCCTCGAGGAGCTCGACCTCAGCTTCAACCGCCTGCGTAGCTTGCCCGAGGGCTTGGGCCGCCTGCGGCATCTCCGCGCCCTCGACATCGACCACAACCTTCTGCTCTCCTTCCCTGCCCCGCTGCTGGAGTTGGCTGCCCTGGAGGAGCTCGACTGCTCCGGCAACCGCCACCTCGGAGCCCTGCCCGAGGGCATTGCCGCTCTTCGCCGCCTCAAGATCCTCTGGCTGAGCGGCACCGGGCTGGCAACCCTTCCCGAGGGCCTCTGCCAGCTGAGTGCCCTGGAGAGCCTCATGCTGGATGGCAACCGGCTGCAGGGCCTGCCTGCTGGCTTCGGCAGCCTGCAGCGGCTTAAGATGCTGAACCTTTCCTCCAATCTGCTGGGGGAGTTCCCTGCTGCCATCTTATCTCTGGCCAGTCTAGAGGAGCTCTACCTGAGTCGCAACCAGCTCACCCTGCTTCCTCATCGCCTCTGTCAGCTACACCAGCTTCGCACCCTCTGGCTGGACAACAACCGTATCCGCTATCTGCCTGACTCCATCGTGCTCCTTCACAGCCTGGAAGAGCTAGTCCTGCAAAGCAACCAGATTGCCATTTTGCCCGAGGGTTTTGGGCAGCTGTCACGAATCACCCTGTGGAAGATCAAAGACAACCCCCTCATCCAGCCCCCATATGAGGTGTGCATGAAAGGCATCCCCTACATTGCTGCCTATCAGCAGGAGCTGGCCCACTCCCAGCCTGCTCTGAAACCCCGCCTCAAGCTGGTCCTCATGGGCCTAAAAGATGCAGGGAAGACCCTGCTGAGACGATGCCTCATGGATGAGGATGGGCAAAGAGAGGATGTGGGGAGTCTGGAGGCAGGGAGCACCCAGTCCAGAGGTTGTACTGGGCAGCAACAGGACATTGAGTCAATGCCAGTTGTGCATTGTCCCTTCCCAGAGCCTCAGGACAATTCCTCAGCACGGGTACCTGACATACGGCAGCCGGAGCATCTCCCTGTTGAGCAGCAGGATATCTCTTCTTATGTGCCCTCTTGCCGATTGAAAGGGGAAACGCTGCGCCCTGCACCATCACTGCCACCACATGGTCCCCAGGTAGCATCAGGACTGGGACTGCTGGGAGGTAGCAAGGGCATTGAAGTGATGGACTGGACAGCGGATGCAGAGAGGGGTCTGACATTCATTGTGTATGAGCTGGCAGGGGACCCAAGCTATGATGTGATCCAGTCTTTCTTCCTTTCTCCAGGAGCCCTGTATGTACTGGTGGTAAATTTGAGTGCCTATGTCCCTCAGCACTTCTACCCCTCTGTGGGCTATTTCTTGCACTGGCTTGGTTCCAAGGTGCCCCATGCTGTGGTCTGCATGGTGGGAACCCATGCTGATCTCTGTGCAGAGCGGGAGTTGGAAGAGAAGTGCCTGGACATCCATCACCAGATTGCTCAGCAGGAGAAGAGAGATGCTGAGGGACTGCAGAGCTTGGTCCAGCAGGTGGATGAGGCTCTGGGACAGGACTTTGACCTGCGCTGTTCCAGCCCGCACGCTGCCTTTTATGGGGTCTCAGACAAGAACTTGAGGAGAAAGAAAGCCCAATTTCAGTACCTTCTCAACCACCGCCCACAGATCCTATCTCCAGTGCTGCCTTTTAGCTGCCGGGACCGTTGCCAAGTGCGTCGCCTGCGGTACAAGCTCCTCTCGGTGGCTGAGCACCGGGATATCTTCCCAAACCTGCACCGTGTGCTGCCCAAATCCTGGCAAGTGCTGGAGGAGCTGCACTTTCAGCCACAAGCTAAGCAGATGTGGCTTAGCTGGTGGGACTCTGCCCGGTTGGGCTTGCAGGCAGGCCTGACAGAAGATCGGCTCCAGAGTGCCCTGTCCTACCTGCATGAGAGTGGGAAGCTGCTGTACTTCGAGGAGCACCTCACCTTGCGGGAGTATGTGTTCCACAACCTGCCACGGCTCATTGACATCCTCAATGTCTTCTGCCAGCGTGATGCCACTGTGCTGCTCCAGAAACTGCTCAGCGACACCAACATTGATGAACTGAGGGCCACTCAGCTCCATCATTATGTGGAGGGCTTCTTGTTGCATGGCCTCCTCCCTGCCCATGTTATCCGCCTCCTTCTTAAGCGCCACATCCAGAGCCGGGAAGATCTGCAGCTCATCCTGGAGCTGCTGGAGAAGATGGGGCTCTGTTACTGTGTCAACAAACCCAAATGCAAGCCCCTAAATGGAGCGGCTGCTTGGTACAAGTTTCCCTGCTACGTAAGAAACGAGGTGCCCCATGCAGAGGCATGGATTAATGGCACCAATCTGAGTGGACAGTCTTTTGTGGTGGAGCAGCTTCAGATTGAATATAGCTTTCCATTCATTTTCCCACCTGGCTTGTTTGCACGCTACAGCGTCCAGATTAATAACCACGTGGTGCAGCGGTCCGATGGCAAGTACCAAGTCTATGCCTACCGGGGTAAGGTGCCTGTGGTCGTGAGTTACCGGCCTGCCAGGGGAGCTCTGCAGCCAGACACTCTGTCTATTGCTAGTCATGCATCCCTACCAAATATCTGGACAGCTTGGCAAGCTATTACTCCTTTAGTGGAAGAACTGAATGTTCTGCTCCAGGAATGGCCAGGCTTGTACTACACTGTGCACGTCCTCTGTTCAAAGTGCCTTAAAAGAGGGTCACCCAACCCCCACACTTTTCCAGGTAAGGCACAGCCCTGTTTGCCTTTCAGTTTAGTGGTATTTGTCTTAGCTCTCCCTNTTTTTTTTTTTTTTTTTTTTTTTTTTGTGTTTGCTCCAGCTTCTTTCACTGGTGACTGGAGTCATGAAAGAGAATATTGGGGTATCTCTGAGGAGACAGGCTTAAAATAACCCTGTTCTGAAATGAGAGTGTTATATCCTCTTTTGTCTGTGCCTTTTCTCCCATCTTTTTGGGTTTTGGCCCCGAGCATTGGTGATGCTATTGTTGCAAGGGCTCTGACCTGCCCTTGTTTTGATTCCTTTGAATCACACTGCAGTTTTTTTTCCTAATTCCCTTTTTCTTGCAGCTTTCATTTTCTTAAGGTTATCTGTCAACTGCAAATAGAGGTGCCTGAAGGATCACAAATGTCTCATCTTTGCCCCCTTCCAACCCTCCACCCCCAAAGCCTGGCCTGAGCTGCGCATGCTCTGAATGCAGGAGAGCTCATTTAGTAGACAATGGGTATAGTGGTGTCATGTATAAAAAAGTAATTTCTAATATGGGAGCCCTGTCTCTAGCAGGAAGAATTCCTATTTGAACATAGGGGGACACACCATCTTCTTTGTTTGATGTCTCACCTAGAAGCAATTACCAGACTGTGCCTTTTGGAGCTATTCTTGAAAGCAATTATTTCCCTGCTTCTCTTTTCATCTAAAAAAACCCCACAGTCTCCCTCCTCTGGAATATGACTGGTTGTGACAGTTTTAAAAGGCACCACATTTTAAGGCATGGGTTTGTCCTTGGTGTTTTCCTGCAGCATCTGTTTCACTTTGAGTGCAGGTACTGCTTCCTAACCCATGTTCACTCTCTACTGCTGCATTTGTTCTGGGGCACTAGGGGGGCTTTGGTGTGTAAATCTATGTGTGTAAATCTATGTGAAATCAAAATGCACTTTTAACTGTAAACAATGCTCTAGAAATATGATTTTTAAAAATATATATATACACATACATCTCTGTTGGGACTATGTTGGAGAGTTTTTATTTACAGGTAGTCTGAAATTGAGGGAACTTAAGTGTGATTTGAGTTAAAGCAAGCAATGGTGCTGAATTAATTCATAGGCAAATGTGAATAATAAGGTGTGTTTTGGGGGATTGTTTTAGTTGTTGGGTTTGTGTTGGTTTGGGTTTTTGTGTTTGTTTGTTTTCTCTGAACCTTGAAAATAAGGAGATGCTGTTTGCTCCTCAGCTGGTGTCCTGGCACTGTCGATTGCATCTCCTTCTAAATGTGGTAGCTTATGTAAAGACTTGGGTTGGGGGATGAACCCACGGTGCGTATTGCTGAGTGGGGAATGCATGCTGGGTCTTGCAGCTGACCTTGTACTTAGGGCAACAGTGAGCTGATTTCCAAGAAACCTCCAAAGACTGAAAAAACCCCATAGAACCCTTTAAAAAAGCAAAACAACCCAAGCAAACAAAAAACCCCCAACCTTAAAACATAACAACCTTGAGATCAAAACCAACCAATGAAAAAGCCTTCCACCAAAATCTTCCTTTTTTCTTCTGCCTTTTTTTGTTTTTTTGGTTTGTGCCTGATTTTTTTTTTTTTTTTCATCCCCTGGTGTGTGAAGGTGGTGCAGTAGAAGTGAAATGTGAAAGAGGAACCAGACTGCATCTTTCCTGACCAGTGATAGTCAGAGAAGATCTGGAAGCATAAAGGGGGTACTGAAATCAGAGGGCCCTTTTCATTGGATTTTGCTGTGCCTTATATGCTTCCTTACAGATAGGGAAGGTTTTCTTTTACCTGAGAGCCAGGATGAGTGTGCGGTACCTTGGTCTTAGGAGGAGCAGAGGCTTTCATGACAGGCCTCTGAGTGCCACCTGAGTGGTGATGCCGATGGAAAGGGAGCTTCAGCATTTCCAAAACTCTAAAGGGAGAAGCTGGGCCTTGCTACAAGTGTTGAAGCACTTAGTATGCCAAGTAACCCTGCCTTGGGGCCGGGAGTGACTGCCTTACCATGAATACTATGTGACTGTAGCTGGTAGAAGAGTTCATTGAGAAGACGAATATGTTTCAGAGGCAGGGCTTGTTTGTGGATGTGCTGAAGTGTGACTGAAAGCTGCAATTAATGGAGGAATCTGCCTGCCGCCTTGGATGATGCTTTAAGCTAGTCCAACTATAACCTAGATTGTATGAAAAAAGTGGCTGGAGGTGGTCTGTATGCAAGCATCTAATGAAAAATATTATTTGTTGTGTATCTGGTCTATAGGGGCTCCAAAGCAGTCTTTCCTCTAAACAGCAATTGCAAAGCCAAAGCCTTAAAAAAAAAAAAAAAATCCTTCTGATTTTGTGGCTCAGGAGATATGTGTTTAAAGTCATGCTGTTAAGCCAGCTCTTGCGCCAGGAAATCGTGGTTGGCATAAATTTTAAACAGGGTGTAGGAAAGAGATGGATCTAATGCTATGAAAATGCATAGCAAGAGAGATACCTGTTTCTCTGTTTCCCTGCCTATGGTGGCAGGGTGGAACTAGATGATCTTTGAGGTCCCTTCCAACTTAAACCATTCTATGATTCTTTCCAAGCTCTTCCAGTGGAAATCCCAGGCAATTTTGATGCTGCTAATTCTTAAATAGGGATGTGGTCTCTTTAGAACTGCTTTGCTGAAGAACTGCTTTGCTGCCTGTTGACCTTAATAAGGGAAATATTTCTGTGGAGACACTGCCAAATTCGTGCTCAAAAATGGAATTGCAGTCTGGCTGTGTCTCTGGTTGTGCAATCTGTGTTGTCATTCTTGAAAGCAGTGGTGCATTCTTTGGTCACCCAAAATTTTCATTGCGATGCCCTTCGTTTTTCAGGAGTAGAGTATTAATCCTTGCTTTTCCTTCCCATCCCTTCTCCCAGCCTTGTGTGTGTGCACTCTGTAACTTACATGGATAATGTACACAGAAATTATCTAAGAACAAGCTAGGGTGCAGAGAAATTAGGGTTTATTGCAAATAAACACTGAATAAAAGCGATATAAAATTCCTTCACGGGGTCCTTTTAAGGAATTTTTTGTCTTTGAAACAGCTTTGTTAGCTGGGTGAAATAGTAACTGAATTGGCACCTGAGCTGGAATTTCAGTGTGCTTTGGGGCTGTAGTCATCTGCTTGGCTGATAACTGGTGTTTTTATTTATTTATTTACATTTGTACTGTATGTAAATAACAGTATTCCCACCAGGCTAAGAAAGGTATATCTATTTTTAGAGTTGACAACAAGGATAGTTCATCACTCTGAGGTGATGAAATCTCAGTTGGGTAGTTGCAGGCACTGTGAAATATGAGATTTTTTTTTTAGTGCAATGTTCTATTATCCCCTTGACTGAAGGCCTTTTGGATTGTTCATGTCCCATTGAGCGACGTTGGATTGGAGGGGTAGAGGTCCATTTGCCATCTGATGGTATACACATGTTCTTTGTTTATATGAATGTGGCTGGGTTTTCCAACCTTACCTTTGTGTGCACATACTAACCGTTCTGCTGCTCTGTGCTAGGCTAAGTCTGGCTCACCTCAGACTCTTCCAGACTGTGGTGTGCACAAGGTGTCCTAATGTTTGGAGTAGGAAGGGCTGCTTTTGATGAGTGATTTTCCTGTATTCTTGCTTATGAAGAAAGCCAGGGACTTTGTTGCAGAAAACAGGCAAAATGCTGTCACAAGCACACCAAGGTGATTTGCCTTTTCACAGATAAAAAGTGTGACACAGAGAGGGAGCCATGGGCAGAGATGACATGTGTGACCGCAGAAGCCCCTCTTCAAAAGTACACTGCAGAACTACTGGGGGGCTTTGAGAGGTGCCGGAGGATTGTCTAAGGGTCTCCTGTAGAAAGTCCACATCTTACACCTGCCTTTCCACTCCCTTTCTAAGGTATCTAAACAGGGAGGAGGTCACAAGCCTCTGCTTTGCCTGTCTCCTGCATCAAAGGTGAGCAGAAATAAGGATTACATGCAAGTCACCTTCAAGGTAAAGGTGGAGGTATCATAGTGTTAATTCCTCTGTGAGACTCTGTGGCCTAATTCATGTGCAAGCATGAACTCCCATGGTGGTTGGGGTGGAGTCAGGAGATGGAGAGGTGGAAGATCCCATAATGCATCATGCAGTCAAGTGCCCTGGAGTAAAGTGCCTTGCAAGCTGAGGAGGAAGCAGGTGTGACTGGTTTTGTAAGAAGGGCTTAGAAGTTGCTCCAAAATCTAAGCTGCTGCTCAATGACAGCCTGATGTCAGGTATGTGATTGCTCCTTGTAAGTGGCTGGGGTTTTCTTCCACAGCAATTGAGGTAGCCCAACACCTGCTTGTTAGAGCCCAATGCTAGCATTTCACAGCCTTTAATTTTCCCCATTTGAGGGTGTAGTCTTTTTTGCCAGACTTTCAAAGTAGAAGCTGCATCTATTCTGAAGCTGTTATGCTCTCCTGGAGGCTGTGGCTTTAGCAGAGTGCTGTTGTGTTTAGAGACACTAGGGCAAGACTTGAGTGGAGCAGGAGCACTAGACACGGATGATCTAGAAGGAAAAAGCTGAATGAGACTCCAGTTTAGGAGCACATGAGTTGCTGAAACTGGGGAAGCTCTAGAGATGATTGTTTATATTTAGCATACTAATAAGCTGATTTCTCTGCTGGTGAAGTGTCAGTTTTAAGTGGTGTGACTTGCTGTGCATCATGGTGTAGAAGTAGGGTCTATTTACCACCAGGAATTTTAAGTTGTGTGTTGTGTGGTGAGTATCTGAGATCCTCTTGCTTGGTCGTGTGATAGCACATCCTCTAACTTCAACACCTTCAGCAAAGGGACAACAAACATTTCATGATCTTGGAGGAGGCAGAGAAATTACCAGAGGAAGAGTATAATATGCAGCATGGATCGCTACGTGGTGGGGTGTAGGTGTGGGAGTGAGTCCTTACAAAGAGCTAGAGTAGCCAGCACAGAGCTGGGCTTGTTTATCTCTGGTTTGGGGTGGCATGGGAGCAGGAGGAACAAATACAACTGTAGATGCCCAGAAGAGAGACTGGGGCTTTGAATTTCCACCTTAAAGCTGTCCTGCTGTCTGCACTGTGTGGTTGCTTTATGACATCTGCATTGTTTTGTACTGTATTTGGTTGGGGTCTTGCTTGTTTTTTAAGGCTCCTACTATGATAAATTACTTGAAATTAGAATGGCAATGTGCATATTTAACACCAAAGGAATCCTCTTCCTTTTGTTAAAAGTTGCTGTGCGTTCCTGCTAGAGGAAAGGTTTCCTGGTATGTCCGCTTGGTACAAGAAAACTTACTTTCTTTGTTCTTTAATGGCTTGGCATGTACTTCCTTATTCATTCCACATGGGAGTAGTCTGTGGGCTTGGGGCTTCTGGACTTTGAGCTGCCATGACTGAACCAAGGAAACACTAGATTTGGTTGAGTGGATCTCTCTAGTGTGATTGGTAAAGCAAAGCAGGGTTCTTGGCCTTTAATGCATTACTTATTTTGGGTTCTGGCTTTAATTTTTACTGAAATATATCTTTGCAGGAAATGACGTACAAAAGAGATGCTCAGTAATAAAGATTCTTTATTTCTTTGCATAAGAACGATTTTAAAGCTACTGACTGTTAGAGCAAGAAAAGGTTAATGTAGGCTTTTACCTCTCAAAGTTAACTGATGACATGAGTACTGATTTGTGCTCTGTTTCAGCATGCTGTGGATACAGATGCCATGAAATGTGTTTTACTTCCTGCTGTGTGCATGCACTTCTGGTGGTGTGGTTCTGTCAGATTTGTGTTCTCAGAAGTCATCAGAGTATAGTTCCTTTTTCAATCTCTTCCTTGCTTGTGGTACTTGTACTTGCTTATGCAGATGTGGGCAGCTGTGAGAGTGAGCAGGCTGGTTGATGTCAAGTAAGGCCACCTCTTCTCAAGTGAGCTTGACAATTTAAGGGTGTGCTACTTAAGGGAGCTTCTTGTAGGGATGAGGAGTGGGGAGGGAATCCTCGAAGTATCATGTCAATTATAATGATCAAACTCTTGCTGCTGAACAGAAAATGTACTTTTGGCTAGCTGAGAACATACCTGTTTTTGAGAAAGCAGTGTATCTGGATTGTAGGAGTGCCTCCTTGGTCTTCTATATGGTGATTTTTTTTTTGCAGCAGGATTGCTGATGGGGTTCTAGTGACCACAGCATGAGGGAGCCACGTCTTGTACAGAAGATGAGGAGGTCTCAGCATTTTCAGAAGCTGTTAAATGATTGCATTTTACAGCCTGTAATGGGAAGATCACCTCTGTGGATGCAGCCTTTCTCCCAACAGCTCAGCTGGAACAAATTTGTCCTCTAGATGTTTCATGGTTGGGAACCAGATGACCTCCCCAGACGTGGTTCTTGCAAGACCTGTTCTCCTGTTGGGAGAAATTTAGTTTGGGGTGTTCATCTGGACTGTCTTTGAGGGCTGATGGGTCTGTTCCAGAGGCTGCAGGAGGCTGGTTATGTACTTTTGGTGTTTTTATGGCTAAAGCTTATTTTTGAATACTCTGATCAAGTTGCTGATGTGGTCAATGGCTGTGTGGTTTAGGACAGACTCTATGGTTAGGAGTGTCTTGTTTGTGGCCAGTGGATTGGAGGCTGTGTTCAGATCAAGCTGTGACTGCTCGAGTGCTTATCTCCTTGAGTTGTCTGTGGTTTAAAGCAAAACCTTAATTTCAGATTTGGGATTTTTCCCCACTGGTTGTTTTCAAGAGCTCTGTGCTTCTCCCAAAGGCATACTGAGTACACTTATTTACTGGTTTTAGCTGTGGTTAGGTTGGACTGCAGAGGGTGGCTGTGAAACTAGCCTGGGATCTACAGACCTTACAAGGTAACATTAATTTAAAATTCATAATTCATCATGGCAAGCTCTGCATAAACTGGAAGACAGCTTTGGGGTGAGCTGGGCACTCCTGTGAGGTAATCCATTAGACTTAGTGCTTTGTGAGGATCAAGGTAAAATGAACTGTGGAGGCAAAGTAACCTTCAAAGCAAAACAAAGCTGCATGCCCGGTTTTGCCACACATTGACTCCAAGGTGATGCTTGAATACTCCAGGAAGGAGCTGTATTGTTGTTGGTCTAGGTTAAGTGAATTGTGCTGATGAGAAGACAGAAGATTTGTGGGGGGCTTTTGTTAGCAGGGTTTCATAAGCTTGGCAAAGTGATCTCTGTAAGACCCTTATGGAAGCAATATCAGGATTTCTTCTCCTTTACCTGGTTTCAGGGTGATGCTTGCAAAGCAGCCGGTTTAGATAAGCATTTTTATTTGTGTTACATCAGAAGGAGCCCAGATCATTCTGGGAGAGATCCCTCCCCCTCCTTTGCTTGGTACCTATCACTTTCTGTAGAGTTTTCATGCTTTCCCTGTTATGGTATAACAGAAATGAAACAAAGGTACAACAGTGGTAGGACAGGATTTGTAGACCTCGTGTTGCAAGGAGATTTATTATAAAATTAACACTGTAGGGGTTTGTCCTACAAGAAACAAAAACTGTGGCACACTTTTTTCTCAAGACTGGTCCTCTGAATGATCTGTATGTAGTAACTCTTCAGTTTGTGTGGTGAATACACCTTGTAATACATCCTTTACATTTATAGCAGGTGTTTTTCCTGTCCAGCAATACAGTAGAGCAGTGGCATGTAATAAAGGACAGATCCTGCTCTTTAGCAGAGTAGCTTCCTAAAAAATTAATTTGCAGTAGTTTCCATGGCACAAAAATCTGTGCAGAGTTTGGATTGACGGAGGTGCTTGACCTAATTTGCTTCTGCTGTATGTAGCTGCTGTTTCTGCAACATGAAACAAGACAGTTGAAAAATACTGAAGGTGAGCATGCTGGCTGGGTCTTACCTGACTTTGAGAGACATGTGAAATGCATTTGGTGCCTTTACATCTCTGAAGAACTGGCAGCAGAGGGCTTCTAGAGAGGCTAATTTGTCCTAAACTTACTGCAAAAAGGTATCTCTATAGATAATATGGCCCCTTGCTACATGATCAAGAAGTGGAGGGTGGCCTTCCTGCAAAAGAAGAAACATGGATCTCTTTACAGTGGCCTCTGAAATACTATGGTGGAAGCAAGAGAATTGCAAAATTGTGCTGCAGCACAGGCCATGAGTGCTGCATCGTGCAGTGGCACCCATCTGCATCTCTAGCTGTCACTGTTCACCATTTAGTGCTTTCTTTGTTTGCTGTGACCTCTTGCTTAGGTAAAGCAGTCAGGTATGGACAGGAAGCAATTCTTCTCTGAGCAGGTAATCTTCTCGATGTAGAGAGCTGAAGTGCACAGACACAGAATGTGTAGTGTGAAGGTTCCCATTACCTGTGTCTGAACAGTTGCATTTTCCTTGCTTTCAAGGACCCAAAAATGGGTATTGGCCTGGAGTACTAATCCATTCTGAAAAGCATTCTGCTCATATTTACCTTCCTGATAATTGCATTTTGCATTTGTGTCTTACCACCCTCCCTCTGTATTTATGTATGTTTATAACTCACATATAAAGTCATTAGTGTGTAATTCACAAGTCTGTACACATGTTCTTCTCTGCTGCATTATGGGAAAAAACTGGCATAACTGCTAGCCATTGCACTTTTCAGGATTGCATCCTCAATAGATCGTGAGATGCAGCTGTATTTAATGCAGTGTGAGATACAGAATGTTTCCAAGTATTTATGCCAAATTATTTTTTTTTTTTCCTCAAAAAGGGCTGAGCATCTGGAGCCTTGTTTGTATTGGAGCTAAGGGAACTTGGGGCAACTACGAAAATTAGATGCTGCCTTGTTTTTGTAATTAGATGTCTCTTTTCCTTTATCCTTCCTCTTCTCTGTGGAGCAGGGCGTGGCTCACAGGAGCAAAGGCCTTTCTTTGCAGGAGGATTTAGTCATGATGGGACTGGAGCTGGAGCAGATGAGATGGTAAAGAGGCATCTGAACTGCTCAGCACGCATTGGGAAATCTGTAGCTTTAAAGACGTCTTGCAAATTGCAGACTCACCTGGGAACTGCCCAAGGCCATGGAGAATTGTAAATCCAGACAAATTGTTATGAGACTGAACAACAGCTGTGTGATGCCAAACTTTCACTCAATGATGGCAAACTGTGTTTTAAGAGCACTGTAGGTTGAAAATACAACTGCTGGCTTGTCTATCACTCTTTCTCAGTGTGGGCTCTGAGCCAGCCAGCCTCTGTCCCACCACTACACTTTCTGTATTACTCTATCTTGCACCACCACCACATCGCTAAGTGCCCCAACCAGGAGTTAGCAGGGAGAGCTGAGATGATCTGTGCAGACTCAGAGTAATCCTCAGATATTCCTTTGGATGATTTGGCTTTCCTGGGGAAGCCTCATCTAGACATGTACCTTCAGGAAGCCAGCATCCTGTGTTTAGGGAGATGCAACCAGACAGACCTCTTTCCATGCTGCTGAGGTGCCCCAGACTGGGAGAAAGGCAAGAGAGGAACAGACTTGTGTTGATAATGTCTGTAATGCTGCATCAAGGGGATGAGACAAAGGATTTTCTGTGTATTTCTTTACCTGGTCTGCGTGGTGCTTCTTATCCACTTGCTTTGTGTGACTGTATTTTACAGGTAGAACTGCTCGATGGGGTCGAATGTGTTTGGTGGCAGGTTTCCAAACCAGGGAGTCAGCAGCAAACTCCAGGCCTACTTACATATGTTGTGTAACCAGATGAGTTTTCAGCTCCCTGTGCATTTCTCTAAATCATTTTTTTTGAGCAGGCTCTTGCTTTGTCTGAGAGAGATTTTGATACTTTTATTTCAGATAACGATGCATGCACTGGATATGGCAAATTGTTCTGTCCAAATGACTCAAGCAGCTAAATTTAGGAAATCTATCAAAGAACTTCCCTGCTTCTGTGATCTGACAAAGTATTTCTTGGTCATTATTTTCTTTCCTAAGGAACAGCTTTAATCTCTTTTGGTTGAGCACTACATGATGGCTACAATGTAAAAGCAGACATTGGTTTCTGTGAATTAAGTCAGCAGTGCTGCAGCTTCAGGGGTTTGAGAGCAGACTGCTTATGCTGAGCTTGTGCCAGCACTGTGTTGGGGCCCCTGGGCAGGCCTGCTTAGCTCCCTCAAGCCTTGCCTTCTTGGCAGAGGGGCTCAGAGCTCTTAAAACAGTAGCAATAAGCCCTTTACTCTGATAGCAGTTAAATTCTTCAGCATCTTAGAGGTGTAGTGATTGGCAGTAGTGCTGGATTGTAATGCCCAAACATCATGCGGATTCTAGGAGGGTAGTGTAGGGAAGATGGTGCTTCACTGGCGCTCAAGAAGGGAGACAGCTGCATGTGCAATTGGGGTCTGTGTGGGAACCTGTCAGACCTCTGGTTTCATAAGGCTCCTTAACATGAACTTCCTTTTGCTGTACCTTGTTATGGACCAGGACTGAGCCATTACAGGTTTTTAAAGTACTGCTGTAATCATGCCCCACTGGAGCACCTTGAGCTTTTGGTGTCAGGAATATATAGGTCAGGCTTTCTAACTTTTTTACTGGTTTTGAGGAGGGATTTTTTGCCTTTCTTAAAAGCCAGCTCCTTTGTTAAAGCTGCTGCTGAAGCTTTGAGCTCATATTTTAATATAGCTAATCGCTCTACTTCAGCTGCATTCTGACTCATCTCCGAACATCCCCCACCTGCTTCCACATTGTGATGGAATTGAAGGCAGACAACTGGGACATGGGGAAGAAATGCCATTGCCATTGCTTGTGTGCTGGCTGCAGTATCTTGGAAAATTTTAATTATTTTTAACTTTCTGGTGGAAAGTTCTGCACTGAATAGGTGAAAATGGAGGTGATGGGAACCTTGCTCTAGAACTTTGGTCATCTCCAGGTACTTTTGCCTAACTCTGTGATGATGTTAGAGAGCAACATAGAGAATTAATTTCCTGTGTGTGTTGTCCCTGCTAAGAAATACAGTCAGATCTGTGTGCCTGAACCTGTACTGTGGGGGATTTGAACAGGGAGTGTCCATCCTGATGGTGAAGGAGAAGGTGGTGATTCGGTATTGGTGACATTTTCATGCTAGCTTTAGAGAAAAGCTTAGAATTTCTCAGAAGTGTGCCCAGAGCAAGCCCTGCAGACTCTGAGGTGATAGTCACTGGATTTTGTCAAGATCTGAACTAATGCTTGTGTGGGCAAATAGCTCATCTAGTAGATCTTGGAGCCTTCTTAGAATAAGATACTGAAATAAATTACCAAGAATTCAGTCTCATGTGCATCTTTTCCTAAGCAATATGTTTGTGCTTCAGAAGCTTGGCCAAGCTTTCTTTGGATGAAATAAAAGTTTAGGAACCTTCCTTTGGGATCAGAAAAAAGTACCTTTCTCTGTTTGTTTTGTAACAGAAAGCTACTATGAAGCTTTTGAAGATTATTTTAATTCTTAATTTGTTCCTTGTCCTTCTTTTGAAATAAATCACATCTTTCTTCTACAACAAGAAAGAGAGCATAGCATGTTATGTGTATACACATAGGCACATTTTTTAACACCTTCAGTGAAGCTAAACTATGAACATTAAGAAAGTGTTGCCAGACAAGTCATGCTCAAGTTTAGAGATTCACACAGGAATCTAAATTTAAAAAATAAAACAAACCCAAAACCAACCAAAAAAACCCCACCCACCCAAACCATTGGGCTGAAGAAGGTGTGATGAGAGGTGCTTGATATACTGGTTTGGGGAGTGCAGTGGGCTAACTCATGAGTCTGTGACTTGAATGTATGTCATAGCACTTTACAGATGTGGAAAATTCACTTCCCATTAAAAGGCAGCAGCTGTAAGCATGGCTGATGTCTTCAGGCAGGCAGAGTATTGTCACTGCTGACTTACTGCAGGACTGCTCTTGCCTCTGGATAGTAGGGTGGATGCTGGCAGTGCCACCCTTGTGGAGAGGTTGGGCAGCTTGAGTGCAGTTCACGGCCAGTTTGGCATGACAAGTTATGTTTGATGGTAGACCTTTGGTCAGGCTCCAAGTCAGCATTTTGTCACTCTTCCCTGTTTCCCAAAGTTTTTAACAGTAGCATTCTCCTGAAACAACACCTCTGGTTTAAAGCCATGTCATAAACCTGCCTCTGCTCTGCAGCTGCTGTGTCATCTAAATCTTGCATGTGGTTCTGCTTCTCTGAGATATCCCACCTGTGCTCATCCCCTTCTGAGCCTTGCAGGTAAGTGTCAAAGGAGCTGCCCACAAGGTTGTGGCTGTTCTGGAGACAAAATTTTTGCCATTCCAGCTCTGTGCTGCTTTTATCCCCAGTTGCATAACACAATGTGATGCAGATAATCTGGTCCTTGTTACCAAAATATTTAAAACTCCTTTTTCATCAGAAGTAATTTTTAATAAAGCTTGGCCTTGCTCAGAGGACTATTCTTTTGACTCGTGTGATTAAGAAAAAATGCAAGAGATTGAGACAGGTATGAGGGAACCAGATCACAGAGAAGGGACACTAGTGCCTTTGTCTGGCTCCCAGAAAGTTGCTGACAAAGCCTAGAACTATGTGACATGTTTACCCTAGCACCAAGCATGCAAAATCTTCACATGCAGATAGGAGCAGCCAGTAGGTCAGTGTTTTCTCTAAGTTTTTCCCTCACAGAACAAACTTTTGGTGGTGGTAGAGGGAAGAAGAGGCTCTTTTTAGTCCATTCTGGCTCATGCTCCCTCTTTAAACTATTTATGTCTGAAACTCTGGCTGTCTTCCAAGACGGATCCTTCTGAGGGGGTTGGTACTAGGCACATCCAGAGGAGAGCCAGCCAGCTTGCAGCTCAGGTGTGTTGGTGAAACATCTGAGGAAGAAGCAAGGGCTGGGTTGCAGTGATACTGGTCAGTAAGTTCCTCAGAGTTGTCTCCTTGGTGGAAAGCTGCCTGAAGAAAACAGGGGACCAGGAAGGAATTCGATTGTGTCAGAGTCCCATAGTGGAGCAGGCAGCTCCTGGGAAGGTGCAGGAGGATAGGGGAGATGGTGGTGATGAAGTGGAATGTTCTCTGGGCAATGCTGCTGCCTCCCTGGGGGGCTGATGAGTTCTTTACAGCCCCTGGGCAAACATGACTTCTGTAAAACTGAGGGTTTTAAAAAGGCAAAGACATGTGCTGCAGTTTATTTTTGGGCACTGAGATGGCTTTTAGCAGGCAGTGAAGTCTGCAGGAGTTAAGTAGCAAAGCTATTGTTTCTGAACTCCCATGACTTACTATTGAAAAGTGTTTTAGTGGAAGGATAAGAAGTAGGAAGAATTGGTTCTAGCAGAGGACGTAAACCACCATAATGTGAAATCCAGCACCTTGGGGAAAAGGTGTTTGTAAGCAAAGGTTAGTTACTCCCTTGATTTACAGCTGTTAGTTACCTGTTCAAATATTAGGGAATTAGAGAGTTCAAAGAAAAATGCTTTAAATTATTGGAAATGCCAAGGAATCACTGAAGGAAAAAAAGTAGTTCTCATCTGCTCTGGAAAAGGAGGCAAGTGTAATCTCTTAATGGTGAAAGGACAGACAGCTTTGTTTGTGACTGTTGAGCAGTGCAAAGCCAGCAGCCTGCTCAGACTTCAAAGACAGCAACTTTGGTGATAGCAAAAATACCTTACACCACCTCTGTCAATACATTTCAATTCAGGCTCAGGGCTCTGTGGAGGTGTTGTATGGGCACTGCAATGTACACCAGCAATGCCTTTATAGAAAATACCAGTCTGTGAGACTAAGAGGAAAGCTGTCTCTCCCCTCTGTGCTCTGCAAATCTGATTTCACCTATATAGCTTTATGTGAATCTGTTTCACAAGGAAGAAGTACTTGACCTAAGGATGTACTACTGAAACTTCAGTGTAAAGGGTTAAACTATATGCAGAGAAGTAAGTTAGAATGATGACCTTAAACTTAAGGATACTTCAGTGATCCTGCAGGTTCCTGCTCAGCTAAAACCATATCTGTGTTCAGCGTGTAGCATAGTGTTAGTTATTAAATAGCAGGATGTGGGCAGCTTTATAGAAGAAGCACCAAGCAGGCATTTTTCTCTAATTAAGCACAAGCCTGGAATGACGTTGATATGCTTGCACAGATCAAATTCCACGGTAAAGTGGCTCCAATAGAAAGTCGTGTTAATAGATCAAAGTAAGCGTGCATTTGCTTTGGCTCAATTAACAAGTGAAACACTTACTTGATGTAACATTTGAGCCTGAGTGGGACTTTCGGAATTTAGACTTTGCTCTTTAGACTAGTTGATGATGGAGGAAAAAAAAAGAAAAAAAAAAGTAATCATTCCTTTGCTTAAGTGGGCTTTGTGGTCATCCTGCTGAACAGGAAGAGTTTTAGAGAGACCAGAATAGCTTTAGAAAGGAATATAGCACATGGGTCTCGCCTTAAATGATCTGGATGAGAATGCAGGTTTGAAAAATCCAGCATTCTCCAATTCAGTTTGCTGAACATGCTGAAGCCTTGTAATGACCTTGGGGCAACAGCAACTTATGGGGCCAAGTTGCTTTTATCCAGGAAGGAGTTTATATAATCCCAGGTAAAACTTTTTGACAGCACATATACATGCATGTTTTGCATATATGATTTGCATTGTTCTTGGCTGGCACAAGGCAAATCAACTAAAAAAAAAAACCCAAAACTCCAACAAAACCCAAAACAGAAACAAAAATCCAAATATCAGCAAAAGGCCCCAAATAAACAAAAGCATTGTAGCAGAATGTAAAAAACTGCTACAAGGGAAACTGCAGTTTTTTTGCTCCCGAGCTGGGCTTTGCTAAACGTTTGTTTGAGAAGAGGGGCTGCATAGCCAGGGGTCGTACCTTCAGCTGTGGCATGCATGGACATCTTGTGGGGATGGAGCAAGCCAGATGAGGAAAAAAATTGCCCCAGAAGTTCTCCCAGTCTGTATTTATCTTCTGCACTGGGATTGTTTATTGAGTAATAGTTAAAGACACTTTGCCAGTTGCTGTTCCTGTTTCTTCATGAAGCATTTGTGAGCTTCTTGAATCTACAGCATGTTGAAACAAGAAGTTTTGCCTGTGTCAGTTCTTAATTGAGTGCACCTCAGTACCTGCAGTGGCTGGGAAACCTACCAGCTTCCCAGTTCTTGCACTGGAGCAGGCAGAAAAATGAACAGCCTGTTCTGGGTGCAATGCTGCAGCCAAACTATTGTGATGGGAAAATGTCTTGCAGACTTGCTTGATTCTCTAAATTTAGCAGAGGGGCAGGCTGAGCCTTGACCCTGCCTCATCATTTACAAAAGGCTGGAAATCTGTGGGACTGAGTCCTGTTAAGCAAACCCCACTAACCCAAGGGTTGGCTTTTCTGATAGCAAATTATTAATGTCATGTGATCCAAACACAGCAAAGAGCCAGGGCTGGTAAGATGCTAATCGATCCTGATTTTTTTATTTTTTTTTTCTTCTCCCCTCCCTGTAGTAGGACCTGCAGTATGCTAATCATCTGAGTGAAAGAAAGCTCAGCACCTCTTCCATGATGGCAGTGTAATAGCACTGTAATAACTATTTGGAAAGATATGCTCAGGGCTGGTGGGAATTATTGCCATTTGGACTGGCTACAACTGGCATCTAGCATTTTGGTAGATGCTCTGTGTGCAGTTATGCCTTGCTGTTACTGGCTGAGAGTAGACAGATTGAGGCTGTCTGCAGCTGGTGTCTTGCCTTGGCAGAATGGGAACATGCTCATGGCAGATATGTCTGAAGGGGAGAAATTGAAAATAATGAAAAGGTAGATTCTGGGCTTGGCTATTCAGTGATAGGCCTGTTTCTGTTCTGGGATGAGGATAATTCACACTGAGCTCATTACACCATGACTGTCTCTTAAAATGCCTTGACAGTTGATTTTGTTCCAGCTAATAAGGTCCTAAAATGTTAATGAAGCAAATCAATTTTTCATGCCTTTGTATTGCAGTCATCTGAAAGTGCTGTGTTGCAATCTGCTAATTCAAGAAGTTTTTTAGGCCTTAGAAGGACAGCAAAATGTTCAACAATTTGGACCATCTTTATTTTCTATATCAGCTTTTTCTCAGGGCTCCCTCTCATCTCCTGAGTCCTTATGCTCTGCTGTTTATTCCTTCGCTTTGGTCACTTCCTTTCTCCAGTCCCTCTTCTTATCACTTACAGGCAGAGGTGGTTTGTGCCCATCTTCCCTGTGGCACAGGGAGAATAAAGTTGGAATAGCCAACAACGGGTAGAGATGAATCTGGAACCAGAGAGGCTAATTCATGCTAAAACACTGTTTCATCAAACTCAATGTATTTGAAATAGAGTGGAGAAATGGCACCATGTTCACCCTTCCTCTTCTTTTTTTGGAGGAGCTGGTGGTGTCAAAAGTCACAGCCTTCTTTCCTCACAGCAAGTCTCTTGCTGAAATGGTTGAGATAGAGAGCATAAGTGCTCTCTATGCTCAATATTTCATGAGCTGTGGAAAGAGGAGAGAGTGCATGCATCATGTGGCCATATTGGTGGTACATCAGCTACTTGCACTGGGTTAAGAATTAGGTATTTGTCAACCATCCTTTATTTCTCCAAGCTGTTTATTTCATCACGTCAGAAGGAAATGGAAGGGCTCAAACTTTCATGACTGCTCCTAGAGTTATTTTGATTATTTGCTATTACTTTGCCCATTCTGGTTTCTGTTGTAGAGATAGGAAATATTGAATTGTGAGGTATGTGGAATGTATGGGCTTTTATGTTTTGCTTTTAATTGAATTCCAATTGTAACTATAATTAGCTTCTGTGTGCCTAAGAAAAAGGTTATTAACTCATGTTTTGGGAGAGCCATGGAGTTTTCCAAGTTTCATACTTGGAAATCTTGTACCGCCACACTGGTCAGGGATGATGTCAAATAATTCATGTTGGGGAAATCTGTGGATGAAATCTGAATGGGTATTTTTATCTGAGTTGAGCATCTAAACTGCTTCCAACACAAATTCTCTTCCCACAGGTACGCTTGGTCTAGTGCCAAAACTTTCACCAGCATTTTTGCAATCACTGAAAGTGTGTCAGTGTCATCTTCTGCTGTGACAGTAAAGGGTTAAGAACTAGCTGACCCTGTCATGACCTGGAGAGGAAGAAAGATATTTAACCCCCTTAAGCCTTCCAGTCTCTAGCTGGCATTTGTGTGACCTCTCCCCTTTCCTGAATAAGTAAAATTAAAGGTAGCAATTGTCAGGGACAGCTTGTCTCCCTGTCTTCTGGACAGGCCTTGCAGGCACTTCACCCTTTGTTATGGCCCTTGGCTTCTTGCCAGGGTGATAAGCCTGGTACCTTCCTTGGGTAGGAGGTGAAGTGCAGAGTAATCTTTGTTGTGGTGGCAACAGCTGCTTGTGATCAAACTGAGCAAAGTGCAGCTTCTGCAGTAGATCTGGGATTCCTGGTCTGGGGTGTGCTGGTTTTAACTAATTGGAGAATTTGAGTGAGAAATTAGACTATTGGCTGAGAGAGGAAAACACAGTATGTCACTTCACCAGAGCTTTACTGAGAAAGAGAAAAAAAATGTTTTTTAAGTATTGTAACCAAGATGTTAGATATCAGACGGTTTCAGACCGCTCTGGCTGCGGCTACTTCTCTTGCGTGGTCTCCTTTGTCTCTGCCTTGGCAGCTAATTCTCAGTAATTCTACTAACTTCTTCCCTACTACTAATCCCCCTGGCTGATCTACCTCAGCTTATCTGCAGCATCAAGAGGTGGTGAGATAAGATTGGGGAAAGGTGGTAGGGGGTGGTTGGTTACCCCTCTTGGGGATTTTGGTTTCTGGGAGGGCTGTGGTGTTTCTGTATTACCTTTTCATTGTATATATCTGTAAATATCTGTTATACCTTGTAAATATTTGCTTGTATATTGTGCATTGCTGTAAATATAAAGCTTCATTTACCAACTTCCAGTGTTTTGAGTCCTAGCTGGGGCTTATCTCAAAAGGTGTGGGGGGCAGGTAACTGCTTAAACCACCACAGGGAACTGCAGCTTTAGGTCCTGAAGCTTGACCTAGACCTGTCAGCTCAAAGTTGAAAAGCACTCCTGCCTGTTTTCCAGAGATCCACCACGGTGGCTGTTCCGTGTTTCTGGCATCAATTAAGAGCCTTGGGAAAATATTTTCCTCAGCAGCCAGCTGAGAGAAGGTTCAAGGTAAGCCATGTACATGGTCACATCCAGAGTTGTGAGACAGAGTTGAGGATCTTTGCTGTCAGCTTCTGGTCTTGGGGATTCATCTCTGCAGGTTGGTCTTTACCTTGCAACTGACCACCTTTCATACTCTGCATTTTCAGAGCAAGTTTTATGTTTTGCTTTTAACCTTTACCTTTCTTTTTTAACTATAGTTAATCCCAGGCTGATTGGTTCCTGAGCACATGCTGTGCCTAATGAGTGTCTCTGCTCACTAGCCTGCTGTTGTCATCAGTGCTTTCCAACAGGACTTTCTTCTGTAGCTTTTTTCCACAGTCTCTCTCGCTGTGGCATTTTCTCAGGCTGAGTTTTTTGTTGTTGTTTTTGTTCACTAGAGTTAAGCTCCTTTAACTAGGACTGCAATAGGAATAGGAGGGTCCTGAAACTTGTTCATAATGTGGATTTCATCCTACTTTGCTCCCTTTTGTGATGCCTCTGCAATCAGCTTCTTTATTTTTGCTGTGTTTGCAGCCAGGAGAGTAGCCTCCAGTGAGAAGAAAATTAAGTTCTTACTTGGAGATTTCTGCTCTGAACAGGTGGGGTAAATAGGGTCGCTCAGGATTCCAGAAATAAATCAAGGAAAGTGTGGAGCTCCAACTTTCTGGGGGATATTGTTGTGCGTGACATGCAGGCAGTGCTGTGAGGAGCATATTAAAAATTCATGACAACAGAGAGCAGTATTTTCTGTGCGCAATGCTTGAGAATAACCTTGTGCATTGTGCGCAGCAACATCTGCAGGAAGCAGCTCTTTCATTTCATCCAAGGAGAGTGGTGAAGATGAGACTTGGAGTGAAGTAGAACCAGGCTTGGTGTGAGACACTATCGTCTTCTCCGTCCTTCTTCCAAGACTTTTGGCAGATTTCTCATCTACTCTAGAGCTGGCTGCAAAGTCCAAGTGTGTGAGGGTGTAGTCTGTGCTTGCAGCAGAGAGTTGAATCTATGCATGTGGCTCTTCAACTCATGCTGCTTTTGTGACAGATTTAATCTAATTGTGTAAGCACTCTGGCTGTTGAACCTCAACTCAGCAGCCAGGCAGAGAAGCTGTAACTTCTCCAATCTTTGCATGGGTGAAAGGAGGTAAGACTGTGTGAAACTGAGGAGTGGCATGGGACCTGGGACTCTCTGGTGAGCCCTGCTTTCTGACTGTTGTTGGAAAGTGAGCATGGGAAATGTGCTTTGGGAGTTCAGGCAGTGCTGAAGTGTTTTATTTTTTATTATTCTGAAGGCATGACTGCTGGGTGTGGTGTTGGGAGACATCATGAGCAAGAATTAGTCATAGGAATCCCGACCAAGAAGTAGTTAAAGCTGAGATGTAAAGTCTGTCTCCTGCCAACGCCACCTGAAGTGGTTGGTGTCCAAAGGTTTTCAGCAAAGAGGAAGAGTAAGAAGGGTGTTAAGGACAAGGGACCATCATTTGCAATAGGGTTGCAAACAACAGAATGTATGTTCTTGGAGTGGCTCTGGAACATAGGCTGGAATGTTTCAGTGCAGAGGCAGATCAGGACAAATTGGTTTTGGCTGTCTCATGCCCCTGTCATGATGGACCTTCAAGTTCCCAAGGAGGCTGGAGAGAAGCAACAGCACATGGCTAGGGCTGGGATCCTTCTCATCCACTGCTTGCTGGTTGTTATAGATCCTGACAGCAGAAGTGACAGCACGAAAATGAGAAACACTATCAGGCTGATACTGTGCAAATGTTCTTCTGGGAGCACTGAGAGAAAGAAGATGGCATTGCAGTCTCACCTCTGCCCTTGCTGCAAATTGTTGATACGTGGACAGGGAACCTTCTGCCGCTTCACACAGCCATGGCAGCAGAAACTGTGTGCAGGCAAATGGTTTGGATGGGATTTTCTTCTTTGCATGTAAATCGATCTCTTGCACAGCCAAGTGGTTTACAGCTGGCCTTGTCTGGCTGCCATCATGGAGTAATTGAACGCTCCTGCAAGTACTCGCTTTTCTTGCTGTCAGCTTTCCTCCTAGCTCTCTGATTTGTCATGGGTATCTGGCATTTCACGGGTATTTCCTAAAGGGCAGTGAAGTGTGCTTTGCAGCACGCATGGGTCTGGTTGCTGGCACGGCTCCAAGGAGGGCATCTCTCCCCTAATCAGAGTAAACACGAGAATAATGTACCTAACTCTGTGCTTGACCCAAAAAAAAAAAAAAAAAGTACACTGACACTTTTCTGTGTTCCTGGCAGTAGAAGTGTCTTCCTCATACACTGAGTGGCAATGCACAATTGATCTCTGGCATATGCAGTGCCTCAGGGGTTGCAGGCACTGGCCTGGCCCAGGAACCCAGCCCACACGGCTGAAAGTTGGTCATGCCTGCATCTGTTCTGGGATAAAATGCTGTTAGTGAGGAATATTTGCTCACATAGAAATACCTGCTTCAGGTGATCTGGCTAATGCTGAGAGGAAACAAGTTCTTCTAGTAGAGTTTCGGACATGGCTGAAGGTTTGTTCCTGTCTTTGGCTGTGACCACCTGTGTGTAGTACGGTTCTTTTGAATGTTACCGGCAGCATGGCTCAACCCATCTGCCTGGGAGACTTTACAAACCAGCTTAGGCTGCAGCCAAAACCAACTGCGGTAGTTTTGTGACGGGGTCTCAGATTGTGCCTCAGCGTTATCTTGTTGTACAGTACATTTCACTCAGTTGTGGAGACCTGTTTCTGTGCAAAAAATACCAGGAGAGTAGTTATGGGAGAGATGCAACTCCAACAACTTGTGCCATTGTAAATGGAGAGAGGCAAGAAAGGTGCATTTCCTAAAGCATTTGCTGTCTGTTTGCAGGTGTGTGCTGGTTTAGCAGTTACCTGCCCCCCCACCTTTTTATAAACCATGGCTAGAACTCAGGAACACTGGAAGTTGATAAATGAAGCTTTATATTTACAGCAATGCACAAAATACAAGCAAATATTTACAAGATATATACAGTGAAAAGCTAATACAGAAAGACCATGCCCCTCCCAGAGACCAAAGTCCCCACGAGGGGTAACCAACGACCCCCTACCACCTTTCCTCCCTTCCCCAATCTTATCTCACCACCTCTTGATGCTGAAGATAAGCTGAAGTAGATCGGCCAGGGGAGTTAGTAGTAGGAAAGAAGTTAGTAGAATTACTGGGAATTAGCTACCGAGGTAAAGACAAAGGAGACCATACAAGAGAAGCAGCCGCAGCCAGAGCGGTCAGAAACCATCTGATATCTAGTGTTTTGGGTACAACACTTTAAAACTTTTTTTTTTTTTTTTCTTTCTCAGTAAAAGTCTGGGTGAAGTGACATACTGTGTTTACCTCTCTCAGCCAATAGTCTAATTTCTCACTCAGATTCTCCAATTAGCTCAAACCAGCATGAGGTGCTTTTAACCAGACTTGATGGGTGCATTTCTGCTGTCACCCAAACTGGGACTGAGATGCATCTAAATGAGGTCTTGTTAAGCAGGTACTCAGCATTCAAGTGCCGTTGCAAATAGGCCTCATGCTCATAAATCAGATGACTAATCTTAGTGATGCAACTTTTTGCTGGAAGATTGGGTAACAGACTCATTTGTGTTAGTCTTTAGCTTTGCAACAGAGTAGTTGCAGTTTTGGTTCAAATCTTAGTGGCTTCTGTGGAAGTTAACGTTAAAACCAAGGCTATGTCAAGACAAGGATAAACGTTGTGATTTGCGTGTGTTCAGTTGCAGGACAGCGTTTTAGAGGGGGCAGGCAGAACTGAGGTTTCCGGTAAAATTGTGACATGTTCCTGAAGGAATGTGCTATCAAAATACAGCCTGGCTACGGGCAGAACAAGTGCTGCAGACGTCCACTGCTCCAACTACATTTAAATGTAACAGTTAAACCAAGCAAACACCACTGCATGCCAAGCACTTGGCTTTTTCTATTGTATTAGTGCAACACTTCGTATATCTTCTCTTTCCCATGCTGTTGCAGCCCTGAAGACTTCTTTTTCTAATTTTCTGCAGTTTGAATAACTTCTGAATAAAAACATAAGGTTTTTGAAACCTCCAAGAGATTTTGGGTCTGGAGAGTTACATCCAAGCAGTGTCTCAGTACCACTTTGTTACAGCTCCGAGGATTGCGTATTGTAGTGGGATTTGCTCTGGCTTTTACTGAGCACCAACTGATGTGAAATGTGATTTAGTCATGTCTGATGTAGAACTGCAATGAGTTTATGCTGCGGAGGAGGTGAGCAGCTTGTAAAGACAAGGGATGAGAATGCTATGGTGGGAAAGCAGTGGGACAACCCTTAGCTGGGAAGGGGAGAAGTAGGGAGGGTGCACAGGTGATCTTCTGCCCATTTGGTGCATGATGTATCTTATGGAGTAATTGAGGAAAATCTTCCTTCCGGAGAGCAACCTGTATGTCAGCAGGAAATAGAGGTGAGGCTGGATAAGGTGTGGATGGGGCTAGACACTGAATGAGATGTGCTTTGTTCCTGAGGAAACACAGGGGAAGGCTGCCATAAAGCAAAGAATGGCAGACTGATGATCTGTGAGAAGGTGTTTGCCTGCAAATCAGGCATCTGTTTTGCCCTGCAGCCATTTCCTCTGCTTGAGAAATGTTCATGTAAAAATTCCTGAAGTAGGGAAATGGAAGTGGAGGCTCCAGCAGACAGACCAGTCAAATTACATTCTGCTGTTTTAAGATCTAATGGATATTAGCCCTGTCTTTAAAGCACATAATGGTACACTGATTTTGTGAGTCATCTTTCAGAGCCACTGTTTTCAGTACTATTAGCAACGCTGCAGTTTGGAAGTCACCTGGAGTTGTAAACCAGGGAATCACTGCGACATGGAGCCCTGTGGCGTACGTGCATGATGGGCTGTAGCGTGGGTTTCGGTGTGTGACAGCTCACATAATTGAGGACGCTGCCTTGCAGATTTAACTTTGAATTGCAAATACCATCAGGATTCTTCTGGTTTGGGAGACCTGTCTGCATGGCTTCAAAGCCTCTCTGCCACTTCAGGTTTGAGCATGAATGTGAGACAAAGGTAGATATTCAAACTGACTGTGAATTCAGATTGCAGTTCATGGGGGCAAACTGGAATTACCGGTCCCAGAGGTGGGCTGTCTCTCAAGAGGAACTCTGTGTGTGTTCCCTACCAAGACCTCACCTCTAATTTCATAATACCAAATGCTGCATTCCTGCCTTGGAAAAAAACAAGAGTGCCGGGTTCATCCTATCATGAGGGATGCAAGCACACCAATATGATGTATAAAGTCAAACCCTTTATTGCCAAAAGGATAGTTCTTTTATAGTGTTTCTTATCAGACTAAAACAATGTGCTTAATTCTGATGGGTAACATGAGCTCTGTACATGTTGTCCGTGCTAATCAAAAGCATACTAATTGGTTGGCATAATTAAGCACAGCCCCATTCGTTAATATGCATGATAACCTGTTATTCTCTAACCAGATGTTACACGATCTCTTACACACTTGTGGGAGGCAGCTGCCATGTTATGAGAATTAGAGACCTGTGTTCTTGTATGTCACAGATTGTTTTCCTCAACTGTGTGAAGCAAGGCCAGACTTACTATTTCACATTCCCACATAAGAGGTTTTAGATGTCCTTTTTTATGGAATTGAGAAGAGAAACAAAACAATATGTGAAGGAGAGGAAGGCATTTGAGGGTCTTCAGACATGATGGGGCTGATTGTTGTGCTATTGCTGCATATACTGGTCACTACTTCTTCAAAGCACTTCTTAGGTTTTCCTGGGGTACCTAGCAATTGCAACTAGACACAGGGAGACTTTTTTTTCTGATAATCTTTATTTAACAGCGGAAGAATTTATAGCAAGTGCATTTCACAATAAGGGAGTCCAAGGTCCATCTGTCTTGAGTGTTGTAAGTAAAACTGAGGACAGCTCACAGTGGCGGTTTAATTGATGGGTAGAGAGTGTTTTGTGGACCTGTGATTGCAGCCTGCTTATCACTAGCCTCCCTTTGTAAAGAAAGTCACTGAACTAGCTGGCAGAAGCCAGGTGTGGCATGGTGCCTCTGCCTTGAGTAGAGTTGTCTGGCACTGAAGTAGGTACACTCAGCAGAAAAACTGAGCCCTTGATGGACATGGAGGCTGCCATGCCATATCTGTGAGAGCAGACGGTACCTGCTACAGATTGTTATCAAGAGGTACTTCTGGTGCTGTGGAATGTCTAAGCTGTGGCTAGACTATGCTGAGATGTCATGTCAATGGCTGGTGAATGTGACCTGCTGGGACCAGTCAAGTATGGGGTGGAGCCAGGTAGAAACTTGAGCTGCTGTGAGTGAGCTGTTGGAGAAGTGATTCCTAGAGCTGGGCACATCTCAGCGCCTGCCTTTTGCTCTCAATATGCTGACCTGTGTCTTGCCCTGGCCACATTCCGCAAGGGTGCCAGCAGTGGGAAGCTGCCAACTTGGCACTTGAACACTAGAGCTGATGCAGCTCATTTATCAGAGGCATACTACACGGTGTGGAAATCCTACACTGCTACTTACTCAATATAGAGCTTGTACTGCCTTCATTAGGGAAGAGCTGATGGCTGGGGGTTGAGATCTGCATGTTCAGCAGAGTATAGTGTGGCCCTGGGTATTGACAGGACACAGAAGTGGTCTCCTGGCAGATGTGGCAAGTGCACTCAGGGAGAGAGGTATTAGGGAATCCTTGTGAGTATTTTACCTGGTCCTAAATATTGTTCTGGCAGGTAAGACAGGCACCCTGCAACAGGACAGCCATCACAGAACAGCAACAGCTCTCAAGCTCCTAAGTAGCTCCAGCTCAGAAACTGGAGTACTAGAGTAATAACTGGACAGCTGCAACAGGCAGAATTGTTCAGGGACACTATTCTGTTGCAAGTTGGAGGTTCTTCCCTAGAATTTCTTAGAGGACAAATACTGAACTAATGCAAAAATCACGTCTGTGGCACTGCTTTCAAACCAGCTTCTTTCTGTTTTTTAGCAAAGAAGGTGATCTTGGCAGGGTTCTTATAGTGTCCTTCTATTTGAAATAAAATAATACTTTTGTGGTAGCTTTGTAGGCGTGCATTGCTGTAATATGCA
This sequence comes from Psilopogon haemacephalus, assembly GCA_013396835.1. Taxonomy (NCBI): domain Eukaryota; kingdom Metazoa; phylum Chordata; class Aves; order Piciformes; family Megalaimidae; genus Psilopogon; species Psilopogon haemacephalus. The sequence continues at coordinate 518,251 of VWZI01011363.1, read as the reverse complement.
GATGTGAATAATAGGACTTGTATCTGTAACTTTCCCTGTCTACCAATTTCCTGCTGATGCTACAGGTCAGCTTCTTCCCTTTCATGGAGAATGAAAGTAAATTTCAAAACCCACCTGGATTCATTCCTGTGTGACCTGCTCTAGGTGATCCTGCTCTGGCAGTGCAAGATGGACTCAATAGTCTTTCAAGGTTCCTTCCAACCCCTAACGTGCTGTGATTCTGCATCCTATCTGCCTTCAAAGCCTAGTTAAAACATCTCCTAAAACCACTCTCTCAAAAGGGTCCATGTAAATGCTCTGAATCTCTAAGGAGCTCTCAGGTCTGTGTGCAATGATTCAAAACAGAGACAGGAAAGGTGGCAGATGTTACGTTTATGTGAAGCAGGTCTCCAAGCTGTAATTCACCAGTTACATGGATGAGACCTGTTTGGTCTCACTATCAGTAAGTCCTTAACAGTTCTCACTTGCATCTGTCACTGATGTTTACTTGGTATGGGGTAGGGAAAAGATGTGTTACAAGCAAAAACTGTCTTGGTGATGCTTAAATGTTGTCATTATTTTCTCTTATTCCCAGGAGAACTACTGAGTCAGCCAAGACCAGAAGGAGTGACAGAGATCATCTGTCCCAAGAATGGCAGCGAGCGAGTTAATGTTGCCTTGGTTTACCCCCCCACTCCTACTGTGATCAGCCCTTGTTCCAAGTGAGACCTGAAAGCAGAACCCCACTCCTTGTCAGTAGACTCCACAAAGCCTAAGTAAAACGTGTTCGCTAAGCAATATTTTTTTCTGAAGGTGGCAGCCCCACAGCCTGGGGACTGTTCTAATTATTTGTGCATATAGACATCCCACTCAAAGAATAAGAGGTACAGTAAAATGGGTTGAGGTGTTCCTGAGGTGCCAGATACACAGACAGCAGGGCAGATCAGATTGCTCTTGGCCACATCAGGTTACTTGAGACTTTGTATAGGCAAGAATTGATGACTGCCAAGGATGGAAGTACCACCACATCTCTAGACTCAACAATTACACTATTCTCCTGGGGCAGAACTTCTTTTCCTTCTGTCTCATCTGAGTCTCACATATTGTAGCTTGACTTTCATTGCCACAAAGATGCACTACTGGCTTGTGTTCAACATATTCTCCAGCAGACCCCAAGTCAGCTGGACCCCAGGCTACGGTGGCACATGAAATTGTTGTGATTTGGGTGTAGGGCTATGCACTAGTCCCTGCTTAATTTTACAGCTCTGTTGCTGGTCCAATCCTCCAACTCAATGAGGCCATTCTGGACAGAAACTCTGCCCTTCTTGTATCCTGTCCTTTACAGAGTGGGAATGTGCTTGGATAACAGATCTGTGTTGCAGTGGGAACAAATGTGGAACCTCCTTCACAAAAACAGCCAGTTTGTTTACTGCAGAACAGAAATGTACCTGTGACTTCCTCTCCTTGGAGTGGAGCAAAGGAATTTGGCAGGGAACTTGGTGGTGGCTGCTGCTGTGATGTCTATTACTTCCATTTCAGTGTCTAAAAGTAACTTTGGAGTTACTTTTTCTCTGCTCAGTATGCCCCACCTCAAATAATACTCATCCTGTTGGAGAATAGCTTCAGTGATGGATGGCTATTAAGCTGTGTGTAAACTGCCCACTTAAGGCAGGAAACAAAGTAGCTGCTCTGATGCTGAGACACAGGCCACCGCTGTCTATTCATTTGGTCCTCCTGTGTGTGTACTTGGCATAGCACGTTTCTAAACTGAGGCTGCAATTTTTGTTGTACTGCACTGCCAGGCTATATGCCTGTGCACTCGTTCCCTTGTCCTCCAGCTTGTCTTCCATGGTGTCTGGCAACTGTGTCCCAGTTTCACAGTTACTCTGCTGCCAGGAAACTTGTGTTCAAAAAAAAGGTCTGTGTTACTTTTAAAGAACTCACCTTCCCTATCTAGAAGCCTAGAAAAAATTGCGTCTTAGGTTATTCATCACAAGCACTATGAACCCTGCCGCTCATTACACCTTACTTATCTTTTCCTCTTCCAGATAGATCGTCAGTGCTGGTGCCAAAGGTTTTCCACCAGACAGAACGTGGCTGATGCTCTGCAGTGCTCCCATCTCTCCAGTTGTGGAGTTGCATGCTGATGAGGATCAATGGGACTCTGGACTCTGAAACACTGGGGCAGGGGCAGCTCCCAGGTGGGGGCCTTATAGCTGGAGTGGATGCAGTCACCTGGAAATCAGAGACAACAACAAGGCATGAAGCGAAATGATTGCTGCAGATGGCAGGGGCACTGGCCAGAAGGGAAGCACTGGGGATAGGATTCTGTGGACCCATTGATCATGTGTTGAAAACCCATTTGGATCTCACAATGAATGTAAAAATGTTCTTGGTACCATTTAATTCAGACCTGCTTGGAGGAAAGTCTCTTGAAATGAGCTGTAGCAGAATTCCCTGGATTTGTGCCTGGACAAGTGAGTTTTGTGGCAGCTGATCAAAACTTTGTTGAGGAGGGGGTTGATGCTATGAAACCTTTAAAATTGCTCCACTTCAAAAGAGTTTTCTGTGTCCCACACAGCAGGCTTGGGTAGTGACTGGCAGAGCAGGAGAAGCAGCAGGCTGAGTTTCCTGCTTTGTATGTTCACATGCACTGTGCCATGAAGCAGCAAGGCTGTGTCATAATCACAGAGGGACAGAAGAAGAGCAGTCAGTGTGTCTCTGGCACCTGCTATGTCTTCCATATCACTAGCCCCCAACAGCTCATAGGCTGCCATGTATTAATGCTCTGGAGTTGCTTTTGTGGTACTCTCCATGTATTGTGGCCACTAGAACAGTCTAAATCTGGGTTCTCTTCCTACCAAAGCTACCCAAGCATCTTCATGTAGAGATCTAGTGAAGCAGCATGTGACTGTGTGGTACAAACTGGTCCTGATCCCCTCGGGCTGACTGCAGTAGCTATGCTTGGTGAGCAGCCATTCTCTTTTGGCCAGATGAAGGGATAGGGTGGGATGAGCACTGGCCCCATAGTGCTGGTTTCTTTCCTGAATAGGTTGTTTTGAAGACTTAGGAGATGTTGTTGTCAATTTGTGCCCTACAGCTGAGCCCTGATAACTGGACTGTATGAGTCCTGTTCCACACAAATGTTTGATTTAGTGTAAATCAGTTAGGAGGCAGACATTTCCCAAGATAGGATCCCTTCATCTGATACTGATGGAGTTCTGAGAGATGAGGGACTTAAAATGCTCGTGTTAATACCTAGCTCTTAATCCTTTGGGCAGACCTGAGATGAGTGATTGGCAGGCAGTTCCCACAAGGATACCAGCTGGCCAAGCCTGCAATTGGTGCATGACAGTGGCATGCATCCTGCTAGGACCTGCTGCTGTTGTACAGGTGAGGTTCCCTGGCTTCTGATCCTTCAATTGCCAGCCTTGTGTGCAGGGCTGCAAATATCTCTATTGGCATGAACTGGGAAATGCAAGGCAGAATGCACTCAAGTGGGAGATTGTGGAGGCCAGGTGGAAGAAATCAAGCCCTTGTGTCTCACTTCATGGTGAGGAAAGATGCCAAATAAAAACTGGCGGCTCAGTCTGCTTCCTTTCTCTTCAGGCTGTCATTCTAGCTGGGGAGAGCTTGGATTCAGATTTCACGTGTTGACATGCCACCTCTGGCAATGGGCATTCAAACGTTTCTTTTGTCAATGAGAAGCATTAATTGATTGTGCTTCTGTAGATAGATAGGTTTGGGACTAGAAATTGCCTGTGTTGGCTGGAGGGAGTGGAAGGGAGGTGAAATCTTTGAACAGTGTCAGAAATAGTGCTGGGAAACTCCTTTTTCTTGAGTCTTTCCCTACTGTCACCTCCTATGCTGGGCGGCCTACTCCTCTCCTTGCTGCTACTCACCTCTCTTTCCATTCTCCATAGGAAGAAACTAGCGATTTGTTCCTGTGACCTTTAGTGGAAGCCACGTTGCAAAGAAACCACAAAGTGGAATCCTTTTCCAGCTGAAGGCCTGTTTCCCAGTGTATCCCATCTGGTCTGGGATGCATGAGCATGAAGGAGTGAAAGAACAGAGCAGATGTCTTACAGCCTGCTCCTTGGGACTGCAGCCTTCCTGCCAGGGTGTGCCACCTCAGCAGGAGCATAGCATTACCTGGCCTTTGCAGGCACTCAGTCTGCTGCCTGCTCTGAAACTGCGATACTGGGAGTGTGACCGTGTGGAGATCAGTCTAGTTTGGTCTATGTGATATGAAATGGTGATTGCTTATCAGCCCACTGCTTAGTAACTGGTGTAACTGTTTTCATCTATATTTTTTTTAATATGCAAAAGCCATTTAATTTTCTATGCAGTTCAAAACCAGCTCCCCTTTGCAACTGCAAAGTGGGAGATCTGTGCAGGAGAACCAGGCTGGGTGGCTGATACTCCTTTTGATTTTGCTGTTGCTCTGTTTTAAGGATACATCCAGGAATCCTCTGCACAGTGTTCCTTTGCTGAGCTCCTGTCTCTTAGACCCCACTTATCACTGAGTCTCAGGGATAAAGGCCGTGTATTTTTGAAGGATCTGTCATTCTTCATGAGTCAAGCCACAAGGAAATCAGGCTTGAAGGCAATGCCCTTAAGAGCAGAGATATCTGAGTTCAGAGCATATGTTGTATTCCTGTTCTTGTCCCTGCTTGGAGAATTACTGAGCTAAGGCCTCTGTGGAGCACATTGCAGCCTTTACTGAAAGTGTGTTATGAAGAGGGCAGAAAGAACTGGGGCATAAATTGTCTCCCTGACAGTGAATTTAGCTCCTTTGGAACAGGAGGAGGATCTCCTGGTACTACATGACTACTTCAATCGAGAGGATTGTTCTGTTTTGCTTATTGCGATGTTTGCAGTTGATTTCCTGATGAAACTGGTGCAGACAGGTTTGGAAGCAGAACTGGCAAGTTGGTTTGCATTGCAGGACTTTCAGCAACTGGAACGTGTCCCAGAGTACCTGTGTTATGCTCTGAAGCAAAACCTGGGATTCAGACCTGCATCTGCCCAAGTGCAATTCCCAGGATAGGTTCAGATAGATCCTTCTGGATGTCCCTAAGGAGCACACATCTATTGCGATGAAATGAGAGGAAGCCCAGAGGGTGATGCTGCATGTCTGTTTCATCTCTGGGCTTGCAGGGGTAGCTGGAGGCCTCTGGCAACTCTAGAGGGTCCTGGATGATGGGATACCTCTGCTTTAACTGTGATAAAGGTAAAAAGGTCAGAAAAATAAGATTATTTCCAGCCTGCCACAAGGTCAGGATGCATTTGACTTTTATGGCAGTGCTGCTCTTTCTGCATTCTGCCTCTGCTCTGAGCTTGGGAGATTCAGCTTTAAAGTTAGAAAGAAAGAGACCAGGCTGGGATTTAACCTGTCTTGAACTACACAGAAGAGTGTAGGGGCTACAGAAGCATGGGTCATCTTCCTCGCAGTATCCCCTATGCTACAGTTCCATGGTGGCTGTGAAAACTCAGTAGTGTATTTGGGGGCTGCTTTCCCAGGAACCCAAGCTGCACTAGGTTGTGACCTGGCATCAGAGCTTACATGGGGTCCGTCTTTCCTTCCACTTTCTGAGACAGTTTAAAGTTTGTCAGCAGTAGGGACTCCTCACTGTGAGAAGCCAGATATGGCTGTGTTAAATGGAACTGCAAATGGTATTTAGGAGTTCACCAAGTGAGGTGAAAAACCACCAGCTCACTCCTGCAGAGCCAGGTTCTGGACCTCAGCTCCTCTTATGCCCTTTAGCTGGAATTTTGGGCTCTCAACTTTGAAACAGCAGTGTGGGGAGGTAGAGATGCTGCACTGCAGTAAGCACAAGAAGAGGCAAGCAAGTGGGTCTCAGTGTAGCACTCATCACGCACTTCATGGCTCAGTTCATGGACTGTAATTGCAGGTATTCATATAATCTGCATCACTGGGCAGGACTGCGCGCACACACACATGCATGCCCAGATGTACACGCACCGCACCCACACTTGTGCACACATCCTCGCCAAAAGAACTGAAAATAAAAGTGATCTCAGTCTCAAAAAGAGGCCTGGCTGTTTGATTTGGTTTTCCTCTTTCAGTGCCTCCTGGAGCCCTGTTGCTAGAAGAGTCTGTGCCTAATTGTAGAGTTGAGGTTTTTTGAATCCAGGAGCCAGAGCATTCAGGAGCACGGATAGCAAGTGGATTGCAAAGTCTGCATGGAGTGAATCTAAGCATGGGCCCTTCTGTTCGGATTAATGTCTGGGAACCGCTGCCCACTTCAGCAAGACAAGTGATTGCTGGGAAAAAGTTTTTTCTCTATTTAGGGTGGGGTTTGGATTTGTGAGGCAAGCTCAGTGGTTCTCAGTGGTAAATCTTGGTTCCCTGTGAACCTCACTTAAGTGCCATGTGGTTCAGAGTTGAGACCAGTAAGGTACATGGCCTTCTTTCTTGGTGACATCAGTGGTTGTATATAATGGTTAGGTATGAGTGTGAGATGGTATTTTGAAAATTAATAGTGTATTAGTTTTGTTATTCATAACTTGCTACTATCAAGGATTTTTAATAATAATTGGTTCTTCACACAGTCATAAAAACATTATACAGAGGGAGATAAACAGACAATCTAGAACACATAAGAAACATCACTAGCAAGATTATAACAAACATTAAACTTAAAACTGGAAAGAGATTCTTAGTTTCAATTGTACCTCTTGCCTGCCAGGGGACTGAAGAGGCTGCTTTCTGCTGCTAAGACAGAGGTATTCAGATTCACTTAAGAATTTACAGAATTTTGCTAAATATTTGCTAAGAGGCTTTTGAGTGTTTACTCACAAAGTAGCCGCTCCAGATTTCTGGGGATGCATTATAGTATCAGACAGTACCCAAAACGTGTAGGGGTTGCTGTCAGTGGTTTCAAAGCTGTCAGAGGCTTTGGAGTTTTCCCAGACTCTTCTCAGGAAGCTGCAAGTCTAACACAGTCTCTGACCTGGTTTATCTTGACTCCTGATTCAGCAGAAGACTTGCAGAGGGGCAGGCAGGTGCAATGAGGCAGTAGCACAGAGCACTTTGAGGCAAAGGAAAAGCAATGGCAGCAGCAGCCCCTTCTGTTACCTGCTCCTCTCTTTTATCCATGCAGCCTGAGTCTAATGGGCCTTTGGACATAGATTAGCCAATCGGAATGGCCCTTGGCCAAGCTTGACCATAGTAGGTGAAAACAGGGTTTTTGTTTTCCTTTCCCAATGTTGCTTCCCCCAGCACAGAAGGAAGGGGAGCAGGGGAACATGTCTGGGCAAGCCAGGACATGTTCAGGCCTATTTTGGCCTGTTTAGGCCTACCACAACATTGTAGAAGTACCAAGAAAGTGAGTTAAAAGTACAGTGAATCCCCTACTGCACAGCCCTGAGCATCTGTGTGTGGCCCCTACATCTCACACCACTCATCTGGAGGAGACAAGATAGACTTCAGTGACAACCCCACTGAAGACATCGATGCCATGCAGCAAGTCTAAGGGAAGGGATAACAGCATGTGCAACAAAATGCTGCTGTGCCAGTGAGACAGGAGGCAAGACTTAAGGTGGGGAGGTTGGCCCCAGCTGGGAGGATGAGAAGATGCTAAGCTATTTAGGGGCTGGCAGATGTGGAGGTGTTGGGGTGGTTGCATGAGTCAGGTGGTTGCCACCTAAGCTTTGACTTCCATTGCTAAAGGTCAAAGGGGAAGTCTCTGAGGATGTGCCTGGACTGCTCTCCAGGGCTGCAAGAAGCACTAGCAGAAAATTAACTAACTTGTGATGGACAGAGAGGCCTCTTCCCTTTACATACTCACCAAGATGACCTGAGCTCACATGCATCTCTTTACTACAGATCTTAAAAGGAATATGGGGAAGAACACAAGGCAGCTTCCCTGAGCAGTGAGAAGATGGGGAGTCAATTGAATCAGTCTGGTGGATGTCCACACCCTATAGACATGCTAGATAAAAGTTTTGGACACCCTATGTGAAGTCAGTCATGAGAAGAATGTAGAAGCATAAATCTGGTGTCTGTCCAGTGCATTGGCCCCATAACACTGCCAGAAGTCTGCTGTGACCCTGAAACCTACTCAGCAAAAGCTCAGGAGAAATACCACAGCAGCATGAAGGTAGAAGTGCCGCTGCAGAGGAGCAGGCCGGGGCCCTATCAGCCCTTTCTCTGCCTTTGAGCTTGTAGGGACAGGTAAGAGTGAGGCAACCTGCACACTGGTGGCACATGGTGTGGTTTGGGTGGGAAGGGACCATTAAAGATCATCTAGTCCAAACACCCTGCAGTCAGCAGGGATATAGAATCATAGAATGGTCTAGGTTGGAAGAGACCTCAAAGATCATCCAGTTCCAACCCCCCACCATAGGCAGGGACACCTCCCACTAGATCAGGTCGCTCAAGACCTCATCGAGCCTGGCCTTGAACACATCCAGGGAGGGAGCAGACACAACCTCCCCGGGCAACCTGTTCCAGTGCCTCACCACCCTCACTGTGAAGAATTTCTTCCTAACATCCCGTTCAAATCTCCCCTCCGCCAATTTGAACCCATTCCCCCTCGTCCTGNGTGGCCCTCCTCTGGACTCTCTCCAACAGTTCCATGTCCTTCTTGTGCTGGGGGCTCCATAATTGCACACAGTACTCCAGGTGGGGTCTGACAAGAGCAGAGTAAAGGGGGAGAATCACCTCCCTTGCCCTGCTGTTAATATCTTCAATTAGATCATGTTGCACAGAGCCCCATCGAACCTGATCTGGGATTCTAGGGAGAGGGCATCTACCACCTCTCAGGAAACCTATTCCAGTGTTTCATCGCCCTCATTGTTAAAAAAAAAAAAAAAAAAATTAGCTTAAATCTATCATTTTGAATTTAAAACCATCACCCCTTGTCCTGTCTCAACAGGCCCAGATAAAAATACTTCCCCCATCTTTCTTTTAAACGCCCTTTAATTACTGGGAAGACTTCCAAAAGGTCTCTCTGCAGCCTTTTCGCCAGGCTGAATAGCTCCAGTTCTCACAGCCTTGCCTCACAGCAGGAGCGTCCCAGCCCCGTGGCCATTCCCGCAGACTCTTCTGCACCCGCTCCAGCAGCTGCGGGTCTTTCTTCTGCTGAAACTATTCTTCCATGTGCCCATGACAACTTCTTATCCCAAAAACGGACAGCGGGAACCTCGGGCCCGGCGGAAGGCAGCACCTCCTCCGACCCAGGGAGGGTGTCAGCGGCGATAGCGAGGCCGCCCTACGGCCCAGGGGTGGGCCCCGTGCTCGCCCCGCCCCCGACGGGTTGCAGTCTCCGCCGCCGCTGCTATGGAGGAGCAGAAGGAGAACTGCCCACACGCTGCTCCTAAGGAGGCGCCGGCGCCGCCCGCCCCCGCCGCCTGTCCGCCGGTGAGTGCGCTGGGGCTGCGGGAGCCGCCGGGTAGCAGCACGGCGGCAGCGAGCGGGATGGCCGCGCCGGGCATGCGCTAGCCCCGGGCCCGCCGCTTCTCCATGCGCATGCGTAGAGGCCACTTTCCGGTGCGCTGCGGGCGGCGTCGCCGTTTAACTGCCTCAGGCCTCGTCTTGCTCTGCTGTAGGCGCTCGGTGGTTCCTGAGGCTGGGGTGGTGCAGTGGGGTCCATCGCGGCCTGCCCAGGCAAACCGAGTGCTGCCTTAGCGGGACGAGCGCTTCCTGTTTGCGTCCGAGAGCTTTCCGTCTGCGCCTGGGACGCGCGGGTCCCGCCGTGTACTTGTCCTACAAAGGCTGCAGATAATCGTTTTGCGCTCAGACTGCCTTTACTTTTCCGTCCACTTTACGGTTCAGTGTTCTTTACATCTATTGGACGCTTGTTTCTGTGCCTCAGTCGGTATAGATTGTGGGTAATCGTGGTATCGCTTTAGGCTGGTCAAGATTTTGCCAGCTTGTCTCAGCCATGTAGCTCTTTGTGTTGAAACTGGGCCAAACGTGCAAGTTTTGTCTCTTAGAGCTAGGCCTGACTTTAGACGTGTGTTAGTGTCCCTGTATTCCGTTTGAATTTTATGGATACGAGCAGGAAAAGGGCGTTTCGTTGCTGGCTTCAGTTACCCATCTGTGGGCTGGTTCAGTTTCATCGCAAGTTTCACTTGTGATGTTTACTGCAGTTTGGTGCCAAAAGGATGTGTAAATTGCGATGCTTTAGCTTCTTCTTTGTGGTTTTATTTAAATGACCTTCAGATTTATTTTTCTTTTAGGGTAGACAGCATTGTAGGATCAATGATAAAGAAATGAATGGGAAAAGCTCAACTGCCACTTTGAACGACTTCAGTGATCCAGTTTACAAAGAAATTGCTATAACCAATGGTTGTATCAACAGAATGACCAGAGAGGAGCTCAGAAGTAAACTTGCAGAGTTCAAGCTTGAAACCAGGTGAGGCTAACTTGTAAATCTTTTAATTTATCTTTGAGAGCGGCGGAGCCATAAAGGATGATTATTGTAAAGTTTCTAAACACCCTACAACGTGAAAAGGCAAAGCAAAAAGCAGACACTCCACCAAACACCACTGGTTTTGTGTGCAGTCTTGATGTAGCTTTTTTAGTAGCGTTAGTGCCTGTGATAACTGCTTCATGTGTTACCAGGAATGTGCACTGTCTCAATTGATCATACAAAGAAGCATGTACGGAGGGTACTTACAACATGATTTTGGTTAAGCGGGAGGGGAAAGAAGAACTACAAGTCTCAGGTGGTGCTGCTGCAGACCGCCAGTGCATAGAAACTGGCTTCCGAACATACCTATTTTTATTTACTGTACCCAGTACAGGTCCAATACTGGTTAGAACCTCAGTGGTGAGAAGGTGTGGACTTTAATCAATGCAGAGGGCAGATAGCTTTGAATGGAGAGTTAGCTAATTTGAATAGTTGAGACAGGATCATGTGAACTGGAATTGTGCTCTCTGAGGAGGAGGAAAGGGCTAGCAAAATACAGGAAGTAGTTCCTGCTCTAGGGGAATTATCTGCAGGACCTTTGATGTTGTTGTGGCCAGACAAACTCGAGATGTTGAGAAGTTCAGCTGGGAAGGACAAAGTATTGTTTTGTTTGCAACAGTAATGAGGAAGTAGTGGTCATGGTGGGGAGTTAGCAAGGAGAGAAGATACTGCTCTAGAGAAAGGTGAGAGAAAGTCTGAAAGGAGAAGCCTAGCTTTGCGAAGAAGTCTGTAGGGAAGAGGTTTTCAGAGAGGAGTGGGAAAAAGGAAACAACAGAGACTTATTTGAGCAGAATTAAAAAATAATAATTGTCTGAAAGGAAAGTGTACCCTTCCACCTTCAACTTGTCTGGCTGCAGGAGTTCTGGCTGCATACTTATTTTAATTCCTCCTTTGCTTAAATCAATTTAGCTCCTCAGAAAGAACATTTTTAGCATTACCTGATAAAGTTTTCGACGAAAGAGGTTAGATTTGTACAGATCTCCAAATGCTTCTAGATATGTTGTCTAGGAGTATCACAACTGCTGTATTATCTCACAGAATACACATTAACTGTATGATAAAATGAAATTCAAACTTCTGAGTGCTGATGTTCAAAAAAGGTTAATAAATTATGAACTTTCAAATGTTAAATATAGCTTAAGTTCTATAATGAAATAATTAAATGAGAGCGTCATCCTTGTCACTTGTCTCTTTAGAGGAGTGAAAGATGTGCTGAAAAAGAGACTAAAAAACTATTACAAGAAACAGAAACTGATGCAGAAGGAACCCGTTAATGGAAACAACTACTATGACTACATCTGTGTTGTTGACTTTGAAGCAACATGTGAAGAAGGAAACCCACCTGAATTCATACATGAAATAATTGAGTTTCCTATTGTCTTATTAAACACACATACCTTGGAAATAGTAAGTGATATAATTATTGTCAGTATGCTGTTGTTGTATGTAATTTCTTTGCTGCGGAAAGCCTACAGATTACTTTTTAGGTTGATGTTGTATTTCATTAAAAAATAGCTTTTTTTTTTTTTTCCTTTTTTTTTCTTTTCTTTTTTTTTCTTTTTTTTTCTTTTTTTTTTAGTGAAGGCTTGTCATCTGTACCTCTTACATATGGACAAAACTTACTTTCTTTTCCTAAAGCACCTGGTATAAATCATGCTCCTGCTGTTTACTTCTTCCTTCCCATAACTGATATGAGGAACTTTCAATTCAGCATCACACTCCCTCTCACGCACAGCTCTACTTCTTTTTCTGCTTTAAGATCCACAAAGGTATTTCTAGGACTCGTCATTCCAGAGGAGGGCCACAAAGATGCTCAGAGGGCTGGAGCGCCTCTCCCGTGAGGACAGGCTCTGAAAGTTGGGGCTCTTCAGCCTGGAGAAGAGAAGGCTTCAAGGAGACCTTATAGTAGCCTTCCAGTATCTAAAGTAGGGGCCTACAGGAAGGCTGGGGAGGGACTATTTACAAGGTCTTGTAATGACAGGATGAGGGGTAGTGGGTTTAAACTGGCAGAGGGGAGATTTAAACTGGATATTAGGAGGAAGTTCTTTACAGTGAGGGTGGTGAGATACTGAAACAGGTTGCCCAGGGAGGTTGTGGATGCTCCCCCCTTGGAGGTGTTAAAGAGTAGGTTAGATGATGTCTTGAGCAACCTGTTCTAGTGGGAGGTGTCCCTGCCTGTGGCGGGGGATTGGAGGTAGATGATTTTGATGTCCCTTCCAACCTAAACCATTTTATGATCAATGAGAATTAGCAAGTTCTGTGGTCCTGTGTGAGGCAGTAGAAGAGACTAATGCAGCGGTCTAGTAAGTGGAGTTAAGTGAACTCTGCTTCTTGGTAACCTTGACTATTTCCACAATGTGCCTGACAGATTGGCAGTTGTGTAACCTAATTTTAAACATGCTGAGTAAGCATTTGGCAGACTCAAGTGCTCTGTTCCAACACAAGTTTAATTTAGGAAAAGCTGCTTGCTGTCTAACTGAAACTGAGTTACTCAGAGGACCTCTGAATAATGGTTCATTTATCAAGATCTTCGAAGAGGTGGAGGATTTCCAATAATCACTGTGATGCTACATCAGACTGTAACTGCATGTATGATTTAACTGCAGAGAGAATGGTACAGATTACTGGGATTGTTTTATTGCTTTCAGAGTAGTAGGAAGCATCATGTTTTTTTCTCTGTTTAAAAGACTTTTTATAGCAGTAGGGATCTGGAGCTTTCTTTTGTCTATGAAGCTTGCATGTAGTTCTCCCTCTTATAGGTCTGTTTCCCAGAGTTGTGATCACTGTGTTTGTCTCTGACTGGCTGGCATCCAGAGGTGTATGACTTGCATGCAGCCTCTTGCCTCCTTTGAATTACAGGTGAGCCTTTGGAGACCACCTAAAATTCATCAGGTCTTGTTTCTCCCTTCTTTTTTCCTTACTCATGCTCTCTTTTTCCCAAATCCTGCCCTGTATTGCAGTCTGTCCTTCTCTTATATCCACATCCTTGCTTTTTCATGCTGGTGGGCTGAGACAAAGGATCTGTTCTGTCTGGAACAATATCTGTCCCATTGGAAATCTCACAGTGGCCAGTCAAGGTGCTCACATTGGCTGGACAGGTACACCTTTTTGTGTCCAGGAGGGCAAGTGACTGCTATTGCCTTTCAGGCATGGGCAGGGTAAAGAAGTTGCTAGATAGTGTGCCCCTGCTGACTGTCTGATTCTCTTATTACAGGAGGATACCTTTCAGCAATATGTGAAGCCAGAAATTAATCCCAAGCTTTCAAACTTCTGTATCAGTCTGACAGGAATCACCCAGGTAGTCTGCGCTTTTGTTTATTCAGGAAAAAATACTAATAAAAAAAGAGGCAGAGTGTTGGTATTTTCAGACAGGTAATCTTTCATGATAATTTTTCTGTAAGGCTTATTTTCTTAATCCTTGCTGTTTCTCCCCCTCCCAATTATCAGAGAATTTATTTCACCGAGTTGGTCTAAATTTGGGTGTTTGTAAGAGGCTGTAGGGAAATGCATTCACTTTGTAATCCATGTGTGGAAACTTAATCTTTGGCAGAAGAAAGCACCCTTCGAGTTGCATCAGTTTCTCATCTAAGATTTCTTTTTTTTAAAGGGTTTAGAGTCTTACAATGGGAATGTTCTGTGATAAGTGACTTGAGAAGGAGCCTGGGAAACAAGCTCCAAGGTTTTAATCTAAGTTCAACAGCTGACTAACCTTGTTCCTTTATTTATGGCATTTGGAGGTTGATGCTTTTTGTTTTGCTTCTGTAGTGCCTTTTTTTTTTTTTCCCAGTTTAGGAAAATCTGTGCATTTGTCTGCTTATTTTAATGTGTAAACTGTTTCTAAAGATTTTTGTGAAGCCAACTTGTCAAGTGAGTGAGCTAGTGAATGCCTATATATCAATATAATTCTTATTTTTTGTGAGGAAAAAACGTTTCTTCTTTTTTGTTCTCTTAGGACATTGTTGATAAAGCTGACACATTTCCTCAAGTTCTGCAGAATGTGGTAGAGTGGATGAGACGAAGAGAACTGGGAACAAAGTATAGCTATTGCATGTTGACAGATGGGTAGGTCCTTATATAACCTTCAACACAATCTAAACCTGCAAAACTGCATTTGATCTTTGTGAGAGTGTTGGTAGAGGTGGATCATGACACTGCTGTTTTGCCGTTTTATTACAATTTTAGCTTTGGAGAAAACCAGGGAAATGAAGCTTAAATCCATTAGATGGCACTGTTTCCTCCCTACCTTTCTGCATGCACCTAAATAACGTTGAGTAGGCTTTTTATCCTTTCCTGTTCTCGTAATTGTTTACATTTAGTTTTCATATAGCACATAATACATGAAAATAATGCTTTGCACTTCTAAGCAGCTCCCATGCTCTCCTGAACCCAACTTACAGAGATAGGTGGTGATTGTGTTGTTACTGCATGTTTTGCCAGAAAGTGACAATGCTGTTTATTAACAAGGAGAAATGGCTAGCACAGAAAGCTCTCCTTTTTGGTCTGGAGGACTATGGCTCTGGTGGGTCCCACCTCTGACAAGCTTTGTGTGAGAGATTGACTTAGTCCTGGAACTGCCACATGAGCTTGCTCTCTTACAAGGTCTGCATGGAAAACCAAGTCCTCTAACGACTGCAAAGTGAACATATTTTCAGATCTAGATATATTCAGGATTCAGCTTTGTTCTTGTGATCTCAGCTTTGTTACAAAGTGGAAGATTCTATTTGTGCCATACCTTATACAGCATTGACCAGGTGGCATGGCTGCTTTCCTGCTCCTCTTAAAATGAGTCATTTAAGCAGTACAGGATTTTTAACGTTAGCGTTGTTGAGATGGATTATGCACTTTCATGTTGCTACTCCTGTTGTTTGTCCAGAGTAAGTCTTCTGCTCTGATGGATTAAAAAAGCTATCCTGTTCTGGTCTGTTACAATGGCTGTGTCAAACCAAAGGGAGATGAATCCCCAAAAAACTCTGAAGTTCATGAAAAAAAAGTGTGTGTGATCTTAGTATGATTTCCTCTTCTGTCAAGTAAAACACAGATGCATATTCTAGTCTATAATATCAGTGGTTTCGAAAATAATGTATTGTAAAAGATTACTGGATACATAACAAAACCTTTTTTAATCCAATTTACCAAGTCAGAATTTTTTTTTTTTGTCCATGAGACTTTTTTTTTCTTGAAAGTTCTGAAGCTTTAGACAGCAACCATAAATCACAGGTCTTTTGTGGTGCAGAACTTGTATCTTTGAGATGTGTGAACACTGAAGCCACTCACACAAGAACTGAGATGTACAGTGTAGATTTGTGTCCACCTTAAAAATAAATTAAAATAATGTCCTTCCAACTTTAATTTAAGGATCTATGGCAAATGCTGCTATCTGACTAATTTCTTACCTATGATTTTATCTTTGGAAGCAGCTGTGAATTGAGAAAATGCTACAGTAAGACTAATGCATGACTGGTTAGGTTACAGGGCCTAAAATGGTTTTGGAGTTGCCTTCTTAGCGGAATCCACTCAGTGAAATTCCTGTAAGAAAATAAATGCAGTGAGATCTCCCAGTCATATAGGCAAGATTGTGTAGACAGCTTCAAGAGCGGGGAAAAGGCTTTTTTGAAGATTGCAGACATTTTGGGATGGCTTCCTTCAGGCTTCCTAGAAGTGGATAGGATTATAATTTCATCTTTCCATGAAGGTCTGCTTCTCTTGAAACTTGTTCCAATTACCTGTGTTAAGCAGAGAGATGTATGCATACCCAAATAATCAGGAAAATTGAAGGTGTCACTTGCTTCCCCAAGGGCTGTGTAAACATTTGGTTTATTGGCAGGTTTTGGAGTAGATATATTAGGTGAAGTTGGCACAGTGTTTGTTGTTTTCACCATCCTGCACTTGAAACCATGTAATTTTGGTTTCCCTGTGATTAACAAGTTCATATTAAGAACATTTTTTGCCATGACTACAGCAGAAGAGCTTCTCAAACTCTTTTTCTTCTTCTGACCACCAGAAACAGCTGTGGAGTATTTAGAATGCAGGACGTCTGAATGCTGTATTACTAATGTTTTTCTCTTTTTCAACTTTTTAGGTCTTGGGACATGAGTAAATTTTTGAACATCCAGTGCCGTGTTAGTCGTATCAAATACCCTTCTTTTGCCAAAAAGTGGATCAATATTCGCAAGTCATATGGGAACTTCTATAAGGTTTGTACAGATTGTTTTTTCTTGCAAGAAGGATTAAAAAGATTTAAAAGTCTGGAATGTCCTGCTGCGTGTATTGTCTTGTGTAGTTTAAAGTCACAGTACTTAAACTAGTACTTGCCTGGGGCCTGATTTTGAAAGGCGTGTCACACCCAGACCTCACTTAACTAATTGAAGGTAATGTAATCTGCATTTTGTTTTTAATCTTCTTCTTAAGAATCAGGAGATGCTCCCTGAAGGATTGTCAGAAGATGTCATACTGGTGCTCTTAAATCAAGTATGTCTTAAAGTAGTTCAGACTCTATAGTTGGTTGGTTTTTTTTTTTAATCAATTACATCTGCGTGTAATACACTAAAAACTAATTTGCACCACTGCCTTCTGATATCTCCACTTTTAACGGTGTAGTGGGGACAGAGGAAGATATTAGGGCATATATGCATTGGAATCAAATTGTCAGAAGTAGCATCAGGTTCAGTGCTCGACCTTAGTGCTGCTTTCTTTCACTGTCAGATTACCATAAAGCATGTTACTGGAGGTTCCTAGTCAGTCTGCACTAAACCACTTGTTCAATGTGATTTCAGCCTAGCTAACAATCTTCTCTTGAAGTGCTTTTTCATAATAAATGTAAACTCAAATTTAAAAAAAATATATTAACATTTTATAAGAGAAAATGCTTTACTGAGTGCTGGAAAATCCTACAGGGTTTCTCTATTTCTTACTCTGTTATTGTGCCTTCTTTGCATGACTGTTTCTGTTTGTTCTGTGTTCTAGTGTGTTTCTGTCTTGTTAGTCAGCTTTAACCTAGGCATGCCTTCCTTTCCCTTGTCTACTGAGCTATGAGTGCTTTTT
This sequence comes from Psilopogon haemacephalus, assembly GCA_013396835.1. Lineage (NCBI taxonomy): Eukaryota > Metazoa > Chordata > Aves > Piciformes > Megalaimidae > Psilopogon > Psilopogon haemacephalus. The sequence goes on along the minus strand of VWZI01011363.1, from coordinate 500,789 downwards.
CATCAAAGGCAGTGAAGATTGTAACTTAGAAGGAATTGGTTTATTTTTACCTTTTTTTTTTTTTATTTGTTAATAAATGCGAAGGTTGGTAGCATTCAGTGCCATGCTGTGCTCTTGTTGAATCTGTTGAGTATTAGATAAAGTTAATTACAAGAGATGTCATAACTTTTCTGTGGAATATCCCACAATCTGTAGCATGTTTCCCCCTGCCCAGTTTATGGATGCTGTTACTTGAATTGCATATTGCCAAGTTTTGGCAACTGTGTTGTCACTGTTCTGCCTAGCTGTTAAATCCAGTGGTATGATGCAATATCCTGGAACTTGTCACATCCTGCGTTTTCCCCATCCCAATCACCATGAGACTAAACTAAAGTGTTCCTTTAAAGTTTTCCCTTTTTTTTCATGGGCCTTTCCAAGGAGAGGTCCTGGGGCTTTTGGTGGTGTAGCACTTTCCAAAGCTAAGTCAGTTTAGCTTGCTTGTATGTTCATGTAACTGTTGGTCATCCACCCATATAAGCATGGGCTGCTGCTACAGGCATCGCTGATCTGTTTATGTGGTGTTTGGAGGCATATAGAAGCTTGATGTTAGTGAGAATTAGGAGACTGGTACTTCTTTAATTATTCAGTATTTAAAACAAACCCCAAAATCTGATTCTTTATGCCATGCCACTTTGGGTTGTGATTAATATTTTTGTAAGGCTTGTTAACCCTAGCTACGCCATGGCTTCCATTATTGGCAGCATTGGCACATCTTAAGCCTCGTGCTAGTAACAATTGGAGGCTCTTGAGGTTATCCTGGGTCTTGGCAAACTCCTGTTGATGATGCCTCCTCTGTAACAATTACAGTGTCTGTCTCACCAAGATGTTTTGAATTTAAATTGTTAGTGATCTGCCAGAAGGCAACATGGAAGTTATATGTGACTTAAGTAGACATAATCTGCATATGTTTCTGTTGCACTGTATTAGATAAATAAGGACTTCATGCAGAACTTAGTCCTTGAATGTGGTTTATTTTCTCTGTCAGGTTCCAAGGAATCAGACCAAGCTGACAATCATGCTGGAAAAGCTGGGCATGAATTATGATGGGAGACCACACAGCGGGCTTGATGACTCCAAAAACATTGCAAGGATAGCTGTAAGGATGTTGCAGGATGGCTGTGAACTGCGGGTGAATGAGAGAATGCATGCTGGACAGCTTATGACGGTATCTTCCTCGGTCCCCTTAGAGGGAGCCCCTGCTCCACAAATGCCTCAATACAGAAACTAACAGTTCGGGGAATCTGCCTTAGGATTTGCTCTGGGATACCCGCTAAAAAACTGTTAAACGGCCACCTCTGCCAGGCTGTCTGCAATGCAGAATCTGAAAGCACCTTAACTAAGCTCCTCTAAAATAAAGATGAGCACGGAAGCTCCTTGTTCTTTCAAACCTGCGTTACAGCATTATGGTTTGGGGTGTTTTTTCATACTGATTTTTGTTGTTATTGCTGTTTGCAGCTTTTCTAGCAGTAGGGTTGATACGCAGAATCCAGGCAAAGTGTTAAACTTTTAAGAATAGGTAATTCAAACACACACAAAGATCAACAAGGCCTGTGCACTGCTGTTCCACCCCAGGCTGCGGGTAGTATCTGTTCACTATGCTGTGCTCTAATGATATCTAGCATCTGATTTATTCGCTGTACACAAATAAGATGTTGCTGGAAGAACTGAAATAGTGAGTAGTCAGGCTGGCCTTTCCTGATAAGGCACTCCTCTAAGGCTTCCTGCTGCTTTGGGTATTTACAAACTCTAAGAGAAACGGGAGCATGTTCATCTATTTTAAAGCATAGGAGAAATAATGGGGTGTTTGGGGGTTTGTTGTTTTGGCCTTTTGTTTTTGTTTTTTTCTTTAAGAGATATGTTGATCTGCTCCCACATCAAATAGAAGAGCTGAGCATTGCATAAAAATTCCATTAATGCGGTATGATTATAATTCATTTTCACCTGGGTTTAAAAAGAGAAGCTTCTTCAGATTTTCACTTTGAGGGTCTTCTTTCCTATTCCTGATGCATTCATAGCTCCACTTCATTTAATGCCATTTTATAGGCACATGTCAGCCATTTATACTTTCAAACGAGTGAAGTAAAGATAACTTCAGAACATGTGAGATTGTAAAAAGTTTTGCGCTATGTTGTTATTATGTAAAACAAAGGAAGAAGCTTCTAGTTAATAGTTAGACATACTCACCTATTTTTGATACCTTCTCATACCTCTGCCACCATGAACTTATACCTTTATCTCAAAACCTAACTTGGCAAGATTAATATAATGTTACTAGTAAGGGCCATCTAATTATTAACACCTTCAGCTTTTATCCTAGGCCCTGTAAAGGTGGTAGTTAAAATGCTAAAGTGTTAATTTGCTTCACGTCCATGGACTTTTATGAAGGCAACATTAATACAATCAGCTTTGTATTAGAATGGCTTGTTCTGAAAATTGGAATGAGGTATTTTGGTTGCTTTCATTAAAAAAAAAAAAAAAGTTTGGTGTCCTTGTATTCATTCAGGGAAAAAACAAATAAAGAAAACAACCAAAACCCAAGCAATTAATGGTAAAGTTTTGTTGAGAACATTCACTGTTTCACTAATCGAACTTCTCCCAGCTCCACTTGCTCTTCTGACTGCATCGATGGAAATGTGAAGACTGTATTTTAGGTTCATTTAAGAAAGAGAAGTATTTATCAGTTGTCAGTGGCTTCCTAGGTAGAAAGGAAGCAGTTTCCTTTCTGAAGTCAGAGCACCCACAACTGCCTTTTTTTTCCTTTATGGAAGTAGGTACTTGTTCTTCTTGTAGAGTTCAGCTGAAATTAGCAGTTTCCTGCCCATATTTTGTAAAAATGGTTAACTATATATTGCTTTTCACTATACCAGCCATAGCATCCTGGTTTCTGAAGAACCATGCTAATTTGCTCTTTCTTTTTCTGTCTCTGAGTCACTGAGGTGAAGGTTTTTTATGATAAAAGTAAGTCTATGTCAGCAGATCTCCACTTGGGATGTTGGCAGTGTCACAGACTTTGTCACTAGTCTTTTGTTTACAGATCTATAACTAGGCTTACAGTGCAGTGTTATAGATGCTTCATACACAAAGAGTTGTAATTTTACATCATTTAAGTACAGAGTTCTTTTTGTTAACTAAGTTTGTGAAGATATTTTGAGGTAAGAGTTATTTTTTTGGGGGGGGTTTATTCATGAGTTGCAGAAAAAAACCCAAGTGGGCATTACCTCTCCAATATAGTAAAAGGGTTTGTTTCATTGAGTTTATATGGTTTTTTTTTAAATGTATTTTTATTTCACATTTCAGGAGTTGTACTTCAGCACTTCTCCTATAGACAGCCTCTGTAAAACACTAGTGAGCTTCAGACAAAGGCAAATTTCAACATGAGCACTCTGAAGTAGATTTATTAATACGTGTTTTTATAAACGCAAGTGGGATTCACAGAATCTTGGGGTTGCATTACAGAGGAAAAAGGTTTCTCAGGCAGGTTAAAGAACACAAACTTTTGTCTCAGTGAGGAAATGCCTGAGCAAATGTTGCTAGGTGTATGCAGAAGGGGAGTTTGCAACAGTTTGTAGCTCTTCATCAACCTTCTGCTGAGGTATAGCTACAGGGCCAAGTCTTAGGTCAGTTGTGTGTAGAAACTGCTCCTGTCTTTGCTTGTCTTTGCTTGTCTGCTTACCTTTGCTTGTAAGGTAATTTAATATTTTAGTTTCACAGGGCAGCTGTATCTACATTTTGTTGAAAGTTAACTTTGCAATCAGCTGGGGACTGTTTGCAGCAGTGGAAGTTAAGTTAAAGTGTCAGTTCACTTAGAGTGGAGGTTCTCATACCCTGGGAGAGTGCTTGGCATTTCACTGCAGGCCTTCACTGCTCTTGGCTGACTTGTGGAAGCAGTATATTTTCACAACAGCTGTGCTAAAAGACAACTCATTTGTCTCGCCCTACAGTTCACAAGGCTGTTAATTTTTAAGTCCTCCCTTTCTGTATTTCTTCCATTAGTGAATTTGTGTGCCCTGGAAAGTGCTGAGTAATCCTGGTATCCTCTTTTTAAGTTGGGGGGGGAGAAACTAGGCACTTTAAAAAGAAATTGGAAGTCTTACCTGAGGAGGATAGATGTCAAAAGGCACAGTTACTTACTGCACATTTTTGAAACAGGCTAAATGTAAGTGGCTCCATTCCAGCCCAGCTAAGGCCATTCTAGCCCCCATATTTGACAGCTGCATGGGTAACAGTGACAGCTTACCAGGATTCTCTTAATGACAATATGTGAAGCATCAAGGTGCTGGTCAGTCCATGCTTCTGCTCTACATTGTTGTACTCATAAGAGGGAGAAGGCTAACACATTATTTTAAAAGACCTTCCTGCTTGTCTAATGGAGAACAGGGTGCTGGTCTGCACATATGGATGCAGACAAGCCTTTCAGTTCCTTCTAGTGTGGTCTTCACGCATTCATAACCACTGGCTCGCTTCTGCTCTCTTTAAATTGGAGGGCTTTGTGTGGTGGGAGAGAAGCTTGAAGTAACTCCAGAGATGTGCTTCTTATAAGAGTATGATTGCTTTGCACAAAGTGGCCTCACATGGAGAAAAGGATATTTCAAAGGAATGGCATGAGCCTTAGACACCTCTTTGTGGCAGAGGTGATCTCTGGATGTGCTCTGATTAGGGGTGCAATTACATGGCTTGGGCAGCTGTCTGCTCTGTGGCCACTCAGTTCAGGGGTGCCCTATGGGTAGTACCTGCTCCTGCAATCCTAACTCAGTGTGGTCATGACTACACATGTTGATTGTGGATATTGTGATGCTGCTTGCAGATATATAGAGGGCTGTGGTTACTCTCCTGGCTAAACTATTACTTATTGTGCTTTTCTGCTGTTTGATTTGAATAGTAGTAATGATCTTGCATTGGTAAAGCACTTGCAGGTGGTTCTGACCTCTGTTTATATTCACTGTTTAATCAATGTTGATTTTTGAAGTGCAGATGTAGTCAAATGGACCTTTCTGAGACAGATGTCCCAATAAGCAGGAATTGCTTCATCGTGCTTGTGGTCGGCTCTGGGGTGGTGTGCAGGTCCTGGGCTGGCCGCAAAGCGTGATGCACCTCCCCACACAGCTACATGCTCAGCAAAACGCCATGCTTGGGCATGGCTTATGTTTACTTATGGCTACAATCAGTGCAATTTGGATGCTTCATTGCTGTGTTCCTTTATTTCATAATAATTCATAGTTTAAATTGGTAAGTAGTTTTATACTTACCTGCTGAGCAGCACAGAAGTGTGTGATGAAGGATTTAGACGTAGCAGCCAGCAGTATGAGACTCAAAGCGCCTCCCATTCTCACTTGAAAACACTTGAATGTTTGTGATTAACCTCTGTTCCTACAGATATGGTGACAGGCATAAAAAGAAGGGAGAAGTGGCAAGTTATTAGCTGACTCTAGACAGGGTAGGCCAGGTGTGTGGGAGGCTGGACAAGAGACCTCCCTCACTTCCTTTCCAAACCGCACTGCTCTGGTTGTGTGAAAACCACTCAAGAGGAAACATAAACTGCATTTTTTCTGGTAGTTTTAATCTACTGCTGGGATCATTTAGTTCACTGGGAATTTTCCATGCATTTTTGGTTGAAGACAGGGCCTTCAGGCCAGCATTACTCACCAGAGTACATGAGGACTGTTTCTCATTACAAGGATTATTAAGAGAGTGGAACATCTTCCTTGTTAAGAAAGGCTGAGGGAGCTGGGTCTCTTTAGTTTGGAGAGGAGGGGACTATGGGTGAGTTCCAAGAGGATGGAGTCAGGCTCTTCTTGATGTTGCCCAATGACAGGACAAGGGGCAGTGGGTGGAAGTTAGGGCATAGGAAGTTTCTTGTAAATGTGAGGAAAAAAGTCTTCATTGTGAGGGTGACAACACTGACAGGCTTCCCAAGGGTGTTGTGGACATATTCAAGACCCACCTGGATGAGCTCCAGTGTGATCTGCTATAGGTGATTGTGCTCTGGCAGGGGATTGGACTAGATGGTCTTTTGCGGTCCTTTCCAGTCCTTAACATTCTGTGATTATTGGTAGAGGGCTGTTCTTTCTTACCACTGCAGTGTCTTGTGATGTATTAGCTTGGAAAGTTAAGCCATGTTCTGCTGAAAGCAGGTCACTGAACTTGACGGTCTTCAGTAAACAGAGAGACCTGTAGATAAGGGGCTTTTATTTCATGTGAGAAGCTTGGGTGGGGCATGACTGAAAAATAAATGAGGCATTGGAGGGAGTTGCTGTGGTACCTGCAAAGCCTATCTGTTGGCATGCTGCATATCCCTGCCACCAGTTCCCTTTGACTCTTACTGGTGTTTTGCTTACTAAAGCTGCACAGATAGTTTCTTCGTCAGACCATTTTCAAACACTTAAGATTTTCTTATTTTGTGGCTGACCTTCTGAAATTTACTAGCTTGCTCCTAGTTCTTGCTTGATTTGCTTACATGGAATAGTCCTTCCCTGACCCTGCTTGTACTGGTTTTCTGGCAAGCTATGTCTGGAAGCAGGTGTACTCTATGCTGCTAATCTTGTCTGTGCTCCTAGCCGAACTGTTGTGGATGTATCTTACAGAAACTTTTATCGGATCAGGGACTGCTCCCTTGTTAGGAGCTTATATAGTGTGGTGTTGTGGTTCCTGAGTGCTACAGTCGTTTAACAGATAGTAACAGTAGAGAGATTGTATAAGTAGATAGAGAAACTCCCTGCTTCCTTCACAAGTCAGGGATTAATGGTACTTTAATTCATGCATGCTATCACATGTGCATCTTCTCTAGGGCTGCTGCCACCACTAGAGAATAAACATCACAGCAAGAACAGGGTCACTTTAAGACTGAATGTGAAGTTGTATGTGTGATGGTTGGTTGTGACAGGTACTTGTTTCTATACTAGAGCTGTGTTGGTAAGCGTAATGTCATGCAGATGAGGTAGAGTGGTTCTTTATTATGTCAGCAAGGAAACTGAATGTGACAAAGAGCATGGAGTTTTGTTTGTCTGGGGTTTTGTCAGATCAAGACATTCTTATGATAGCTGTGTGGCTTTCAGTGTTATGTAGCTGTTTAACACTTAGGAGTGTCCTCCAGCCAAGAAACCTGCCTACTTTGATGGATACTGATTGATGTAGATACGGATTTTTTTCTGTTTGTTTAATGTTGTGATTTGGTAGACAGTGAATGAACTCCTCTGTGCTTGGCTGATTCTGTGTGAACCATTTCTGCAGAGGTTGCAGTAGATGTTTCATACTGGATGAAACTTACGTCTTGAACCAAGATAGTCATGCTCAAGGCTGAACTTATTTCCTGAACCCAAAGACCCAATTCAGATCCCTCCTAGTTGCTGTGGTAGTGAGCAAAGTAATCAGTGGTAGAAACATCATATTTAGTGTCTGAGAGGTGAAAAACATAGAGCTTGGCTGTGTGCCACTAGGTGTATAGTAAGCTTTTCTATGTTCACGCTGCGTATATGAATGTCTTCGCAGCTTAACATCTGAGCAGGGGAGCTGCAGCCACCTGGTCATTGCTGTGAGGAGTCTTCCATCTGTTCCTCCTTTTCTGTCATCTGCGTCTTTTTAAAATCACACAAAATCTCCTCAAGCACATGCTGAAGCTCAGCTGATTCCTCTTGCTCTAGTGGCCTTTGTACATACAGTTTTCTCCCTTTTAGAATATAAATGTTTTGAAAGAGCTTCTCCCTCCCCCTCAGTCTTTGAGTTCTGTGGAGCACATGTAGAATGGATTGAACTGTCTTCATGTAATTTAGGTGACCTCCATTTCTGTATCTGCACTATCTACCCTTCAAACTGGTAGATAACAACTGCTTTGCTCAGTTGTGGTTTTTTTGGGCAGGACTGTGTCTTTAACATACCTGGAAGTACAATTGGCTGCATTCTGCCTTCCTTTTGCTTTTCTATACAGGATTTCCACTTTCTCCTGCTCCAGCTGTGCTGTGCAGTGCATGTCTGGTCTAAGGCTTAGTTTTACCTTTTTCCCTTTCACTTTCTTATTTTCTTTTCCCTATGCTGTGGCCCTGACCGTGGCATCTTACTCTAGTTTAGCAGTTCTGCAAAGTTGAGAGTATGGTCTCCCAAAGTGTGTGTAGTCTTGTGCTGAGCCCTGTGTTTGCATTAAGGAGAGGGGCAATTGTAGTAAATATACACTGGCTGTGGTTCACAGCAAAGTCATTTGCCATGTTCTGAAGAGGATGAAATTCAGGCAGAGAATTAAATTGCTGTTCAGGTTTATGCAGTGAGCTAGAAGTGGATATCAGCTGCCTTGTCTGCTCATCTGCTCTCTCCCCTAAACCCTCTAATGTTTCTTTTCAGTAGACAGTATCTTACTGTAGGTTGCCACTAGAGGAAGAGGCTATGCAACTGCTGTTGTTATTTTGGCTGAGCTTTTGGAGACAAACCTTTTCCTGAGAGAATTCCCACTCAAGCTTCTGGTCTCCAAAGCAGCTGGCTCTGCATCTAATCTCTGGACATCCAGGATGCATTTTCTATAAATGCTTCCTTGAGCAATGAGAGATTGCAGTCTGCCTGTGCTTGCCCTAGCACTGAGACTTGATAGAGCTCTAAGTGCATGCAGTCATTGGGACTGACAGCATAAAGCCCTGGAGAACTGTGCTTGTAATCACAGAATTTAATGGGGAAATGGAAACCAACTAGGAGGTTGTTTTCTTAAGGAGACAGAAGGATGCCTGTTGATTAGAAATTAATTCCCACTTGCTAGGTTTGCCATAGATTTATAGTTTTCACTCTAGTCCTGTTTCAAATTTGTGTCCCAGAAGAGCTTGTTGCAAACAGCACGTAATTCACTCTCTCCTAAGCTCTTTAAGAATTAGCCCCTCTAGGGCTTGTTAGGGGAAGGATTTAGTTACTTAAATGTAGCTGTCTGATGCCTTCTGGTATTAGAACGGTCTGCACAAAGCTTTCAGATAATGTGTGGCACCAGCAGCAGTCCTCCTGTCTTCTGAATTAGCTGCTGGAGGCCAGATTGGAGATCTGAGATATCTTCAGTAGCACTATTGCTCATACCTGTGTGTGGGCACTGAAATAGTGCTCCTGGAGCAAATCCATGACCCTGTTAGCTTAATAGAAAAAGTACCTGCAGAGAATTAATTGTCCCGTTGGACTTTGCTGCCTCTTAATATGACTTAACTGAAAGGTAGGAGCTGTGCTGCTGCTGTGCAGCATATAAGCTTCTGCAGACCATTTGCTACAGAGATTGTGATTTCAGACAGCTAGGATAAGGAATGCAACTGTGAGGCCAAGACACCATCTCCCAAACACCAAAGGCTTTGGAAATAATGACATGTTTCTGTTTGGCCCACTCACTGGCCTCCCCAAAATGCCTGGGAGGAAGATAGCTAGATCTGGATTTAGTTGGTTTGTTTCTGCAAAATGGTGGCATCTGCTACAGGATTGTTAAGGTTAGGATGGGCTTCTGCTATACTGCATGTTTGCCCAGGAGTGCTGGAGAAGATGACCTTTGTGAAAATCCGTTGCTTGCTGAGGCCCCCAGTTACAGGTCAGGGTGCTTAGCCTTTGGCCTTTAGGAAGCCTTCAACAGGTTCCAAGTTGGGAAAAGTCTCTGAAGCACTTGCTGAGGTAACAAGAAAAGCGGTGCTCAGTTTTGGCAGTAGCTTGGTGTGAGCATTTAAGCTGGAATGAAGAGATATCGGCTTTTCTTAGAGCAAAATGCTGCGTTTGGGATGCCTTGTCTTACAGGGCTAGGTGTCACTCCCTCTCAGGGCAACTTTTGCCTGCCAAACTGTCTCTATGGTTGTCTGCACAAACCGCATAGTCTGAGTTTGCTTCTTTTTCTTGAAGAATAGAAAAAGGCACTTGCATGAGCAGGATAGAGCTACTTTCTGTACAACTGCATAAGAACAAGTAGAGCAAATTAGAGCACTAGGCAGGGAACCCAGCCATGCAGGACACTTAGACGTAGCTCAGTATATGTGAAAGGGGGTGGCAAGACAATTTTCTGTCCCCTGCAAAAATAATGCCCCAGAAAAAGGGAAAGAAAATGTTTAAAGTATTGTTTGACTTCATTTACCTTGGAGCAAAGTAACTGGATTGGAGCAGCTAGTCTTTCTGGACTGCCTTCAGCCCCGTCCTTCCTCTTCCCAGAAAGCAAATTTTCTGTGCTGAGGACTGTTCTGACCCTTTGGTAAGGGTAGAGCAAAGGGCCAGGGCTTCAAAGGGGTATGCCTACAACACTGGCAACACAGCACTAGCCTCTTCCACAAGTGTGGGATTGCTTAATTTTAGTTATTTAGCCAGGAGAGTTGGAAATGGCTGCAAGAGTGTTGAAGGCAGGAAGGGAAAGAGCGCTGGCTGCAGAGGGAGAAGTGGTGCATCAAATGATGGACTCTCAGCACTGTCTCCAGTCTGATTATGCAGACAGGTGAAAAAACCTACTGGAAAAAGAGGGTAATCTCCCAGAGAAAAACAAGAAAGAGTGGAAAATGGATGCAAGCAAATACATGCACGAGCATCTGCAAAATAAACCAAGCTACCCCCACACTTCAGAGACAATCCTCTTCTTCTCTGGGCTGTATCTCTCTTCTGCCCACGGGTAGGATTGGTACTGCAGGGAGCAGGAATACCACTGTCATCAAGGTGCAGCTCTTGGGCAGGGAGTTGCAGAAGTAAAAGACTGGCAGACAGCTCCTAGGCTGAAATGAGTTTTGCACAAAGTGTTTGTACAGTGCTGTATAACAAACATGTGTAAACAGAAGGTAGTTTGCCCACAGTCTGGTAACAAGTGACAGGGCCACGTTTTGCCAGAGAGTTTGCTTGCAATGAATAATTCAGCCATTCCTGCTGCCCTTAAATTTAGGCAACAACCCTGCAGTCAAAGGCTTTCTGAATCTGGCAGCTAATGCCGTTGTGGGCTTGTCTTCGTGTTTGGCCTGGGGCCTGTGCTATTTCACAGGGTACTTCAACCTCGTGTGACAGCATTGCTACAAACTGGTCCCCTTTTACTTGAGAAATCAGGCACAAGTTCTTTCACCAGCTTTCCAACACTGAACTTGTATACTTACCAATGTAGTTCTAGAGGAGAATGAAGACAGAGCTGGGGGTGGGGGTGTGATGGCTTCAGGTTGCCGTTTGACACTTCCCACAATTCAGCCTGATAGTACTTTTTCTCCCCCATCATCACATCAAGATTGTTGGTGATTTTTGTTCAGGGTTCACTGAGTACTTAGATGACACATGATTCTCAGACTCTGAATCCTCTGGATCCTCTTAAGGTTTCTGTAGATAATGCTTCTCCTCCTCTCTTCATCTTCTCTGATGATGGTAGGACATCTTCTGTCCATGAAGCTATTGGTTTCCGTTCCGGTTTATCTTAAATACTAGCAGGCTCAATATGAAGAGAAATCTTCAGTGAGTGCTAAGAAACACAGAAAATAAGATTGCCCGAGATGGAGAAGAGACTTCTGAATAGATAATGTGCAAATGTAATTCCAGAATAAAGTTAACACACAGATGTATCTTTGCCAGTGACTAAGCCTTTTTATCAGGCCATATTTCTGGGGATTGTGTGTCCCCAAGAACACTCCTTCTCCCATCTGCTGCCCTGACTTCACTTCTGCAGAAGTTGTTAGCTTTGAGATATATTGGTCTCCTTTTCAGAAGAACCACATTTCTAAACACAGTTCTAGGTGGTGCTCATCCGGCTTCAGTTTTTGGATGAGCCAAAAAGTGTCCTTTATGTTTTGGAGCTACATGTCTTTTGTCCTCAGGGCCGATTCCTTCAGTGTAGTTTGCACCCAGGTGATGGGTGCTGGCGACATGATTTGTCTTGCCCTGCTTGGCGTTTGTAGTGCTGAGTAAGAAGCATGATGTCCAGTTTAAGGACTTTCAGAAGAAGTCAACAAGCTGGAGCGAGCCAGGGAGTGATTGTATGTAAACAGGCCCAAAACCCAGTAACTTGGCAGAAAAGCACATTCCTCACCCAGTGAGGTGACAACAGACCATTTTTGTTATAAAGGGTGTACGTGTGATGGAGACAGGCCTTTCTCCTGTGCCATGGCTACAGGGGAGAGGCAGGGTGTGGGGAAATAGTGCTGCTCACGTCTTTTACTCAAGGTACTTCTCAGCTCTTGACACATCAGACAGGGAGGGTCTGAATGTGCTCAGAGAGACGTAGTATTGAGGAAAGGGTTAAGACAAGATGTGAAGCTTAACAGTTTTTGCCTAGTGCCTGTATCTGTCCCTTTATTAGGTGTACAAGGTGACACCAAGGTCACCCAACAAGGAGTTAAAGGTGAGAAGGAGGTTTCCAAGTGATGGCAAGTGCTAGCAGCCAGCTCTGAAGAAAAAGCAGGAGGATGTGTGTATCCATAAGCATTACTTGAGATGCTCAGGTGAATTTTCTCTTCTAACTTCTTCTGAGGCTTCTAAAATAGCACCAGAGTTTCCCCTAAATTGCTAGTGGTTTTTCTTTCTGTCCCTAGATTCTTTCCTAAGCTTACTAGTGTTTGCAACCACAGGCTCTTGATTTGTCTGTGGACTACGGAAACATACAGTCCTTGCTTTATCCATACACAGACAGTCTTTTGAACTTGAGCAAGGGAAATCAAGAAAGTGCTGAAGTAGTGTTTACCCTACACTTTATTCCAAATTTCAGGTATTTGCAGTCCTCTGCGATGTAGCAGCTTTGCAGAGGCATTGTGTTCTTGCTTGTTTGCTTTATAAGGATCAGATGAGGATAAATTTCCACACTGTGCATGTTCAAAATGTCAAACATCTGAAAATGTCCCTGGGGTGGTGAGGGTCTCATCTCGAGAAAGGTCATTGCATTTTGAGATGTGCTTTTATTCAGTTCTAACTGGAGCAAAAAGTTGGCCAGGTGAATTCAGACAATATTTTGCAGAGAGGCAGGCACAACTAGCAGTGGGAGATGAAGTTAATGACGTATCTTAGAGCAGTAACCTTCGGAAAATAGGTCTCACTGGGTGCTTTGCACCACCTTAGACATTTTCACAATGGTTGTCCTTCCTTAAGCCAGCTGCTGTAGTTTCTTCTTTCACTGCTGAAAATACTGTTTAAGGATTATGCATAACAGAAAATAGCTTCTAAGAAGAAAGCCTTAATTTGCAGAATTGTTGTGAAATTCATGGCCAGTCCCTTGCCTGTGTTTGGCCGGTACTAAGTCTTCTTTTCAGAATTTCTTTTCTTGATGTTGTCACACAAGGCTTAGGGCTCTAGACACTCTAAATGTTTTTGAGAGCCTTTTTCTGCTTTAGAAGCCTTTGCAGTTGCTGGTGAGCTGTTGGATCTTTTCTGGGTTCTGCTTAATATGCTCTGCTCAGAGCCAAGTATTTGATTCAAAGGTGATCTGTTCTCAGAGTAGCACAGAAAAGGTCTCTGAGTGGGAAGACACAGCAAGGCATGTATTCTGTCAGGGGGCAAGTAATTGGTGTTAAAGCTTAGATACATTATCAGCTGCATAAGTAGCTTCTTCTTGGGGTTCTTGTTTTGTGTGACCCTTGCGTGGGCAGAAGCTTGTCCACAGCAGCCCAGCTGTGTCCCGTATTATGTTTGCACATAGTGTTCACCAGTGTTTGCCACACAGTCACTGTGGGGATCTAACACTAGGTCACATCATCTCAGATTTGGCACTAGGGCTTCCACCCCTGCTCTATCTTCCTGAGAATGGGCTGAAAAAGAGCTGTGATGGGCTGTCTGGTTGCCAGGTAACTTGGAGAAATGCGAACACCCTAGGTCTCAATACTTCCAGTCTGGATTTTCTGCTCTCAGGAAGCAGCAGTGAAAGGTCCTCCACCAAGTCATGTGGAGTGTGAAGTCCTTAGAGGAGGATTCCTACTACTGGTATGTTCAGTCTTGACTTCTTCTTCGGAGAAGTTGCATGGTGTTTTCTGCTGCCACAGACTGAAAGCCTGCTGCAGCAGTTCCCTCCTTGCAGACTTTGTACTTTCCTAAGAGCAATGATCAACCAAGGCAGATCTCACTGGCAGAAAGACTACAGATAACTTCTTCAGCTGTCCTGTTCCTATGCCACAGCACCATGGGCTGAGAAGCTACCCAGACTTGATGTCCCTGTGCTCTACTGTTGGTTGATTGTGTAAGTACATGTTTGTGGCAGGCAGTACTTCTGCGGAAGCAGCCACTGTGTTTTTTTTTCCCCCATGAATTTTGCAAATGCTGGCCCGCTTCCCATGTTTGCATACTTCTCTCTCTCCCTGCTAAAGTGCAAGTAAACCAAACATATGGAGACCTAATTAAACATGGACTGCTGGCTTTTGCTTTTTTGCATGGCAAAGATTTTTTTTTTTTTTTTTAAGGAAATGTCATATGCTCATTTAAAAAGAAAAAGACGTTAGACTTCAGCTAGCTTTGTACTAGTCTACTTAATGACTTTGTGGGCCAAATAATTAAAAAGCATTTGTCTCCTTTGGCGGACACTGGCTGAGAAAGGAGCATGTTTGAGTGAGGAGGGAGTAATTCTGCAGGCATCTTTACCTCTTCTGAGGTCACTGACTTTCTGCACTCCAGTTTTACAGTCTTTCAGTACATGCAACTCATGACAGCACTGTTTTGGATAGCAACAGTTCCTATGGTTTCCACTGGGAGAGGCTGAACTCAGAGACATCCTATTTTTAAACAGGATTTAGAAATGCAGGGTCAAGGGGGCAGGCAGTGGCACAAGGTTTGATTCCCTATATGGAAGATGGTGAAGTTCTGGCTCCAACACAGGTCTATCAGATGACTGATGGCAAAGTTTTCAGATGTAGAATTTTCCCCAACAGGCTTAAAATCTGCTCGTCATGACCGAAATGTCCACCGTGGTCTTTATCTCTCATGAATGCCTTTGCTTTACAGCATTCCTCTGTGGTTGTGCTCAGCTCCATTGGTGTGGACTTGGAGCCTGTCACACAACTCTTGCTGCAAGAGCAAACCCAGAGAAGCAATGCAGGGCCTTAAAGCTTTGTAGGACTGATCTTTCCTGGTTACAGTGCTCCTCACTACTCTTGGGCAGATATCCGGGCTTCCTCCTCTCTGTCTCCTGTTTGACCTTTGTTCTGTCTGCGTTCAGCCATTTATGCAAAAGGTTGCCTGGAGCTGCACTGGTGCTTTCTGCCTGACCCCTTGATCTGCCTGCTACCTCTTTCATCCCAAAATCCTTTGAGATTCTCCAGGCCGACTCAAAGGCCAGCCAGTGGGACACCTCTTTTCCTGGGACTTTTGCTATCTGTAGGAGTATGGGCTCCTTTGCACAAGGTCCAGTGCTGCATATCCTTTCACATCTTCACAGGCTTCTGTCTCAACCTCACAAACTCACAGAAGAGATTTGGTATTTCGTTCTTGCCTCCCCTGCCGTCTCCAGGCCTCAGCACTGATCTGTGCCTGCCTTGTTTTGGTCAGTCCTCACTGTGGAGTGTCTGTGAATTGCTGTTGGTTGGCTCCACGCACAGCAGTGGTTTCAGTGCTTCCACAGCATTGCGGATCTGACATTGCCGGAGGCCGGAGAAGGGTGGGATGGCTGCTGCCTGCCTCCCGTGTCTGCAGTGGGCTCTGTGTTATCTCAGAGGAAGGAACGGCTGTCAGGCGCTTTTGTGAGCCTGTGACGCAGAGGCAGTAAGGAGGCTGTCTTCACTCCATCTTCTTTTAGGAATAAAACAAAGAAATGTGGGATTTACACCCAGGGGGAGGACAGGTATTCTGTGAGTTTATAGTTGTCTCTGGCCAGAGGATTCACATCAGAGGAACAGAAGGTTGCAGCGGCTGGAGAAGACACCACTGCTCTCACCAGAAGGAAGGACTGGAGCCAATAAACAGCAGTAAGCTTGCCCTGGGTGAGGAGCAGACTCAGAGCCCAGCAGAGACTTTTCCAGACAGCAAGGCCTGAGTCTCACTGGGATTTTAAGGTCTCCAAGGCCTGGGTCCTGCTTTGGGGTTCAGCTTGGGATGCCAACACTGAGTCAGGGAAGACCCAGAGAGTCATTTATTCCATGCTAATCTTTCTTTTCTGCTAAAAGCCTCCCTGAAAGGTAAATGCGAGGCTTAAGTTGAGTTGCCTGGGTTTTGGTGGTGAGAAGGTCCATAGCTGTGCCAGATGCAAGCCTTCAGGCCCCTCTCACAGCAAATTTAAACACCTTGGTAGGGAGGAGTTTGTTTGAGCTAGGAAAACAACAGCGTTTTCACTCTTTCCTCACCCTAAACCACAATGGAGGGCCAAAGCAAACGTGAGTCAAGGCTCAGGGGGTAGTACACCTTAGGTTTCTCCAAATGTTTCATCATGCAGTTTTAAAGAAGGCCTTCTTAACATAACCTACCTTACAAGCAGCTTTAAGAAAACTATGTCCCCCTTTTGCAGTGTTTCCCATGGGCCTTCTGACTGAATATTGCATAGTGTTTGCTAAATTTGTTTCAGAGCAATGGGGTTTGTCTTGGCTAAGCCGTATGATTATTTTGCAGTTTTATGACAGCTGATGTGACTGTGAGCTGCTGACTAGCTTCTGGTCAGGGCGTGACACATCTTTCTTCCCTTTTCCTCAGGGGAATCTGTTAGGCAGAGCTGATTGCTGGGTGGATGTACATCTTGCCTCACCTTGAGGTGCCTTCATCTGTGGTTGTTGCTGTGTCTTAGGCAGAGGAGTGACCTTTCATTAGTTCCTCACTCTTCTCTGCTGTAGAGTGCTATGGTGGAGGAGGACAGTTGTGATGAGCCTGCTGTCCTTCCTCAAACCTGTGAGACCACGCAGTACAAATGTAAAAGGCCTCCCACTGTAATTTCTTTTAATCTTAGTCTCCCATCATTCCCGTTCAGTGATGCAGGAGCATCTCCACCTTCCTTCCCGGCCTTGAAGCCGCTTCTCCAGTTCCTTTCCTCCTTCTCCAGCCAAATGGCACACCCTCTCACCAACCAAGAGCTGCTTTCCTGGTGGCTGTATATTGGAAGTGGCAGGAGGGGAGAACAAAGCCACTGAGAAGGAACATAGAGGGGTTTCTCCATCAGATTTTTCCCTCCTCTCCCAGGCTGTCCCTTCCTCTCTCTTTGCACAGCTGCCAGTCTGTCCCAGAACACCAGCCTGTTTCCATCTCCTCTCCTTAAATGAGAGATACTTCGCTGTGCCCTGAGGTGTCTACCCAGTGCAGAGCATCTTGTGTCAGTGGCATGGACAAGGATGGAGTCATTCCTAAAGCTGTCCCTGCTCTTGCTCCAATATCAGGGCTTGGGTCACATGTGGCTGGCATCTTTATTGGCCTCTGCCTTTTTGCTGGCAGCAAGCAGTGCTGGAAGATATTCTGGAGGATGTTTCCCCTGTTGGCAGTGGGCTGCCCCATGAAAAGTGAAAGGCTAGCCTCAAGAGCCGTTCCTCAGGAAAGCAGTCTCCAGGAGGTTCTGCAGGCTCTTAAGGCAGGTATCTTTTGTCTTGAAGGCAGTATGCCCACTGGCAGATATGGCTCATTCTTGTTTAACTGTACCATTAGCTGTATGCTAAACACTTCTTCAAGTAGATGAAACTGGAGCAGCCTCTTCCTCCTGTTCCTGATCATACTGAAAGAAAGGTATTTTGGCAAGTACTGTGAAATAACTTCACTTCCTGGTAACAGAGTGAAAGACATCTGCTTTTACTGCTGTAAAACAGGAGCCAGTTGTGGCCGGCAGGACAGAATATGCTTCTGGGAAGCAGCAGGCTGTTGTCTCTGCGTGGTGTTGGCAGGAAAAGGGAGACACTTGGACTTCACAGAGGAATGGTTTGTGCTGGATATATTACCAGAGATCCACAAGGTGTTGGATAGCAGACTGGAGCCCACAGAAGGAGGTCTGTGCCAAAGAGAGGGCTGGGTAAAGGAGTGTGAGACTGCACATCTCATCGGCAAGTGAGAGTGTGCACTTGCAAGAACTTTCTAGGATTTTGAGCATGAGTGAAATAACAACCTAAGTTGCCCTGAAACAAGGTAAGGAAGATTCTTGAGGTGTTTACAAACAATTGCAATAAAATCTGTGAGAAAAGGCACCTGGATCTGCAGTCCTGAGGACAGAAGGTGAGGACAGTGAGCAGCTAGCTGCAGCAGACAGGCAGGCAGCTTGTGAGCCTAAGGCATTGTCTTCTCCAGGGCCAAGATCCACATGCAAGAGAGGGAAACCCAACTTGCTCTGTGGTGGATTTGCTGCCCACTTTGGCTGGCCATGCAGCCTCCTGCAGCACCTAGACAAAGTGAAACGCTGTTTTAGTCTTGTGTCTAGGTATGGGAGCCCAGCAAAGGGAGTGATAAGAAGGATGATGCCTCTCTATTTTGGCATCCTCTGCAGTGGTAAGTGATGGGCGCAGGGCTGAGCAAAGGTAATTCACAGAAGGGAGAAACACTCCCAGAGGTCCTGAGGTATTTCCCAAGAACATCACAAAGCAATCATGATATTCAGGGTAAAGGTTGAATAGCTGCAAGTCCACAAGAGTGAGGGTTAAATTTGCCTTCCCGTGAAGGTACATTAAGTTGCACATACCACAAGATGGCCTACAGGTTGTCTCACCTGCTATTCATAGCCCTGTATTGATGTCTTCCCAAGATACTCTTGCAAAGAATTTTTTTTCCCTCCTTCTTCAAGCCAATTATCAGGTGAGAAGCCAGGCCCTTGAGCAGCATGGCTGTCACGTTTCTCACGTTACAGCAGGGCTTGCTGCTCAGCCTGCATGGGCAGCAGGAGCATCTAGATGCTTGGGTACCACTTAGCATCTCGGGAGAAACCTGACACCCGATAAAAGTAAGGATGACATGACGGTCTCCTCTATCAGCAGTGGGTTTACAGAGGGAAATTAAGGTGGGAGAAGAGAGCAAGAGGGAAATGGGAGCTTCTGTAAGGGAGATTGCCAGGGGAATGCTTGGCAAGGGAAAGACAGAAGCATGAGAGCGTGGCTCGGGAGAAGAAGCAATGAGCCGAGTTTTTGTCTGATCAGGAGAGAATTTGTCTTCCCTCTGCGAATCTGTTGCTGTCATTGTGTCCTTTAAACAGTCAATTTCTTGTTAGGCCTGTGTGTTTTCAGTGCCAAACTATATCAAAAGAAAACAGAACCACCCTCTATCTCTCTCTTTGCCTCCCCTTCAGCAGACCGGTAGTAGTGACCTTCACCTCCTCGTTTGTTTATTTTCATGGAAGGGGCAGTAAGTCATACATTGTGCATGCTGCTTTAAAACTGTAAATAAGGTCAGGATAGAGAAGAATGATACAATCTAGGTTAGATGAAGGAAATTGAACTTGCCCTTAAAAGTAGGTGATTTTTCCCCAGCCTTCCAGCGATAAGGCGTTGGGTGGAACTCTGTTAATAATCCACGCTGTAGACATCATGCAGTGGTATCAGGTTACATCAGAAAATCAGTTGCCGCCAGCTTTTTGTTGCTAACCTAGTGGACTTTGCCTCCAGTGCAAACTCTGCATTGCCTTGTCAAATGCCTCGGGACAGAAAGGTTTGTGGCTGTCTCTTCTTCCTGCCAGATCAATTTGCTGAAAACCCATGGTCTGTCCTGCTGGTTAGAAATGTTGTTGTTCTACAGCTCGGGCACTTCTGTGCTACAAATATTTGACAGTGTTGGCAGGCTTGGTTTATTACAGGCTGCTTTAGGCAACTCGTAAGACAGACAGGGGAGGTGGGGATTTAAGTACCAAAAGGTCTTTGTGGATCACAAAATCATCTACATATAAGATAAAGTTGATGAGGAGACTCAGTTCTTGCTGCTTGGTTTAGAGAACTTTTTTTCTGCCGCACCTGTAGCTGGAGAACTTGATTTACAAATTTTGGCTGCTAATCAGCACAAGCTGGGTCAGAGCCTGCACTGGCCTCTGAAAGCCAAGCTTGCAATTTTTTTTTCACCCCTTGCTTATAATCAAGTTTCTCGGCTCCAGCCAGGCCATGCTCCAACAGTGTGGTTTGCACGTGCAGAGCTGATACAGGTAATTAGAAAACCACCCAGAATAAAACACCTGCTCCCTTTGCTGGACTGGTTCTTCCTGGGTTCAGAGGAATGACAAGAACTAAACCCATATGAAAGCCACTAACCTTAATATATCTGGCTTAGATCTCACACAGGGAACAAATATAATGCATAAGCAAATATGGTTTCACTATGTACTTTCTCAGGGCAGAGCTTTAAGTTTAACTTTAAACCAGCAGAAAAACTATTTAAGACTAGGGAAGGGTAGGCTAGGGAATAAAAATAAAATTGCTTCCATCAGCTCCCATAGCTCTGAAGCAAAACCAGCAGGATAAAACTCATGCTGACACTGCAGAAACTAGCACCTTAAGTTGCACTGGGTGGATCAGGGTTTGGCTTGCTGCCTGAAGGTGGTGGCACTCAGTATATCTAGTTCAGGTTGTACACTAGTGTATGGCCTGCAAGTCTCTGATGAGAATGCAGGAAGATGTCCTCAAAGAGAGTGGCTCTCAAAAATAAACTACTTCAGCACATGGGTCAGCCAAGCTTCCCTGTGTGTGTTTGCCTCTGGCCCCATAATCCCAGGTGGGCTGCCAGCACCTCTGCTCTGTTGCCTCCTGGCTGCTGTGTGGGCAGCACAGCAAAAGTTATAGGAATGGTCTGTGGGCGTGGAAAAGAAAGATGAATGTGGTGCAGCCTGGAAGGCTCGTGCTCACTGCAGAGCCTTTCCTTGTGCCTGTCTTCAAGGCACCAGTATTTTGGAGGGGAAGCCAGAAACAGGGAGATCCCTGGGGTTCCCATTTGCCATCTGGAGTGTTAATATATGAACATCAGACCCTTGTGCTGTGCGTCATTCCCTCAGCCTTTTCTACCTTGTTTTCATGGAGTGGGTGCTGAGGCTGTTTTCCAGTACTCCAGGGAAAAGTGAAAATTTCCACGTAGGCCACTGTGCTTACTTAGCACTGGCTTACTGCATCCATCTCTTCTGGGAGTGGTCTAGGCTGGCTGTGCAGAACATGCTAAAGGAAGTGATTCCAGGAAAATTAGAGTCACCATCAGAGGAAGATACCCAAAAAACTGCACCTTGGCAAGCTAATCGAAGCAGGAAGGGCTGCTTGGCAGGTTCAGTATGCAGTGCTAAGAAGAGAGCTACAGTCTGGCCAACTCTACAGCCCAAGGGACTGTCAAACAATGGAGCTTTTGCTAACTCTGTGGTGTGGGCCATGTGGCACCAAGTTGGGGACTGCTCTGTGAGCCACAATGGAAAAAACAGAAACCATCCCAAATCTGCTGAATAGGGAAATGCCATCCTAACCATTAAGAAAAGAAATTGGAAGTGATTTTGAAGTAGCACAATGCCAGAGAAAGCCAGTCCAGAAAGGTCCCAGAGATCTAATTATAGCCTGCAACCAGTGCTGCTCTTATCCATGCTGCTAATGAACGTACACAAGGCAAGCGGTTTTGCTGCTCCAGGGCTTCTTGCAATAGAACTAGCAGCTCAGCAATAACCAGCTGCCTTGCTTGATTAGGGCTCACTTTGCCTTCTCACTGTTTCCCAGCTTTTGGTGCATGCCCTCCAGATATGCAGGCTGTTCAGGGTGGGGTAACCAGGCTAAAGCATAGGGGAAGCTCCAGCACATACACATGTGGTTCCATTACTGGCACACAGAGAGCTGGATGATGAGGGATTGGCTTCCCAGGAGGTGAAAAATGCCATCTTTTAGGATAGGAAAGAATCCCAAAGCCTCAGAAACTAATTGCACAGTGGAAGAACTCTTTTAGGTGCCAAGTTACGTTTGACAGCTTCCTCATGGAAAGAAAGAGCAATGACTGCTCTCCTTCTTCAGGGAATGAAGCACAGAGAACAGGAGCCAGCACCTCTGTGTTATCCAATCACCGTTAAAACAATAGCACTGTGCTGTTAAAGGCTTTAGTAGCATGGGCTATGCTTCTCCTTTGCATGCTCAGTAGAAAATAAGACTTGCCTCTATTGCTCCAGTCCAGACAACACCTGCCAAGTGGGAGGGGAGGCTGCTGCTGCCATGAAGGAGTCACCTTCCTGCACAGATAGGAAAGGCCAGAGGCAGTTCTCTGGCAAGTTTCTTTTTCCTAGCCTTCATTTTTTTCCAAACAAATGAGCTCTGTGTCGGCCTTGAAAGAATCACAGCCTTTCAGAAAAGTAGGCACTGACTGCTGTGTGTAAATAATGACCAGAGTTGGGAGAGTCCCTGGGACCAGAAGAAGAGGGATTGCTGTGCCAAAGTATGACCTAGGAACCAGTCTTGAGCTCACTCCAGCCTTGTCAAGAACACTCCTCTGAGAAAGCATCTTAGAAGCATATCACAGAATACATCTCATTGGAAGAGACCTCAAAGATCACCCAGTCCAACCCTCAACCCAGCACTAAAGGGTCAGCACTGAACCATGTCCTTAGGCACCAGGTCCACGTGCTGCTTAAACACCCCCAGGGACGGTGACTCCACCACTGTCCTGGGCTGACCATTCCAATGTTTGATAACCCTTTCTGTGAGGAAATATTTCCTAAGATTTAGCCTGAACCTGCCCTGGTGCAGCTTGTAGCCATTTCCTCTAGTCCTGTCACTTGCCACCAAGGAGAAGAGGCTGTCACCCTCCTTAATCATCTGAATTTTCACATGATTGGTGACATTTCTTCATTGCATCACTTGGAGAAAGCTATTTGGATGATTATTCATCCCCAGAGGTCAGTAACTGTACCAGTTTGGAGTGGTCTAATTGCCTGGGGCTGTATATACTGGGCCATGGAGATACTCTGTACCAAGCTGTCAGTCCTCTGAGAAGAGAACCACTCTCTCCAATCAGCTGAAAAGTTCCAGCTCTGGAGATCTTCCCAGAATTCAGATTTCCCAGTCTTTTCTTTTCTTTTCTCAGGGTATATACTGCAGTTGGGAACTCCCTTGTTCACTGCTCACCCATTTCTGTTACAGGGTCATCTGCACCTTCAAAAACCTACTGGTTCATGTTTACATGGGTTTGAGGCTCCTAGTTCTTCTCAGTGCCTCCTTGGTGCAAGGTGCTGTAAGTTGCACCCACTCTTTTCCTTTAAGACCGTATCTTCCTTCTGCACATCGTTAAGGAAAGAAATGCAAGCCATCACTGGAACTTGGAAAGGGAGATGTAGCCAAGCACGAACACAAACAGCAGGGCTGAAAAGCAAAGTCAGAGCTGAAAATACAGCTCCAAGCTAGCCTATGACCTCCTGTATGTATCAGAACAAAAGAGCCTTTGCTTCTGTTTGGCTGCAGCTAGAGCTGGGTGGAGCCTTATTTGGACTAAGTCATACAGAAGGGGCTCACAAAGCTCTCTGCGTGTAGCTGATGCTGAAAATGTATTCTCTGCAGTAGGCAGAAATGCAAATTCCCTGAAGGTGCAACTGCAGGGTCCTGCCAGGTGGGTGATTTTTCCAGACTGGCATTTTATTAATTAAAAAGTTGACCTGAGACCTTCTTTCTTCCTTGCTCTTCCTACTCATGATGGGGAAAATCCTTGTCCTCCATGGGGCTTTGCTATAAGGTGCGGGGTGATGGCAAAAAAAGAAGAGATGGATAACTGCATGTGGTGTGCCAGACTGGTGTCCTGTCTTCACACAGCAAAGAGACTACTGAAACTGAGAGGCCCAAGAAGATAAGTCAGGACTAACCTGATGCCCAGTCCTAGCACCATGAAAAGCTGACAGGTAGCTTAGGGAGGCACTCCTCCGCAGGGTGGCTGTGTGACTGCAGTGTCTGGAGAATCTAAGCAGTGCTTTAATGCTGAGCATGAATTTAGCTGTATTAAGACAGAGGGAACCTGAGAGCCTGTGCTGACTCGGCTTGGCATGGTCATTTGTATGAATTTCTGTACCTTCCCTGAGTGAATGCTGCACACAAAAGCATGGACTCTGGAGTCCTCAGCAAAATGAGGAAGGGAAATGCATATGGGCTGTTGCCTTAAAAGCCATTTCTATACACCATGGTCATATGGGCCAACAGGTCCCAAAATAACCAGGATCCTGTACCCCATCCTGAGAAATTACTTCAGGAAGAGGAGAGGCAAATGGCAGAGATGGCTGAAGTGGCCAGTGTCCTGCTTCCCAATTCAGTCACCTTAGTGCTGGGCTTGGACTTTTCTCAGCACATCTGAGTTGCTTCATGTTGCCAGTGCACCAGAGGAAAGTGGCCGATGTAAGTTCCTGATCCTCTCCTTCAGGGAACAGGTGCATCATACAAGCATTACTGTAGCCCAAACAAGGCCTTCAGAGACCTTCTTTCCTTGGTAGCATATATTGCTCTGATTTTAGAGGAAGCTAACTCTATTTTCCTTCTCATCTTCTCCAAAGTGATCCTGAACTGCCAGCTGCAGCCATTGCATACGGTGCCCACCTGCAAAGACAGTTTTGGGTTCTGAGGGTCCTCAGCAGTCGGAGACTGCTATGGATTTCCCAGGTCTCAGAGCGGGCCACCAAGTCATGTGTGCAGGACCTGTATTTGTTGAGGTAGGTGGTTAGCCAATAAAATCCAGTTTGATGCCAGTAAGTAAAAAAATCTTCCTGGGCTGAGCTGTTAATAAGCACTCAGGTTTAGACTAAAACACCTATTAGCAGAAATAACACTCACAAGACAGCTTGCCTGAACAAAAGACATGTTTCTTTGCAGTAGCACCAAGACTAAAAACCCCAAAATTACTAAAACACTCAGTCATCCTGCTATTAACCCATGGTGAGAGCATGCCTGCTGGCTTTATGGCTCGCTGTTTATTGGCACTGGGCTGTTATTGCAGGGCATTTAGAAACACAGAAAGATTTGTGTGTGGATTCATTCATTGTCTAATAAATCTTGTGGACTACAAACTTAAAATTAGTGCACGTCTGCTATAATTGTTTGCATGGCTATAAAACACTGAAGTGATAATTATTCTGAGGTGAAGTTCTTCTGCAGAAAGCCACTGCAGAGTTGTGGAGGATTCACGAGATACATTTATTTTCCATTTACCTCTTATTGTGAGCCAATCTGCTTGCAGCCAGCTTCTCGCAGAAAGTAAAGCTGGCTGTAGCAGTCCTCAACCCAAAACGAAGACCTGTTCCGAGATCAAGTGTACTGTTGAGTGAGAAGTGGATGGTACCATTCATGGTCTTTGTCATCACATTACCCTGAACTCCAGCTTGCAATACCATCAAGGACACAATCAGCTGAGCTCACAGATGAAGCAATACTCTGCATTTCTGATGGCTACCCAGATGCCAATAAATCACAGCAAGTAGGGAAATACAGGAGACAAAACACCAGCCAGGTGTCCAGAGGAACACTGTAAATGGTTGTAAAACTCTGGTAGGGCTGGAGAGGGCTATTACATTTCCTTGTATCAAAGTGCCTGTCTCCCTAGTGCTGCAGTGTTACCACACAAACACTGAGGAATTACAGTCCTGCTGAAAATGCTCCAGTTTTGTTCTGGCAGGGACCATAAAAATGGAGAGCAGGCACAGAGATCATGAGTTCCCTAGCTGAATATTATGTGCTGGGAAGGGGTATGCTTTGCTTAGACTAACCATGAGGAGTATTGTTGGAAGGTACATTGTAGGTCAGTTTAGGCCTTCAGCTCTTGGAAGCAGGGTTTCCCAGCAATAATATTGGGAACATGGCTCTACCCTTCATTGCAGGATGTCTTGGGGGGTGCAGGTACTTTGCTGTATACAAACAGCAACTGCCCCCTTGCCCCAAACTATGTATGGGCTAGGACTTGCCAGCCTTGTGAAATATTTTTGTTTTGTGGCCACTTACCTTGTCTCCTCACATCCATATGTCCTGAATCTGGCCAGGAGGTAAAGCAAACCACGTTTTGGCAAGACTACAACATTGGCCAGAGGTCCTTTGATTCCTGAGGACTGTGCCACTTCCCCAAGACAGCAGTGCAGCCCCAGGACAGCGTGTAGAGATGTGGTGACATCTCCATCATCAAGGTCATCACCATCCACATAATTGAGGCCTCAAGTAATGTTAGCTGGCTGTGAGAGTGGTCCTATTTGGAGCAGACATCTAGAGATCTCGTCCCTCTTGAACCCAGTCAGGAGCCATTATATAAAAGACATAACCATGGTCTCAAGAAGACTCTCAAACAAGAAACAGCTAGAAGCTATTCCTGAGCATTTCACTGTCTTCTTATACTCTTTCGAGCACACACCTCTTATGTTATGAAGTTTAAGCCTTCCCTAACCCAAGACTAAATAGCAGTACTAGAGCAGAAAGGAGATCTGTGACTAATGTGCTGGCTGGAAGGATTTGTCTTCATCCCTGTTCCAGGAGCCAAAGCACTTAATTTGGTGACTGCTCTGACTTATCTGTACCAAAGAAACATGCCAGCTGCAATTTTTTTTTTTTTTCCAGCAAAGACACCCTTATTCTTTTTTCAAGCCTTGTGTAAATGTCAATAAAAAGTTGTCCAAGACTGCTAACTGCCTGGCACAGTACCCCTCCAAGGGGGAGACTAAGGACAGGCTGAGCAGCTTCTCTGGCTACAGCATGGCATAAGCTCGCTGATTTGAAGCTTAACTCCACCAAAAAGAAACAAATATATAAATGTGTTTTATTGCAATAGTTTAGAGCCAGCTGAACTGCCCAGCAGGAGCAGGTCTGTGGAAATACTGGGGGAGTTTGGGAGCATTGTAACCCAGCCCTACATAACTGGCTTTACGGCAAAGCTCTCTGCTATCCCTGGAGTGCAGGGTGCGCTTGGTGCTGCTGACAGCTGTGTCCTTCGCACAGCCTCCTCCCACAGCACACAAGTGCCCTTCCTGCCTTCAGACCACACACAAACCTGAAGACAACGTTGTGAAACCAAGCTGGCCCTTGACTTTGGTGATGGTTACACCAGCAGTGGTGGAAATAACGTCACGGTGTGTAAGAGACCAGAACAGGGCAATGACCTCATGCAGAGTGGAAAGGAGACACTACAAAGCAACAGGAAGCCCCATAGAATCATAGAATGGTTTAGGTTGGAAGAGACCTCAAACATCATCCAGTTCCAACCCCCTGCCATAGGCAGGGACACCTCCCACTAGAACAGGTTGCTCAAGGCCTCATCCATCCTGGCCTTGAACACCTCCAGGGAGGGAGCAGCCACAACCTCCCTGGGCAACCCGTTCCAGTGTCTAACCATCTGTAAAGAACTTCCTCCTAACATCCTGCTTAAATCTCCCCTCTGCCAGTTTAAACCCCATTCCCCCTCATCCTGTCATTACAAGACTTTGTGAATAATCCCTCCCCAGCCTTCCTGTAGGCTCCCTTCAGATACTGGAAGGCTGCTATAAGGTCTCCTGGAAGCCTTCTCCAGGCTGAAAAGCCTCAACTCTCTCAGTCTGTCCTCACAGCATACGCCTAAAAGGAAGCATCGTTTATGCCTTGCCTAGTGGACAAAGACCCAGTCACTTACTGAAGATCATTTGCTGACTACATTGGGAAATTATACAATCTGTCTTAGGCCTCTCTTACACCACTGCTCCAGCATGCTGTAGAGGATGTTGCTATACTGATAGAGGCCCAGCAGAGCTGCTACCTGGAGGAGAGCATCTGTGAACCTACAGGAGGTTGCATTTGCCAAAGGGAGTTAGATATGGATGAGAGCGACAGTTCTGCCTAGGGGAGGGGGGGCAGGTGTTCATGGACCACAGACTTAGGAAACCAAATCCCTCATCTGAGATCAACATGACATCCCAGCTTAGTTATCTCTGCCAACATATGGCACCAAAAGTCATCAGGATACACAGGTTTGAGAACATCAGAGCAAGGTCTGGGAGAGGGGAAGGGAATGATATGCTCCATGAGATCTGTGTTTATTAAACCAACTGCATAATCATACCTGCCACTGAGGATTTTATAAATACAGTATCCTACAGCAATCAACACCTTAGGAGAGAAAACCAAGAGCTCTCCTGGCCCTTCTGATTTTTACATATTCCCTGGACTGTCCCAGATGTCACCATTCCTAGCTTGAACTTCCTTATCTCTTCCCCAGAAACCATCATCGTTTGGGGTTTCTGACCACAAAACTGTTACAGGAAATTGCTGACTGCATTTCTCTTACTCATGAGCTTGGGTCAGTGTTCAGACATGAAGGCAGCCCTGGCCAGACCACTTAAATCACCTGAAGAGGTGCTGGAACAGAGAAGGGGTACAAATAGCTTTTAAGTTGGTATGTGTTTGTTTGGGTTTTGTTCTCCCTGCAACCAGAAAAACAATCAAGTGACTTTAAAAGGAGATCTGTTGTGTTACTGATTAAAATAACAGTAGTAATATATAAAGCATTTTTAAGATCTCTTGGCAGCACTGTTAGATGCGGAGGTGACAAAGAATTTGGGGAGAAAAGGGAGTGGCAAACAGTTGCCATAAGAGTAAAACCCTTTGCCTCATGCAAAAACTGCTGTCAGCCAGGGCATTGCATTCAGGGTTTATTTTTTACCCACCTGCACATGAAAAATGCCACAACAATTCTCCCCTCCTCAGCAAACCTCTCAGCCTGTTTCCAGAACCTGAGCACTTCTGTTGCAGAGCAGCTCTCACCTACCACTCCCTGACTGCCACTCCCCACAAGAATCCCACCATAAAGACAATGCCAGAAGAGCCTCTGGACATAAACAGCAGTGCATGACAGCCAGCACAGGCTTCCCTCAGCCATAGGAGAAGAAAACATCTTAGACACCATACAATACCCTGCATGCACATCCCAGATTACTGTCAAAGGGGGCAGCTTCATAACTTGGAAGTGTTTGCATCCCACCATCTCAGTAGGCTTGGTTTTGTGATGCAAAGACTGAGCAAAGGATTCTGAGAAACCACTTTACCTGACTGCTGCTGAAGGAAGCAAATTGCCCTGGAAAAACAATCTTATGAAAGACTCAGAAGGTGAGAACACTGGAACAGGATGCCCAAGGGGGCTGTGGAGTCTTCCTCTCTAGAGATATTCAAAGCCTGCCTAGATGTGTTCCTGCATGATCTGGTATAGCTGATCCTGCTCTGGCAAGGGAGTTGGACTAGATGATGTTTTGAGGTCCCTTCCAGCCCCTGACATTCTGTGAAATAGTCAGAAGGTGCTTGGTTTTATTTCTGTATAGACAAAAGGCTAGGGTCACTCTCTGCAGGACTCCATAGTGAGGTGGGAAGTACTGCTTGCACAGCCTCTCAAGCCAGTCCACACACCACCTTCCCCCTCCCCACCCCCAGCCTTCCTTCTTCCCTTCCAAGCGGCAAAAGCCACTCAGCACAGTAGCTGGTTTTTCCAAAGTGCAACAGCAAGACTTGATCTTTGTGGTCAAAGCCATGTTGAATCCCAAAACCAAAAGCCCTGGCTTTTTCAGAGTTGTTTCCTTTCTGTGAAGGGACACCTTCCCTGCCAGTGCTATGTACTAGTAATAACAGGAAAAACTAGTTTGAGGTGAAGAGTCATTGCCCTGATCCTGGTATTAGAAGAGAGTGACCCTCCTACAGTAACACTTGTCCCAACACCCACCACATCCCAGTACCCATGCAGAGAGAAAGCACTGATCCCAGATCAAGCCAGATCTGGGGAAGGACAAACTTACCTAGCATAAATGCACAAAAAACAGAAGAGTCTATTCCTGACACAGCAAGAAGGGGAAGAGTGAAGAGTAGCTCAGGAACACAGCAGTTAGTAGTGAAAATCTGCATGGAGACAAGGGCCTAGCTCCTCTTGTCCTTCCAGTGGATGTAGAGGCTCTGAAAGCACTTATATTGGCAGGAAGGCAGCAGGAATAGGCAACTCCTTCCTACTTCAGGCAGGATGTGTCCTCCTCCCTGCTAATGGCTGCTTCAAGAAAACCAGGACCCTGAAAAGAATGCTTCCCCAGCTTTTTAAGTATTTAAATAAGAAGCAGGCAAGATACACAGCCGACATTGTTCCAACTTTATTTTCACAATCAGATAAAAACAGAACCATAGTTTTTAAAAGAGTCATTACATGGCAATTATAAAGTGCATTTTCCACTTAAATGTTGTGTACAAAAATATCTTTTAAAAACAAACATGCAGAACACCCCAAAAGGCACTTCCAGGCACAGAGCGAGGAAAGCAACTCCTCGCTTCTATGTTCACATTGGCAATAGAAAAAAAGGGGTAAGGGGAAAGGCCACAAGTATTTTTAAACCACTATTGGTCAGTCAGTTCCCAGCCTAGCTTTTGCTTATGGCATTGCTCTTCTTGCTCATCTTCTGTATTCCTCCCTAAGCATACCCCATCCACAGCCTGAAAGTGAACAGGCCCTTAAGGAGAGACCATGGTCCACAGCATCCCAGACACATGCCTTGTTTCAGCCCACAAATAGCTCTCCATAGACATTACAGGATGCCAGGAGAACATTACTTCTACAGTCAGTGTCTGAACAGCATTAACACCACACATTCAAAAAAAAGTGTAACTCATACTTGCTTTAAGTTTAAAAGAGCCAGTTCAAGCCTAGCTAGACAACAGTTCCTTCAAAAGAGAGGAGATGCAGGCTTAAAGGGATGACTTGGGAAGCTGCTGCAGAGAAACCAGTCCAAATGGCCCCTGAGCCAGCAAGCAGCTTTACCACCTGGTTTAAGTGATCAAACAGTGATGATAAACATTGGTGTTGGGTTTTGAAAAAGCAGCAGTTGAAGGTTAGCTATTCTTCCCACAAGCTTTTCTTGTCCCTTTTGGCATCCAACAATGATAATATCCCTTCTATGTTAAACAGCTTGTAAGTATTTTATACAGTAGCCTCCAGAATTAAAAGCTAGATTTAAAAAGTTATAGTCTAGCCTATTGCTTCTCTCCAGCCAAACCACAGTCTATTATAGGCACCCCAAAAATGATATAAAGCTTTTGCACTAGAAAAAAGTAAGATTCCCTTGACCTCTATTTCTAGAAACTATTCAGTACTCTCTCTTCAAGGTGAAGGATAAAGTTATTCTGCTCAACCAACATGCAAGAAGCTTTGTAAGGCTGTTTGGCACTGCACAAGCTGGCTACCTCAGTGCATACTTAGAAGAAAAGCCATCTCTGAAGACATGGATGGCTCACATCAGTAATTGGTTCCAGATTCAGGGGTAATGTCAGGAAAATGCCACTTCACACTCCTCACATCTAGTTCCTTGCACAGGTGGAACAAGTCACCTTTTATAAGCAGAGATGTAAAGTTTGGGCATTTACAGACTGAAATGGCAGCTACTGCTACAACAGCAGGAGCAGCTCAGCATGTTGATATTCATCCAATATAACCACAGCGTTCTCACACATAACCCATGGCATGCCGTTAGTAACAAACCATTAGATCTCTCTAAAAGAAACACGATTTCCAAAGTCTGGTTATCCCAAAGCATAGCTGGGATTGCACATACTGCCTCTTCAAGGCACTTCTACCACAGTAGATACAGAACAGTCACCCTCTTATAACAGGACACGGCATAGAGGAGCCATTTGCATTTAGCTCCTGTAACACCTGAGCGTGACCTCCTAAGACAGGACTTGGGGCCTCAGCTCGATAAAACCCTGCGTTATAGTCCACAGGAGGAAGAACTACATTTTCAAAGCCCAGCATGGCCAACACTTAATTTTGGATGTCCATCAAGGGGAACAAGCATCATCAATCATTTGTAGTTAAAGAAAGGTTTTGAAGGCGGCAGGCAGAACTGTCAACCCACAGCTGTGTTACAAGCACCACACAGCTACAACTATCTCTATTTTTGGTAACACCAAGGGTATAGTGAGTTTTTCAAGATCAGCTGATAAAACAACTGGTGACTAAGCGTATCAGATCCTCTCCCACAGACACATACATCTCCTAATACGGAAGGCCGTATGGCCACATGTCCTGTCATCACATCTGCATTTTCATTTACAAAACACCCTTTCAGCTTCCAGTAGGAAGGCCCTCACACTGCAAGGACACATGCTAGGAAAAGACTCCATCCCCCACAAGCCAACCATTCCATTTTGCAACAGGCATGGGCCAGCTTTGCAAGGAGAATCCTGCAGCTGAAATGCAGCCCACTAGAAATCTAATGCTAGAACATATTTTGAAAAAAAACTTATAACACCAGGCAAGCAATACAAAGTAGCCACCACTACATAGCTTAGACAGACGATATGACACTGCAGTGTTCCCCTGGAGACGAGCAGCTGTATAGAAGAGGAAGGAGTAGCAGCACTGAGACGTGAGCTCCTGGTCCTTTGAGCACGTAGAAAGCCAATTATCTGAGTTGGGCCAGACCCTTTGTGCCAGAGATGCTTTTCTGACTATAAGCCTGCTGCCAGCAGATGGCCACACATCTGGTTTTGCTGGGAGGCTTATGCTGAGCCATACTTCTTCCACCATTCTGTACATCTCATTCAGACCTGCTCCCAGGCCTCTGGACACGCCAGCAACAGTTAGTCAATCAGGACTTTGTCCTTGGGTCAGTAGTAAGGCCCTAGCTTTTCATAGCCCGAATAGCTGGGCCATTCAGGAAAGAGGCCATAGGAGCACCGAGGACTCCCAAACTGGTCAAAGGCACTGCCAAAGTCAGGGCCCTGCGGAGGGCGGACAGCTTCCTGGGCCGACTTCAGTTCTGATCGTATGATTCTGTAATTCGTGCCTCTGTTGCTGTCCCAGTACACCTTCCCACTGCATTCAAACGAGATGGCAAACTCAACTTTTTCATGGGATTGAATCCCCTCAGGCAAGCTGATGTCAAAGGAAAACGTGTCCCGGTCCAACCCTCCATATGTATCCTTGACATACTGGCATGGGTAATCTACAAAGCTTTTCCAGGTGTCAAACGTCATCCTGACCTTCACAGTCTTTTCAAAAGCAAGGTTCTTCACCTTCACTGTTCCCACAATGGATCGATCCTTCAGCACGCAGTTTTCAAGACAAACACAGTCTGCCTGGAGACGGTTTCTGAAGTCCAGATAGTCCACAGAGGGCTGAATGAAATCCAGGACAAAGCTGTCCCTCTCCACTGTTGTCAGACCCACAATGTTGTCTATCAGCTCGGTAATGTTTAATGGAATATCTAGTGGATCGTCAAACTCTGAGAATACCTTCACCATCGTCAGAGCAAAGCCTCTGCTGTCTGCAAACGACACTCTCTTCTTCACCTTGCTGTGTGTGAAGGAGTTTGCTGCCTCTTCTGGTCCGCTCACTGCAGTCTTGCTACTTAGCTGGATGCAGGGTCGCAATGGCTTGTTTGGCTTTGGAGCAATTTTGCAGGCACACTTCTCTCTTCGCAAGGGTGAAGAGCATAGGTACAGCTGCATCGCTACATCCACAGCCATTGCTTGTTTGTGAGGAAAATAGTCTAATACTCTGGAACATGAGAAGGATCAGTTCATGTTAGAAAAGCATTTTAATGACTTTCTCAGACAACTGCTACACCACCTAGTCCCAGACATCCCAAAGAAAACTGCTTCCATCAACCCCACAAATCCCTCAGAATTAAAGGCAGATACTTGGATCCTGTGATCTACAGACACAGTGAGAGACATGCTACAGAAGAAGCAGCAGGGCCAGAGCCTGTTGTACCTTTCAAAACCCATTCCAATTGCTACATTCCAACTGAAGACACACACAGGCACTGCCCTAATAGGCAGGATCCAGAGTGTTCTTGACCCAAAACAAAGCCTATGGCTCAGTCCTGTTAGCATCCACGAACCCAAGATTATCAAGTTCCAGTGCTGCATAAAGGCATATTCTTGCTGTGTTTTCCTCTCTCCAGGAGATACTCTAAGGCATCAGATGTTTTTCTAAGAACAGATAGCCAAGTTTTTCAAAAGCTCCTGTATGAAACTGACCTCTTCTTTCAAACCCCCAAATGTCTGGTATTTTCAGAGGCTAAAACCAACTCATTTGGTTGAGCTACACACTTTGCTCACTGCTGTCTCTAAGAACTGATCCATCTAAAATGCATGTAAGAGGTATTGTAAATATGGCAACAGTCTGATAGAGCAGCAAGGTAGAGACCACACCTACAGAGAAGCCCCTTTCTTCCCTTTTTTTGCACTTTAAAACAGATACCAGCTCAGACAGCCCAGCAGGCTTTCTCTCTCTGAGTCTGCACCTCAAGCATCCACGGGCCTTGTGCTACTGCACCACAGCCTCTCATCCTCCAAGTACTTAGCCCATTCCTCCACGGATGCAACACTGTCCCGTTCTGTGCATCTAGAATGTGAGAGCTTCTACTCAGCACCTTGCCAAATGTAGCCCTGGAATTGCCTCAGCAAACAGAGACCTCCTGGAATACTGTACCCCTCCTGCTGTTACTCTGATGTTAGGTTTAGATGCTTTTGGCAAAATCTCTCTGGCCTGGCTCCAAATAAACCACTGGGTAGATTTATTGCAACTTAAGTCAACTCTCTTGCAGCTGACCTTAAACACAGTATTCCCTTCATTAAAAAATACCCTGTCTGCAGACCAGGCTCCAAAGCTGCTCCCACCATGCAGAGGAGGGCAAAACAGTAGTGGTAGAAGGGGCCACTAGCAACCTGACATGGCAGAGCTCCAGCTGACAGAGCCACGCACAGCCAGTTCTAGTACTTGATTCTGCCCCGTGCCAAGAAAAAGTGAGAGCTACACTCTCCAATTCAGTGCTTAACTCCCCACCCTGCAACACCAACAGCGCAGCTCTGAGCAGGCTTTCACAGCATCCATTTAGCAGAGGCATCCGTTTATTCAGAGTACATGTGTCAAGGCTGCCTTCCCAGCACAGCCACCAGCTAACTCCTGCGCTGCTGCCTTAAGCTCAAGGGCAGCAGTACAAGAAAGCATACCCCCTTGTCTGCTAACACTGTTCTGCTTTCCTACACCTTGTTTTACCAAGCTTGTATTCACACACTTTATATAGGTCATTTCCTTCTCTAACACAGCATCCCTGTTTCTCTTACTTGGGCTGCTTTCATCTGCATTACATCTTTTCCCAGGGAAATTTATTCAGCTGAATTCCCATAACTGCTGAGAACTCAGGTTTTTCAGTAAGCCTTGGTTATTTATATATATATAGATATATATATATATATATTTTGTTTTTTTAATAAAGCAATGTGAAATACCCAGCCTGATCTGCATTACTCAGAGTCTTTTTCTAAGTTCAGAACTACAGTAAGAACTTTTCATACCTCCTATCAGGCTGGGCTATGTCCTTTTACAATTTTTCAGCTCATCTAATAGCTCAAACAACTCTTCACTCAAGAGCCTGCTGATACCCTGCTACTAGCCACAGAGCCCTTTCTGGGTTTATGCTGGCCGCTTCGAACTTCAGATGCTTTGAAGCTGGGAGCAGGGAAATGCTTTTGAGAGCTCAGAATACAAAAGGAGCTATAAGCATTAAGTGGCGCGATACTGGCAGGCCTACAAAGATACAGGGACCGATGCCTCTGGGCATCTTCCTGCAGCCTTACCCTCTCCAGTCACTGCTCGCTCTTCCCTCCTTCACTTCTAGGAAGGAGAAGCAGGTCAGAGGAGTTTATTTACGCCTACATTCGTAAAACCCCTTTAACTGCTTTCAGCCCTGCTTTTGAACAGGTAACTCTATTACAGAGGGCTGCATGTGTAGCAGCGGCCAAGCCAGCGATTTTCAGACGTGACACGCTGCTGGGCGAAGCAGCGCTCAGCCTTTCTGCCCGCTCCTCATGTCCGGTTCGGAAAAGGCCAGGCCGGGCCGTTGCGTTCCGCGGACACAGCTCAGCCTGCCCAGGTATTTCCTCGAACTCTGGATCCCACGTTAGCGCCGCGGCAGCCCAGCCCTTCTGCAAGCGAAAGCAGCACCGCACACCCAACCCCACCGGAGCTCCAAGGCACCCTCGGCGAGCCCGGCAGCGGGATACCCCGCCGCTTCGGGGCTACCGCTCCCAGCTGATCCAAAGAAGCCCTGCATAGCGGCTTCCGCCTCCCACCCTCGGTAGCAGCACGGCAGCGAGAAGCGGACCCGCGGGGGCTGAGGGCCAACACCGAAGGGCACGGTGGGCAGTCGGGAAGACAAAGGGCAGTACGATCAGGGGACAGGGGGCGCGAGAGCCAGAGGGCCATACCTGGTGCACTGCATGAGGCCGTTCTCGGCACCACCAAGAACACCGCCGCCACCGCGACAGCCTCGGACCCGCCGCCTTAAGACCGGCCGCCCGCGCCTCCCGGCCCGCATCGTAGCCAATGAGCGCGCCCCGGCGCGGCGGCGGACCAATAGGCAGCCGGGCGGCCGGCACGCGACGGGCAGGGGACCGTGGTGGGAGGAGCTGCAGGCGGGGGCGGGTGAGCCGTCGGCTCCTGAGGGGCCGGGGCTGCGGGGCAGGGGAGTTCGGCTACGGCGGCCCCGCTGCCTCTGCCCGATCAGGGATAGCTTGTCTTGGCTCGCTGTCAGGCCTTCGATGCGCTTGGTCCCGCTCTGTCCTGCTGACAGCCCCGTGCCGGCCCTGCCTGTCCAGAAGGGCAGAGTGTGGCTTTGTGGACTTGGCAATGCCAGCTTAACAGTTGGAATTGATGATCTTAAAGGTCTTGACCAACTTAAACTACTCCACGATTCACTCCGTGAATCTCTGAACGTCCACGAAGGAGGAGATAAGGGCTAAAACTACAGGATCTGTGTTGGGGAATCACGAAAACATTTCTGGGGCACTGGCTTTTTGACCGAGACGGCCCAAGGTGTTTGGGTGCCCAGGGACGGGTAGGGAGGAGAGTTCCTGACACATCCCTGCCTTTTGGACACAGCTCCAGGCCGTGGGGCTGTGTTGGCACTGGGTAGAAAGCTCCAGACGATATTCCAGCAGCCTCTTTCCAGACAATACTTACGGTGTGGAGTGGAAAAAAATTACTTTCTCGAGGAGGTGACTTACAAGAGGAAACAACACCTGTGGGGCCCAACTGGCACAGAGACGCACCCCACAGAAGCCCCTGCCTGGGTACATGTGCAGAACCACGAAGGTGTTTCTGGCAATCTGAAAACACCTGCCAGGTGAGCCCATGCTCTGGCACATACCCCCCCACTGTTTTATGAGGCCACCTGAGCCACGGGATCTTCCCAGCTGTCCTCCTGCTGCCAGTTCCTGTCTCTGCTCTCCCGGGGCCGCTCCTCAGTCTGCTTCAGTGCCAGCCCAGTTTCCTCAGCGCTGTGAAAAGTGTTTATGGAGCTCTCTGCCCTGGCAGGGAAGCAGCTTGGGAGACAAATGCAACCTCCATGGGCAAGCAGTGGAGGCTGTAAAGCCTACTGCAGGGTGGAGATGCTCCACCTACCTCCTGCCTTTGATATCAGTGGGGTTAATAGCGTTTGCCTCTTTTTGTGCCCTATGTGGCTTCTAGCTGCTGCAAGTAATGCTGCTTTCTCATGTCTCCCTTACAGAGCATAAAAGCAGGACTGAAGTGTCAACATTTGTTTTCAATTACCTTGTGGAAACACAGAGAGCTATTGTTAAAGCCAGAGTCTTCCTGCTGGAAGCTGCCATTTCATAACCTTACTACTCTGCAAGCCAAAATGGTTTTGTTGAGGGGAAAAAAAAAATCACATTATTTTTTGTTTTATAAACTTTTTAAAGATAAAGACTACTATAAGATTTCAAGTTGGGGAGAGAGAGCTGAAAGATGTACCTGCTGCAAGAGTCTTTCAGACTTACAGCAATATTTCACGTGCTGAAGGTACGGTGGAATTTCAGCATGTGCTACTTAGAGACAGGGTTGCAGAGAGAATGAGGGGAGCCATTGCCACAGAGCAATAGGCAGAGACCTGATAAGGCAGTCATGGCAAATTGGCTTTCTCTACTGCTGCCTCCTCCAGGCAGTGACACCATAGCAGCCTGGCTCAACATCACTGAGCTTGGGACACCAGACTGGAAGTGGTGAATTTGATGGGATGAGCATAAAACACTTGAAACGACTTACACTTCTCTGTTTACTCTGATGCAGGTTTCTCCTGCACATTTCTGGCTGCTCAACACCATAATGGTGCCAAGATGTTGGTTAGCCTCTGAGCTGTGTGGGTTTTGGCCAGCCGTTCCCCAGCACCAGGGAGAGGATGCATGTGAGGTGGCTTAGGGTGCATTTCTGCCCTGCAACACAAGCCATGTTTGCCATGAGTGGGGTAGGGTGTTTCACAACTGCTGCCTGCTATTTGCTCCCAAAGCAAAGGTAGGCAGAAGTTGGGGCAGGGTGCTGGGGCAGGTTGTGGACATAAGCTGTTATCTTTGAGGAGCTAAGATAGTGGCTATATTTAGTTATGTGCTAGGCACTTGCACAGTGGTCTTTGTGATTTCCTCACAGCTTTCCACCCCTCCCACCTTGCTGAGCAATGAGGAAGAGCTTGCTCCCTGGCATGGCAAAGAAAATCTTGGAGTGTTTCTTCCTGGGGTAATGTTGCAGAACCAGTCCCATCTATGACAGACAGCTCTGGAAGGAAGGTTCCACTCTCCCATTAGGTCTCACTTGGGGTTCTTTCCTGGTTTGGATGGAAGATTTATGCTAGGACTTCCAGGATGCAGCCCCACTGGTTTGATGAGGGAAAGAAATCAGAGCTTCTCTGTCCCTCCTGTGGGACAGCCCTTCTTCCCCTGCCACAGTCCTTCAAGTGTCACCTCTACCACCAGACTTGAGTAGGTCTTTGGGGAACCTTTCTTGTCTTATCACCTCCTTTGATGCCTTGTTTGAGGCAAAGATGGATGGAACATCTCTCTCCTCCATGTTGGGAACGAGCAGGATACTGTGATAGCTTGGGCTCCCAGCAGCTGGCCTCTGGGCGGACCCAGCTGGGCCAAGGGTGTTGTGCAATATGTCCACACTGCAGCCGGTTGTGGGGCCAAGGCTCAAGGGTGCGTGTTGTAAACCAGTGGAGCAGCTGATGTAACAGCACTGCTCAGGGAGCCACGCCAAGTCTGCTGCCACGGAGCAGCCCATCCCATGTCTTATGACCCGTTCCAAATCAGCAGGCTCCTCCTTCTACATTCTTCTTCCTACCACTCCAGCTGCCATCCCCTGTCCCTGCCAGTGTGCACGTGAACCCCAGTCTCCTACACCTCCACACCTGACTGCAGCCCTGAAAACATGGTTGTGGGTAGGTCTCCATCCCTGGCTTCTAAAAGTCCTTGTGGCAGCAGCCAAAGTACCACGTGTCCTGTGCTTGCTGCAGCAGCCTATGGAAGCAGATGGTGCTTGCCATGGTGAAGCACCCGATGCTGTTGCGAAGTTGGTGCTTGCCAGCAATTTTGAAATCGTCATTGCTGAGAAAATGCTGCTGCCTTTAATCCAGGCCACAATGTTTGCACTAAGCAGAGGTTTTTTAAGTCCACCTGCCTGTGACAAGGCTGTGAGGGTAACTCTGAAGTAATTTTAATAGGATGTTGCTTCATATCAGAATGCAAAGGGAGAAGCTAATTTTGGAGCCATATTTGTCTTTGAGGAGGAAAGTCTGACAGAAAGAGAAGATGCTATTTTGGGCAGTACTGAGGCACGGTGGGAGAGGCAGCCAGGTCAGTGTAGTACCCTAAAAATGGTGGCAGTTGGCAGCATGACATACCATCCTTCAGAAAGGATGTATCTATGGCTGATCTGGGTGTCTGTCTAGCTGTCAGTCCTCCTTTATCCCTTCTAGACATACTGGTGTGTTTCAGTCACACTTGACAGGGGAGTGGGAAGCTCATAGACCTCTTTTAAAGGTTTGTGAGAATCAACAGCCGGTGGGGAGAGACCCAGTGAGCATCCTCACACAGCAAAAGTGGAGTGAGGCTGGGCTGGGGTGGTCTTCTGGCCAGTACAGCGTCTGCTCCAGCTGTGCAGCTGCCACTGGCAGCCCCTGTCACAGGGCTGTTCTTGGAGTGGTTAGAAAAAGCTACGATCATTGAAGTGAGAGGGACAACATGATGGAAATCTGTAGGAAACATGGCTTCTGTCTCTTCGTAGTTCACCACAAAATTGGTCTCAGCTGCACTTGAGGTCTGATGTGTGTTGCTTGGGCCTGGTCACAGGCCTCTTCAGCTCCTGTAAGGTCACAGCAAATACAGCTCCATCAAAGGAAAGTTTTAAATAATCTTGCTGGACTTGTTTTATTTCCAGAGGTCTCAGACTCCTGTGGCAATCCTAGGAAGTCAAGCAAAGAGCATTCGGTGTGCCCCAGTACCAAGGAAAATCCTGCTCTCAGTTTAGGCTCTTGACTGTGCTTTGGGGAGCTGTCATCCAAGGCAGGGGCCACATTGCTTCTTCTGGCTCTCTTCAGAAATGAGGAGTAACTTCAATACACTTGCTGCAGGCCTGAGGCAGGATATTTACCTTGGCATGGTTCCCTTTGGATCTCACACGCACTCATAGTCAAGCACCCTGATAAATGTGTGCTCTGCCCTGCTGAAGACCACAGCACCTTCAATTCCAGCCCGGTGTGCACAGAGAACATAGTGTGGAGGCAGGCACAAAGCCTGTTGTGGTACTGTGTGTTGTAGAAAAAGACTAGGTCATATAGAACTATTGGTTCTTAATAATAAAAATTCCAGCAAGAGAGACCATGAAAACCCTAAAAAAAAAAAAAAAAAGGAGGTTATGGGGAAGAGAATGAATGCAAATAAGCTACTACAAAAGCTACAGCTTCTAGTGAAGGAAGAACTTAAAGGGCAGTGCAGGAAGATAAAATGACAGCACAGCAACCAAAGGACAGACATGAACAACAAAGAGGTAAATCCTTGGCCAGGTATACAACATCCTTGTCAAAAATCTTATAGCAGTGCTAGGGTTGAGACACTATATGCAAGGTACTAGGTTAAAGCAAACTCTTCCCAGAGACTGGGACCCAAGAGTGGATGGGCCCCTCCAAGAAAAAATGGATACCTCCTTCTTTCTCATCATCTATGATCTCTTCAGACAACTGCTCTAAAACTTTGCTTCATGCAAAATTTCATTGCCATCAATGAAGTCTTGGAAAAATCATAGCAAAATCAAGGATGTTGGTTGTCTGCCCCAAGACCAAACATTGTGTTTTCTGAAGCTGGTTGTTGTAACCCTATTATCTGAGACTCACAGAGTGCTTTGGATGACATCAGCAGCATGGCTCAGACAGGAAAGTGACAGGAAAGTGCTGTCACATCCCAGAGAAGGACTCTATATCTAGGCTGGGTGCCCCACAGAGGGGTGACTCCTCAAATGCTGCCAATTGTCTTTGATTGCATGATGTGCAAATGACTTTGAGTTGTCTTTCAAATTCCCCTTCTTCAAGATCATTGCTGATTGAGTCCTCCCTTGGTATCCTTACAAGGCCTAATACCGGTGAGGTTGTTGCTGCCAAGAGCTGGGTTTGAGCTGTTTGACAGTTTTGGGACAACCTTTCTAGTCCTCAGTCCCACAGTCACCAGATTTGTGTTTGTGATGGGGTTTGCTCAGGTAAGGGCAAACCCCTCAGGCTCAGCTCAGGCTTGGGTCCTCCAAAACGTAGGTAGAGTTAGCCCAATCAAATTAACTAAACAGGTACCGTGTGATTAACAGATTAGCCCAAACTGTGGCCTCCCTGATGGCCAGGGCTGGATCCAGCCTATGCAGTGGCACACCTGGGGCTTTGCACCATTTCTTGTACAAGGAGCCATGTGCCACACATGCAGGACAGAGCTACCCTGGCACCCAAACTGCCTCCACGCTTTTTTAAGCCTCCACTTAAACGTCAGCTAAAGCAGCTATAAATAGCAATTAGTGGCCCCTGGTTAACCCAGAGGCTTTGATCATGGAGCTGGCTCTGTGTGTCAGTGCTTGACTGCTCTTGGCCTTACCTCTCCATCAGCTGGAGGCCCAGTTCATTAGTACTCCTTTCTGCCCTGTATTCTGGGGGGGGAGGGGTATGTTTCATTAGACACCTGTGAATATGAAAGTACATATTTAGCTATTATATGGCAATAAATATGCTTATACATAACTGCAGATTACAATTTGTAATAGAAAAATATAAAGCATAACTTGCAAATTAAGACTTGCATGCAGAGCAGACCATATGTGTGCAAGCAGGCATCCTGTGCACTGAATGGGCTTCCTCTGTTTTGCTGTCTGCTCTTCCTTATGGGTGTGCTATCACCTCATGATTGGTTATTGTGGTTGTGATATGTCACAGACATTGTGCTACGCTCCAGCTTTAATTGCCCTTTCTGTGTCATTCTGAAGTCTGAGACTCTGAAATCTTCATCAAGGCTGTGTTCCCACCGACCAGGCACTGCTAAGGCTAAATATGGAGCAGTATCCCCAGTCTGGGTCTTTGGTGTGATAGAAATGGTGACAAGCCTCAGCCCAGTGGCAGCCACAGAGCTAGGGAGAGTATGAAGAATCTGGCGTATAAGGAGAGAATGAGAGAGCTGAGCTTCAGCTCAGAGGAGAGATGGTTAATAGGACTGTGGATGCATCTTCCAGTGTCTGAGAGGTACACATGGAATGAAAGCTCCTTGGCACAGTACCATGTGTATGCTAAAATCTGATGTGACTCCAGAAAGTGACCAGGCACTTTCACAGAAGAAAAGATGCCACTGTTGCATACAAAGACGTTCCACCTTTTCAGGAAATCCTTGTTCTGCAGATTGAGCTGACTGGGAGAGTAATCTGCAGAGAAATCTCTACAGGCTTGTCCAGCTCTTCTCAGGCATCTGGCATAGTTCCCTACTGGACAGGGTACAGGAATTTCTCTCTGGAAATCTTCACAGAAAGCAAAATCCTATGGGCAGAGGGGCAGTTGAAAATCGAAGAGCAAGGCTGATAACTCCTCCTCCCTACCCAAGGGCTCCAGTGTGGAAATGCTTCTAGGATTTGCAAATAGCTTGAAATCACCTGCAGGGACAGGTAGTGGTGGCCATCCTGAGTTGACACGTCTTGACCCGTGTGCTTCCACTGGAGAACCCAGGCAGCACTGGTAATTC
Source organism: Psilopogon haemacephalus (assembly GCA_013396835.1). Classification (NCBI taxonomy): domain Eukaryota; kingdom Metazoa; phylum Chordata; class Aves; order Piciformes; family Megalaimidae; genus Psilopogon; species Psilopogon haemacephalus. Next base: position 457,965 of record VWZI01011363.1, on the reverse strand, counting down.
CAACCACCCCATACTAGGAGAATTGCAACCTGCAGCAAGGACGCTGGTAAGCATCACCGATGTAAAACTCAAAATTGCCTGCGCTGTGCCAAGTGAAATGAGTCTCTGCTTGACAATAAACAGGACAATGAGAAGTAGCAGCTTGAGAGAGTATTATTTCTGTGATCTTTTGAGCCAAATAGCAGTTTATCATTCAAAAGCTCCCTTTCACATCAATGCTGGCACCCCAGCTTCTGTGCATCTGGCTCAGCCCATGGGCAGGGAAGGGCCCAGATGTGGCCTAGTAGCATTTGAGCTGAAGGGCTCATGAGCCTAGGAAAACTCTGATAAGAGTCAGGAATTCAAGTGGTCCTGAAATAGTGATAAGGGCAGCTGGGGAATGCCTCATATGGACACATGGAGTGGTGCAGTGAGGCTTGGTATGCAAGGAGGTGACACCTGCCCCACACTCTCAGTGTCACATTTCACTCACTAGGAGTCTCACATGGATTGAGTGACAAATACTGCATCTCAAAGGCACTGGGGAAACCATCCCTTGCCTGCCCTACACAGAACTGTGAGAGGAGGGGGGGTGGTTATTCTCCTGGGTAGTCACCAGAGCTTGAGCTGGCCCTCATGGAACCCACGGGTGATAAGGAGTGGCCCTGCCTGCCAAGCTACACATGCTGAACTGCTTTGCTTTTTCCAGCTGCTTGCCAGCTGTGTCTGTTACTGATTCCTTGACTGACAGTCAGCCCTTTGAACTGTGCAACATATACCCTGAAAAAGCATAGCTGTCAGAATGTTGTCCAAGAACTCATCAAACTTGGCTACCAAAGCAGGACCCAAGGAACTGCACAGCCTTGCCTGACCTCCCTCCGGAATGTCCCAGAATCTGTGGTGAGGCACAGGTCTTCCTCCTATGTTTCTAGGTCTCAGCCTTTTCCTCTGTGGGTGACGTTTTGGAGTCATAGCCAGCCATAGCAGGCTCATCATGGTTTGCTACTGTGCTGGCCTGGTTTAGGATACATCACATAGTCCTCTTTTGCATAGGCAATCTCCTGGAGTCTGGTCTGAAGTTCATCAAGGGCAAGTGTAGTGTCCTGCATGTGAGGAAGAATAACTGCATGTACAGGTTGACATGCTGGAAAGCAGCTCTGCAGAGGAGCACCTGAGAGTGTTGGTGGAGAGCAAGTTCACCATGAGCCAGGAATGCACCCATGTAGGCAAGAAGAGTGTGTCCGGCAGCCTGAGGGAGCTTCTCCTGCTCCTCTGATCTTCCATGGTGAGGCTGTACCTGGAGTATTGCATCCAGTTCTGGGCTCTCCAGCTCGAGGGACAGGGGACTGCTGGAGAGAGTCCAGCTAAGGGACACGAAGATGATTAGGGGACAGAAGCATCTCTCTTATGAGGAGAAGCTGAGAGATCTAGGGCTACCAAAGAGAAGACTGAGAGAGGATCTTATAAATGTACTTAAGTATCTAAAGGGTAGATATCATGAGGATGGGTTCTTCTCAATGGTGGCCAGTAACAGGACAAGGGGCAATGGATACAAACTAGAATATAGAAGGTTCCACTTAAACTTAAGGACAAACTTCTTTACTTTGAGTGTGACAGAGCACTGGAACAGGCTGCCCAGATAAGTTGTGGAATTGCCTTTTCTGGAGACTTTCAAAACCCCCTTGGACATGTTCATGTGAAATCTGATCTAGGTGAACCTGTGTGAGCAAGGAGGTTGAACTATATAATCTCTAGACGTCCCTTCCAACCACTACCATTCTGTGATTCTGTGATCTGAGCCAAAGACAGTGTAGATGGCAAGTCAAGTTTCAGCTCCAAAATCTGGAACAGCGACTGGAGGCTCCTTTCTGGTTTGCCTTTTCTGCAACAGATTAATTGTCCTCTTACTGGATTGTGACCCAGTTTCTGTTTCAGTGACCAGGTCCTGCAGTCCAAAAGTCAACCAAAAGAAGCCTTCAAGCTTTCCTGAACTATTTTACTGGGTTATCTGAGATATCTTGATCTATGGAACCCAGCATGAGGTAAAGCATACTCCTTTCTGGCTTAAGCTAGAGACTGCAAGAGACAGACATGGGCTGGCATCCAGAAAGTGTATGCTAGATAAGCCCAATGCCAAACTGGTAAGCAGCTACTGTGTGGCCACGTGACTATTTGAGACTACTTTTTAACCTGTAAGTAAACTGTGTCCTAACCTTGCTCTCCATTTCATCTCGTGAAAAAGGAAAGTCAAGCCCTCTCCATATTTTTTTTAGTCATTTAATGCCTTTCAGTCTCATCCTGAACTCAGTTTGGAGGAAAAAAATCAGAGCTCACACTGAGTGGTTGCAGCCAACAAAGATGTGTGCTTCATGATGATGCTGTTGTAAAGTCCCTTATGTGGATGTCAGCTGCACTTTGGGCTGCACAGAGTTAGTGTCTGATTACTTCAGTCTTAACTCTAGACATTGAACAAACATGGAGAGCAAATGCCTTCCAGAAGATGCCTCTGGCAAGCAGCACTGTGGCTTCCCTGTCATCCCTCTGGGAACTTCAAAGTTTCCCTTTCCCTGGCTGTCTTGACTCCCTGGGACGTCATTGCTGATCTGCCTCAGGCACAGGTAGCTGCATCTCAAGTGCCTCTGCACAGCCCTTTCTTCAGGGTCCCTGTCAGCACAGAGTTTAGCCCAACCCCAACTTCTCCCCTGGGCAGACCTGCAGGATGACAGCCAAAACCCGTATTTCCCTTCTTGCAAATTTGAGAGGAATATGGGAGTCCAAGCTCTGCAGAGGTGGTTGAAAGGCTGGAAGAGTCCATTGTCTCATATCCAATGGAGATGCAATGTAAACATGACAAAAATCCTCTGGCAGTGATTCTCTTCTCAAACTCAGGCAGAGTTATTGGGAAAACAGCTGCAGACAGTTGCCTGCCCTCCTCCGTTCTGCTCCTGGCCTGCTGTTTCCATTCTATATTACTCTACCCTGTAGTGGTGGTCAAAGACAAAGTGAAACAGGGGCTGAATGCAGCAGTAGAAAGCTCTCCTATCACCACTGAAGTGCAGGAAATTGAGCGTGGCCAGAGAGTAGGTGCCAAAAGCCAGAAAAGGTATTTCAGACTAGATCACCTTAACTCTGCCCCTTGCCGAGCTAATGGGAATAGTCCTTCTTCTTCACCTGATGGCAGGACTGTGATGGTGAAAAAAGGGTTCTGAAGAAAGGCCTTGAAGCTCCCCTGTGGCAAGTGGCACATATTACAGAACCCAGTGGGATCACTCTCTGCCTTGCTTGGAACATCCCCTGACCTCATTATACATGTAGGGAGCAGGACAGCTGTGGGGTCTGCACTGGCTGCCAGTCACATGGAGGTGTTTTGCTGTGACTGCTGCCATCTTCAAGGCTGAAGACATGGATTTATTCTGAGAAGAGCTGCTGCTCAGGGTGGTGAGCTTTGTACATGTCCATGTGCAGCCCCAGAGCACAAAGTCAACGCAGTCCCCTGCCAACCCTTGAGCTGCAGCTGATTGAAGGAGCCATAAGGCTCCTGTGTCCCTGTCAGGTAGCTTGTGGAAATCAGACTGCTTTCTGTGCAGAAGTATTCCTTCAGCATCCTGCTGGGATGCAGCCAAGCTTTTGCAAATGTTCAACCACCTCTTAGGTGGCCTTGTAACAAAATGCTTGTGCCTTGCCAGACTGCTGTGGCTCAGCAGTGGCTCTCTAACACCAGCTGCCTCCAGAGGGGATAAACCCAGGTGTCTGCACTGTGACTGCAGTGATCTTACTTCGCCCCTTCCTCTGGAGGTAGGCAAGGCACTTGAGGAAACATCTGGTGACTACTTTTGTTGGTAGCCCTACAAAGCTGAAAGCTGCCAAAGTCCCACTCCTGCTTTTTTACCTTTCACTGCCAGGCTGGGGCTGTTTAAATAAGCCCCCATAATGTGCCATGCTTTGCCCTGGAGGCTGCCTGGACTTGAGTCTCTCACTGAGTGTTGGAGGCACTTGCAGGCTCAGACAGACTGTGCTCCTCAGCATGTAACCCCAGGGTTATCTCTGGAAAAAAAACAAACGGCCTGGTGGTTATATGCATGTGTGGCTAATGGGGGAGGAAGTTTCACAGCCCTTAAGATTGTCCCAGTTACTTCTTATCTCCTGTAGCATTTATCATCTCCACAAAGGTCCTGGGACAGACTTAATTGGAGATGGAGGCTGTGATGGTGGATGCTAGGTTGAATATGTGTGTTTTCTTCATGGGTACAGCAATCTGCATCCTGGCATATGTCGGAAGTGTGGAAGGCTCCCACACAGTGAAAATTTTGGGTTATGCTCCACACCACACAGGCTGCTCAGGACAGCTTCTCCCTGCAACAGTCTGTGATCTAGTGCCAATCACACTCAGCATCTCCTGCATGACAGCTTCCCATGCACCCTCTCTATCTCCTTCTCAGCCAGCTTAGGCAGTCCTCTCTGCTTGTGTTGATTTCATCCGCTCTTTGGTACTTCCCAAAACCCCACAGGCCCATGAGGAACAAGTTTGGATGTATCAATGCAGCTCCACTCCTAGGAAGTCAGAGCCCAATAGTCATGGTCCGAAGGCTGATCCCAAAGCTCACATATATTTTTTGCCCAGAAAAAAAAGTATCTGAGTTACGTATTTGAGCTAGGTGTTGCAATCTCTGGCTACCCAGAGCTCTAGTTTGCAGTAGACATGATGCTACAGCCAGCCCTGGGGTTTTCCAAAGGGATTGGCAGCATCTACTCACTGCAGAAAACAGGTGCACTGAAGGCTGCAAGCCTGCTGGCCTCTGCGAAGCCTTTCCTTGATGGTGACAAGAGCATATCCCAAGGGTGCATAAGGCAGGAGAAATGCAAGTGGTCTCTAGGGAAGTAGAGTCAGCAGTCCACATTGCCTTGTTTATTTGTGTCTTTAGCTGGTGACACAGCAGAGCTGAAGGAAGGTTGTACTAGGAGGTCTCTCCCACTGCTGGGCTTGATTTTCATGGAAACCAGTATGTATTTAAGACCTTTATGTTTGGACGAAATGTTGACCCATGGCTTGCTGCAAACCCGTGGATTTAAAAGATTTTCAGAACAAGAGTCATATACTGAATGGCCAGTATCAAACAATCCCTGCTTCTAGCAAATAATGTTGAACCAGAGTGAGTGGGGAGGAATGAAAGAGGGGGCCAGCCTAAAAGAAGAACATGAGCAGAGTATTTTATGTCCTGGGTCTTAGTGGCACAGTCCCTCCAAGAAATGATAAAATGCTCTGTGCTGACACTGCTTCTGAAGGGAAAATGCAGAAACTACCTGCCTCCCAAGAGGTGGTTGTGCTCCACAAGGTGGAAGTCACCACTTCCCTCTTCATTTGAGCACCCTGGGAGACTGCCAGTCTTTGAGAAAGATCCTGCATATCTTAAAAACCAGGACCGTAGTAGCTTCTGGGCATCTTACTTGAACAGACAGACCAAATTAGAGATTTAAAAATCTTCCCTTGGGTTTTCCAGGGAGAGCTGGTGAGGAGTCTCACCAAAAGCCACCTGAGACAAATTAAATTACAGTGAGTGGTAGTGAGCCTGTAGGCAAATCTTTTGCATTTATTCATTTGAGTTGATTAAAATCCTGGCAATAAAATGAAAGAAAGACTGCATCTTGGAAATTAAAACCCTACTCTGAGATGGGAGTCTAGCCTCCAAAGCAGCCTTGGCAAGCCCATTTGAATAGTTCTTATATGAAAATTGGGACAGTGTCAGAGCCATGGCTACAGGACTCTGCTTCTTTCCCAGTGAGTTTTCCACAGCAGCACTGTCCCAGATGCTGAGCTCTGGAGATGATGTCCTAACTGCAGCAGGGCCTGCTGGAGGTTTAGGATTGTTTTAAATAATGCATGCTGCTTGGTTAGCTGAACCAACCTCTCTTTGCTAACACACTTGCTATGTGTGACAAACATGCTCTATTTTTGGCTTCAAGCACATTTTCCACATCATCAATGCAAAAAAATTAAGTGAGCACAATACGTCATAAAGGCAAGGACACACTCCAAACCCCCCTACCACCACAAAACACACACAAAAATTCCTACAGGAAATAAACCATTTAATCTACCAGCGACCGAGGTAATGCTACCTTAACATGGTTGTTGTGAGCACTAGAAACTCGATACAGCAAGCTTCACTACATGAAGGTGATTGTTTCTATTTTAGTGGGGACTGGTATTCCTGGGATTAAGCAAGATGCTCTGAACACAGTCACACCTCCTTGGGTGCCTGCTTTTGGGCAGTGTGGTGACAGCAGTGTTTTGCATGGAGCTAAAAATCAAGCTAGTGTAAAGCAGTGTGTGGTGTAGTTTGATCTGGTAGAGAACTAAAGTGTCATGAATCATGAAATAAATCCAAAATGCTCATCCTGCATAAGACTTTTGCAGTTAGTAGGAATTAAGCAGCATTATTCCAGGGAACACCAAACATGCCTATGTCTCTCGCTCCCATCGAATCTTCCCAGAATGCTCCTTCCCTTTGCTTGAATGCTCTTTTTTCCTGCTTGTTCCAGACTCAAGGCAAACAGACACTCCACAGGAAAGACGAAACACAGCATATACCAAAGCCCATTGCAAAAGACAATACCAAAGCCCATCTAAAAGACAGCCATAGCTACCTGGGCTGATGTCCATCTTGCTCACCTCCCTGGTATTTGGTAGGTAAGAGGAACAGGTGCTGGTGTTAGGCTTTGGCAGCAGAGGCTGCATGGTGACACACAACTGCAAGAGACTGACCCGATCCCACTACTTCTCATCTCTTAATCCTACAGTCCAGACACCTAGCAGGAGAGGAGAGGGTGACAAAAGTCCTCAAGCAAACTATGTGCTTGGGAAGTGACCAGGCTCGCACCAAGTCCAGTCAGTTTGATCTCAACTGTTAGATCTCTTTGGCTAATATTCCCAAGGTGATCACCAGACTGCCTGATGTTAGATCATGCTACTCCTGGAATCCCACACCAAAAGGTGTTGTCTGTACTCTTGCAGAAAAAGCAGATAGCAAGGCACATTTCCCATGCAGCTAAGGATGTCACCAGCACTGCCATTCAAGAAGACATGAATGGGCTCCATGTGTGAATGTATCCTACAGCAGTTTGGGTCTCTAGCACTTATCATTCTCTCCCTTGGAGTGTACTGTGCCATCTACTCCAGTAAGTGCAAGTACTGATGATGAAGAGCAGCATCCAACCAGGCAACAAGTCATTGGCTAACCTGGAAATGCCAAATGCAGCAGCATATCTGAAGCCAGGGTATGCTCATGTCTCAGATGGTCTGTGTGACTATGGTCTCACAAGTGCCACAGGAGAGCATCAAGGATTTTTAAAGGTCTGGAATAGTTTCTGCATGAGGAAGAGGGCAGGATTATTCAGCTTTGAAAGGACAGATGAAATACAGCTGTGAGTGAGCAAGGAGAAACTGTCTTTCACCATGTCGAGCTCTTGGATGTCCTGTTACAAGGAAGCAAGTAGAGCTGGTTTCTTCCCACAGTGCAGAGCTGAGAGAAGGAAGTTCTCTGCTGTGGGATAGTGAGGTTTGCAAGAGTTCAAAAAGGGATACCTTGAAGAAAAAGCCATCAAGGGCTATTAGATGGAGACACCTTGTCTGGCTCAAGAAATGTTGATAATGGAAACCTGGGCGAGCATTTATTTTTCTTTGTGNTTTTTTTTTTTTTTTTGTTTTTTTTTCCCCCTTTTTTTTTTTTTTTTTTCTTTTTTTTTTAATTGCTTGGGGAACAAGAAAGGGAGATGATGTGTGGAGCACAGGTTGTCCCAGGGTTATAATGCTTTGTTGCTTGCTGGCAAGAAGTAAGATCTCCTATGATAGCTTGAGCGGAGGGCAGACTGGCTTGTTTTATAGCTTGCCTTGTCTCCCTGCAGCTCTCAGTTCTGCTGGGAGTCACGTTAAATAAGTGATCCTGGAAGTGGTGGCAGAGGATAAGGTTTGCTCTCGCTACCTGCATGAGTGCCTTCACTGTATGCTTCACATTGCAGTGGGCTGCACTGTCTGGAGTGACCAAAGGAGGTGAGATTTTAATGCATTGTGGGACATAGAGGAGATGGTGAAAAGTCAGGCACTGCCCATAAAAGGCTTACAAGAAATCCATAATGACAAATGTAATCTGCAGTCATTATAAGCAGCAATGATTGCTGCTCCTTACGTAGATAAGCATTGCTTAATCTTTGCAGACATCTCACCCACCCATTCAAGGGACACTGAACCGTGCATGGGTGGATTGCCCACATTTCCATGCTCTTGGCTATAACCTGCAGCAAGGTGGGGACAGCAGCACTTCATATTGCTTTAAATATTGTGTCCTGGATAAACTGACCTTGTGGACCTGCCTGGCAGAGACACCTCAATGAAGTAGGCTATCAGAGGCCTGGAAACAATTTTTTTTACATTCATATAGGAGTGTGTGAATCTACATATGTGTCTGTCTCTGTAGGTGTAGGTGTGGCTGTGGCTGCTGTGAAGAGTGTGTGCTGCCAGGCCCTTAATGCCCTGCTAGCACAGGTATCCCCGAAAGAGACCTTCCCCTGCAATCTCGGGGAAGTCTTTCTGCCTTGTTAGTCTGGGCTGATGGTGCTTTTCCTTCCTGCTCCCAGAGCGGAAGAATCAGAGCCCCAGAGCCAGGTCAGAGCTGCCAGGGCTAAGAGACTTCGGTGCCATCATCCCGTCCTGGACTAAATCTGGGCTTGTCCTCCTAGCATACTCTGTATTGTCTTGCGCCACCTCCTCAGCAAGGGTGCAGGGAAGCTTTGAGCAGGGGTTGGTGGCAGCCTTTGAGTCTGGACGGTGGTGCTGTAAGGCCGGGCGTGAGCTGTGGCATCTGCAAATGGAGGTCGCGATTTCTTTCTCCCACAGATAACTTGCAGGGCCTTCCTGCAGCCTTCTGCTGCTCCCCAGCGGCGGCGTGCAGAGGCATCATAGGCACACCCTGAGGGATGAAGCTCTGGTGTGAGAAGGTGCGGGGGCTGTGACATCTCTGAGTCCTGATTTCCTTCCCCAGGCCTGACAGATAACTCTTACCGGGCTGAGGAAGAGCAGGACGACAAGGATGTGGGGGAGAAACCTAGCGTCTTTTGAGAAGAAGTGAACTTTTTTAGACACTTTTAAGCACTAAACAGTGCCCTCTGGTTTTGTTTTCCGGAATGAGTGAAAGAGGTCTAAAGAGTCTCCGTTTTCTTAACCTTATAATTCACTTCATTCTTAAAAGGTTTGTCCTCTCATGTTCTGAAACAAAGAACACGAGGGAAAGAGCATCAGGTTTTCAGTGACTTCTGAAAAATCAGTCCTCCTGATGGATGGAGGGGCATTCCTTTTAAAAATTAACCCTGTTAATTAATAGGAAAAAAACTATGGTAAAGGATGCTGTTACTTGCAATTTCTTGACAGAATGCATCACAGCAGGTACAAATACTTCCTAGTTCTCCCCTGCAATGACTTAGGTTTGTAAATATTTTATTTCCCTTTTGGAACTTGGGAAGATTTGCCTACAGGTCTCAGTATGGGAAGCTGGAGGTAGCATTTGTAAGATCATTTCATTGCTCATTAAAATAGCCCCCCCAAGCTGCCACAGCTTGTTCTGAGGCTGGTGCTGGGCACAGATGCTAGCCACAAGGATATGGGTTGGAGGGATATGTAAGCAAAAGAAAAACAATGCCACTAAGACAGCAAGGCAGGAAAAATGACAGATGAAGGACAATGTCTTCGGTCATTTCTTATTCCTCATTCATGTCACTCATTCTGTAAGGCTGGATTGCATGGCATGCCAGGGAGTCTTCCAGCACTGGAGCACCACTCTGCAAGTCTCGGAGGAGTGTTGTAGTCATTGTGGCCAAAGCTTTTGGTTGCTGTAGGCCAGACCCCAAAGTAGGAGTTGTAGTTCTCAGGCACAAAGTATTCAGCCTGTTTGCTCTGGATTGAAAATTGGATTTTTGTTATCTGGAAAAAGCTTCAAAGCTTCAGTTTCAGAAACTGAAATAAAAATACCTTTACTAAAATAGTATGCAGTGCACTATTTTTTTTTTTTTCTTAGTAACTTCAAATCTCCAACCCCTGTTGAATGCAGAGGGAAACCTAGTGAATAAGGACAAGGAGAAGGCTGAGGTGCTCAATGCCTACTTTGCCTCAGTCTTTAGCACTGGATCCAGCAGTGCCCTGGGCACCCACCCTTGTGAAGTAGGATTCAGGTAGGTGAATCGGATCGAGAACATCATCTTAAATGAGGAAATGGTCACTGACCTGCTGTGCCACTTAGATGTACACAAGTCTGTGGGGCTGGGTGGGCTGCACTCAAGGGTACTGAGGGAGTTGGCAGATGTGCTTGCCAAGCCACTTTTCATTATTTGCCAGAAGTCCTGGATAACCAGGGAGGTGCCAATGAACTGGAGGGTAGCAAATGTGATGCCTATCTACAAGAAGGGCAGAAAGGAAGATCTGGGAAAATATAGACCTGCCAGTCTGACCTTGGTACCAGGGAAGGTCATGAAACAGGGCACCTCAAATGCCATCATATGTCATATAGACAGCAGTCAGGGGATCAGGCCAACTCAGCATGGATTCATGAGGGGCAGGTCCTTCCTGACCAACCTGATCTTCTATGACAAGATCAGCCAGCTACTGGATGAGGGAAAGGCTGCCAATATTGTATTCCTAGGCTTTCCAAGAGCCTTTGATACTGTTCCCCACAAAATTATTGTAGACAAATTGGCTACTTATGGCTTGGATGAGCACACTATCTCCTGGATAAAGCACTGGCTGGATGGGAGGGCCTAGAGAGTGGTGGTAAATAGAGTTAAATCCAACTGGCAGCCAGTCACTAGTGGTATTCCTCAGGGATCTATGTTGGGACCACTTCTTTTTATCATCTCTACTGATAGCCTTGATTCAGGCATAGAGAGTGTTGTCAGTAAATTTGCAGATGACACCAAGTGAGGTGGCAGTGTTGATTTCAGCGAGGGTAGAGAGGCTCTTCAGAGAGTCTTGGACAGGCTAGATCAATGGGCCAGCATTAACGGGATGAGTTTCAACAAGGCCAAATGCCAGGTCCTGCACTTGGGTCACAACAACCTACAGACCTGGGGCAGTGTGGCTGGAGAGCTGCCTGGCAGAAAGGGATCTGGGGGTTGTAATAGACAGGCAGCTGAGTATGAGCCAGCAGTTTGCCCAGGTGGGCAAGAAGGCCAAAGGCATTCTGGCTTGTATTAAAAATGCTGTGGCCAGCAGGAGTAGGGAGGGGATTGTCCCCTTGTACTCGGCTTTGGTGAGGCCACATTGTGCTCAGTTTTGTGCACTGCAATACAAGAGAGATGTGGAGGTGCTGGAGTGGATCCAGAGGAGGGCAACAAAGCTGGTGAAGTACCTGGAGAATAAATCTTATGAGGAGTGACTGAGAGAGCTGGAGCTGTTTAGTTTGAAAAAGAGGAAGCTCAGGGGAGACCTTATTGCTATCTACAACTACCTGAAGGGACATTGTGGAGAGCCTGGAGCTGGTCTCTTCTCACAGGTAGTTGGAGACAGAACAAGGGTGAATGGCCTCAAGTTGAGACTGGGGAGGTTTAGATTAGATATTAGGAAGAAGTTTTTCACAGACAGAGTGGTCAGGCATGGAATGAGCTGCCCAGGGAGGTGGTTGAGTCAGCAACCCTGGATGTGCTTAAGGGTGTTTTGGATGTGGTGCTTAGGGATATGGTTTAAGGTGAATCTTGTAAAGCAGGGTTATAGGTTGGACTTGGTAGTCCTGAGGGTCTTTTCCAACCTCGGTGTTTCTGTGATTCTGTTCTTGTGATTCTGACTAAGCATTTATTAAGATACTCTCCTTGGAAGAAATGGGTGTTTAATGAAATCCAGATTTTCTGATGGAATAAATTGTAGACAATAGATTGAAGGCAGTTTAATTTTGAGCACAGATGCAGAGTCAAGTAGATGTGTACTTACTTTTTGGGAACAAGGCTTCAGCAGCTTAATAACTGATGTGACACAGGGTGTCCCACTGAATTGTGATTTGTTGTTTGCATGGTTTGGGATTTTTGGTTGGTTGGTNGGGGTTGTGTTTTGTTTTGTTTTTCCCACAAGAGTGGCACCTCTCAACATCTCAACTTTAGAAAAAGAGTGCCTAAAAGTTACTGGAAGGGAACAGTGTAAAATGTCTTAACTAATAATGAGAAGAGGATCTGACCAATCACATAGCAGAAAGGATACATGTAATTTTATGAGAACAATATGAAATTGGTTAATTAATGCGTACTTGGATAGTCGAGGAAAAATGTTATTTGCTGTACTAGGAACAGTTAAAGGTGAAAATACTACTTTGCTATTACTAGGACATCGTGCTGAACTGTTTTCAAACCCCTCTTAGCTTTTGGAGGCAGAGAAGGGAGAGTCTAAATGTCAGTGAGAAAAGCAGACTTCCCAACTGATGGAATTATAAAGAAAACCCTGAAAATATAAAACAAAATTCTCCATAAGTTGGTGCAAAACAACCCAGTGCCTTGTGGAGCAAAAGCCACTGTATATGTGTGTATGAACACCATCATGCACCATCATGCACCATGGGTCACTGTTGGTACATACATACACCTGTACATTCTTACATATATACACATATATTTAAAATACTTTGACTTAAAATAATTATTAAAAAAAAAATCTCTTGCATTTTAAGAGACTGCTGACATCAGGTATCCTCTCTGTCACTGCAGCCCCAGCTCTCCAACCCTCTCAAAGTTAATGCTTGAGTGCACTGGAGACTTCTACTGTACCCACTAACTTATGGACCCTTTTCCACAGTCCCTGCTGCCACCTTCCCCTCCTGGCCAGCTGCTGTGAGGAGTTACTGCTTTGATGGTGTGGTTACACCCTGGGGGGAGCCTGATATCAGGAGGTGGGCAAAGGCCATGCTGGAATTATACTGAACACAAGGACAGGTGGGCAAGGAGATACCAGGAGTGATGCACACAACCCCCAGTCCAGAGAACTGTTAGGGGCTTGTACATCCACCTGGCAAGTTTGCTGTGTGGTCCCTTTCCAGCCTGAGGAAAGGAATTAAAAACTGGGAAAAGAGACCATACATGCTGGGCACCCTGGGAAGGCAGAAGGGTACTTGCTGGGTCCTGCCAAAGTACTGTCTTCTTTCTTCCCAACACAGAGGCACCACTCTTGGCAGAATTTCTTTGTTCTTGCACGGAGATAGAGAACCTGCAAGGGTGACAAGGGCAGGAGGTTTTTTTCTGCATGGCTTAATGGTGCCTGGGTACTGCTCTATTGTGTCTGTACTTTCCATTCCCTCCTCTGACCACCAGGATCCCATTGCTTGATGTCCCTGTCCCAGGGATTATCCCTGAGACCTGCACACTCCTGTTCCTGGGAGAGTGGCCAGGGAAACCAGTTGTCCAGAGCCCCTGATGCTACCCTAGAGAGAGAAGATGGCTGGGTGAATCTGTCCCGTGAGTTGCAGCACTGCTAGGGGTGTATATTAGGTCTGTGCTGCAAAGCTGTTGGCTCAGGGAGCATACCTGGCACTCATGGGGCACCACATCTTGAGACAAATGGTCTTTGTGGCCATGTCATGGGCATCTCTCTTGTGCCAGTGTACTGGCCACCTGACATCTCACAGACAGCCGGTGGAGCCAGTGAGTGTGTACTCACAGCAGGAACCGATCGGATTCGGCGTGCTTGGTACGGAGTGGTTAAAGAGGACAAATGCGTAGCACTCACGGGCAAGGAACGCACTTGAAGCACAGACGGGTCTTGGGGATGGACAAGGCACTCATGCCACACGCAGCTGAGCGGCATGCCAGAAGCTGTGTAGGTGCGGCGTGCGAGCAGCTTCCCCGGGTGGGCAGCGAGTGAACCCAGCAGTCCTGCGAGACTATGTCCTTGGCGTGCGCTCCGCCGCTCCGCTTCGCCTGCGGGAGGGAGCGCCGTTCGCAGCCGGCCGCAGGTGTCTTATCGTCTTGCTGCCCTGCTTCCCTCCCCCAGCAGCTGCTTTTGCGCCCCTTGCCGTGCTCTAGCGGCTTCTTCACAACCCTCAAGGTCGCGGACCGCCGCCGGCGGGCCCCGGGCCCGTGTTTTCGCAGGGTGCTCTCTAGTTCAAGGCTACCGCCGTTTTCTCACGCTCGGCGCAGGTGCTGCGGACCCGGTTCACACGGCCACTTCTAACAACAACCCTCGGCCGATAAGGGCAGCCCCGGCACACGGAAGCCAGCAGGCGTGGAGTTCCCTCCGCGCCCCCCGGGTCTTGCGAGGGCAGCGGACCCGAGTGCGCTCAAGCAGGGATCACAGCCACCCCGCCTGAGGCCGGCACTCCCCGGGGCTCTGGCCGGCAGCTGCCCGGCGCAGCCCACGAGGTAGCGGGGCGGGCCGGGGTCTCCAGTGGCGGCGGGCGGTGCCCGCGGTACCCAATAGCTGCCCGCGCCCGGGCATAAAGGCGGTCGCGGCGGTGTCCAGCTCCCCTCCGCCGGCCGGGCCCCCCGGAGCCGCCGCCGCCGCCATGGGCAGCCCCCCCCCGCCGCTGCTTCGCCTGCTCCTTCTCCTCCTCAGCATCCTTTCGCCGATACTGCTATCGCTGTCGCTGCTGGCCGGGATCGCCGCCGGCGCTGGGACACGCCGCGCCCGTGAGCTGGGGACGAGGGGAGGGAGGTCTCTGCCTCATCTCGAGGGGCTGCGGTGGGCGCTCGCCTTCAGGGCAACGTGCTGCCTCCCGCGATGAGCTGCTGGGGGGAGGATAGCTACATCTAAGGTGTCCGCATTCTCCCCACCCCTCTGGAGGTCCCTGCACCCTATGGCATCCTTCCCACCTTGACGGCATGGGTGGTCCCTGCGCCCTGAAGGGCCCAGCCTTGCTGCCTTGAGGGCTTGGGATCCTTTGGGGGCAGGTGATGAAAGGCTGCAGCTCTCCCTCCAGCCCTGCAGAACGTCCTAAAGCGCACCTGGCTAGGATCTGTTCGTTCTGCTTGGGGCTGTGCTGAGACACCCAGGATGGGAGCTGCGTGGGGACGTGCAGTGAGTACTTGGTACCCCGGCTGACCTGGGCCCGGGTCTTTCTCTCCCACAGCACTTACCAGCTACACCTGCGCAGCCTCCCGACAGGCCACCTGTGGTGCCGGATGCATCCCCGTTCCCTGGCTCTGCGATGGCGAGCAGCAATGTCCTGATGGGACTGATGAGCAGTGCGGTGAGTGAGGGGAAGCTGGCACCCATCCTCTGTCATGAGGTGGCCTGAGGGCCTGCCCTGCGTGGGCTTCAGGTGACACTGGTGCTCTGGGAGGGGGTGAGGCAGCACTCCTTGCTGGCTGTAGGATGTACGTGTGGCTGGGGTATGTCTGTGGTGTGGGGACACATCGTGGATCCCATGCTGGGTGAGGCAGGCCCCACCTGTCAGGCTGCTGTAGTCCAGCCCCTTGGCAAAGCCCTTTGGACATTGCCAGCACTTGCCCTGTGCCAGACCAGACGGCACCTTTGTGGTTGTGCTGCAGTGGTAGGTCCCAGTGACCATGTGCTGTCCCTGCAGATGTTTCCTGTGGCGGGGACCCCCATGCTTGGCAGTGCGATGATGGCCGGTGTATTTCTAGCAGCTGGCGCTGCGACGGTGCCGCTGACTGCCTGGATGGCTCTGATGAGCAGGACTGTGGTATGTAGTCTCTGCCAGGGGGGACTGCTTGGGGGGACCTGGGGGCACAGGGCAGAATGTCAGTGCTACTCTATTCCTTCAGTGTGTGGGGATAAGAAAGTGCAGTGTCCTGGCACTCACCACTGCATCCCGCACTGGGAGCTCTGTGATCGGCACCAGGATTGTGAGGATGGCTGGGACGAGGAGGGGTGTCCCCAGCAACCCTGTCTGCCTGGGCAGTGGCAGTGCAAGAACAGAGTGTGCATCATGGCTGAGTGGAAGTGCAACGGGATTGATGACTGTGGTGACTCCTCAGATGAAGATGTCTGTGGTAAGTGAGTACACTGGATACTCCTCAGTCCAGACCATGTGTGAAGCAGGAAGTATTTTCCCTTCCTGGGCACAAGGTACCCTTGGGATGGTGGTAAAAATCCCAGGAATCTGTTGATATTTTGTGGGGCTTTTCCATGAGTCTAGGACCTATGACTTCCCCTGTGCCCACTTGGCATTGTCCTGCCCTTTTGATATGAGCTCTGTGTCATAGCCCCCTGCCCACCTGGCATGATGCGGTGTGATGAGGGAAAGTGTATCCTGGAGTCCTTGATGTGCAATGATGAGGATGACTGCCTGGATGGCACCGATGAGCCCAGCACGTGTGGTGAGTTGCTCGTGGCTGCTGGCCACTGCTATTGCAGCTGGAGCCGGGAGAAGCCACAGAACTGTCCTACTTATGTCACCTCTCTGCTGTGTTCCCACAGGTCGGAGCTGTTTCGTTCGCAATGGGGGCTGCGCGGAGACGTGCACTGACACACACTGGGGAGTGCAGTGCTCTTGCGAGGCTGGCTGGGTGCTGCAAGAAGATGGGCAGAGCTGTGCTGGTAAGGAGAGGTCAGGGTGTGGGCACTCTGGGTGCTTGTCTCCTCAGCTGCTGAGGTCTCCCTGGAGCCAGCACTCTTGCAGAAATGCCTGTCTCAGCCCAACTCCTGCCTGCCTATGTCATGCGTGGCCCTGCAAAGGCTGTGTCTGTGCCATGTTCCAGCAGCAGCTGGTGCACTGTGGGCTGGGGTCCTGTCTAGATACCTAGATAGCAGGTCCCCAGTATCTAAGGAGCCTGTCTGTGGTCACTGAGGAACCATGGCAGTGCTGTCTGGAGGAAGCTGGCCAGCCATGCAATAGGCTCCTGACTGCTTTTGTCCCCACAGATCTGGATGAATGCTCCATGGAGTATAGCCCCTGCAGCCAGCTGTGCAGCAACACCCCAGGTGCTTTTAGCTGTGCTTGCCTTCAGGGTTACACTCTGTGGCATGGCACCACCTGTGAAGTAGCAGGTAGGGTGAGCTGAGGAGCCTGGGCTATCTGAGGGGCAGGGCAGTGCTTCCATGTAGCTGCATTCCCACTGACTGGGTGACATCCCCCTTGTCCGGGCAGACAACGCAACGCAGATCCTGGTGGCCGTGGGGCAGGATTTGGCCCTTCTGGATGTACGGACTCAAGCCTACCGGCCGCTCCTCTCCACTGACACTGAACTCCGTGCCTTGGTGTATGACCTGCTCCGAGAAACTTACTACTGGCTGACAGAAGATGGCGAGCTCCGCGCTCATGTCCCAGGAAAGGGCACGCAGCCCCTCTATGCAGGTGGGGAGGAACGAGGGCGCAGAATGCTGTAGCGGGGTTCTGATGGGTACTGACAGTTGGCCTGACACTGCAGCCTGGCCTTTTCTGTAGAGGAATGAGCAGCCTGGGTGTTGCCTTCTGGCCTGGAACAGGGGTGGTGTGCCTTAAACTGCTGTGTTTCTGCAGATGCTGGGGAGGTGAACAGCATCTCCATGGACTGGTTCACAGGACAGCTGTACTGGGCCAGCAGCCATCCTGCAGCCATCTGCACGGGGCTGGGTGATGGCCGGGGCTATGTGACAGTGCTGGGGAAGGATGTGGCACCAGAGCAGCTGACAGTACATCCATCTGCAAGGTGAGGAGCAAGTGAACCAGGGTTGGCACTGGGCTCCTGGGTGAGCAATGTTGGTGCTGACTATGTCATGCCTGCTGTGGTGCTGTGTCAGCACTAGTGTTATGCTGTCCAGTGAATGTCTAGTGCCTGCCCCCTAGGTCCCTGTACTGGGTCAATCGTGGGCAGAGGGGCCGAACCGTCATTGCTGCAGCTGGTATGGATGGCTCAAACCGGCAGGAGCTCACAGTGGTGTCCATGGAAGAACCTGTGGGGCTGAGCCTGGACCATGTGGCTGGCAGGCTGTACTGGATTAGCGAGTACAAGGAGGTAGGGATGTGGGGCAGCAGAGCTCTGCCCCTACCAGGTGCTGGGAGGCAATGAGGTGGGAGCAGGGAGAGTGGCACTGGTTCCCCTGTGGCTCTGACATGGGAGTGAGCAGGGAGTGGTCTGGCATGTATCCCTGGGTTGCGAGGGGTGAAGGTGCCACTATGAATCCTGTGGCTGCAGAACAGTGCCAGGATGTGGGGATGTCGCATGTTCACTGGGCCTTGCCTTGTCCCCAGTCCATTGAAACGCTGCGGGTGGATGGCAGTGGACGCCACTCCTTTCCTGCCGTCCTGGGGAGCAATAAGGAGCCACTGGGCCTGTCTGTGTTTGAGAGCCGATTCTTCTGGACTGATGGCACAGAGCTGGTGTCAGCCACCCACGCCTCTCCTCAGGAGCATGCAGTGTTGCTCCATGCTCCTGTCTCGGCTTTCACTGTCCTACATGCGCTGCGACAGCCTCCCCGTGAGTACCCTGCCAGTTACCCCTACCAATGTGGGACTGGCAGTACCCCCACCACTTCTCTGGGTGCTAAGGGAGGCTGTGCTGGTTCCTGAAGCTTGCTGGGTCCTGCCCAATGGCTCTTATGGTCCTGTGGCAAGAGTTTATGGCATTGTGGCAGAGGGGACATATGAACCTGTAGGAAAGCTGCTGAGCCCTATGGGTTTGAGTGGAGCTGAGCCCTCCTACCTCATGTGACTCTGCCTGGGACAGCCAGTCCATAACCAGCCTCAGGACGGTGGGTGGTTTTGGAAGATGGGGAGATGCATGGTGGGGTCATAGCTGCCTGAGCTCTTAATATCCCCTTGCTCCCAGGGGACACTGCTGCATGTGCTCCAGGCTTGTGCAGTCACCTTTGCCTCCTGTCCCCTGTACACCCCCGAGGCTACAAGTGTGCATGCCCGGAGGGCCTCTTCCTTCTGCCCTCAGGAAAATGCACAGGTGAGCAGCAGGGTCTGCAAGACAGGTTTGGCTGTCTGAGGTGGGATGCATCCTTGTGGGAATTGGAGGGGGGCTGTGGCTTTGATGAGATAAGGTTCCCAGCACATACCAGTGCTGTTACATTTCTGCCTTGGTGATCCCATCCAGTGTCCCTGGGACTATGTTCACACACCGCCCTTGTACCCCACAGAGCTGTCCATTGTGTATGCATCGGGGAAGGCCATCTCCCTGGTGCAGGTAGGCCCTGGAGCACGCAGCAAACAGGTGCAGGAGTGGCAGGAGTCCCTCCACCTGCAAGATGTAGACTGGCAGAGGTCGGTGCTGTATGGGACAGATGACCATGGGACACTGCTGCGTGTTGTGGGACACTCCGGCAGGAAAGAGGCCATTGTGACTGTGTTGCCAGGTGAGAGTCTGTGGGGTGATGGAGGACCTGCTTCCTTTCCTGGTGCTGCATGAGTCCTGAAGATCTCCTGGGTGGAGAGTGCAGTAATTATGTTGCTCTCGCTGGGGCTGTGCCAAGGCACTGGGCAGCTGTGCCCTGGTTTTAAAGGCAGAGGGGATCTAGGTAGAGGAGCAGAGCCATGGCACAGCCCCATAACTGCTTGCCTGCTTATCCTTGCCAAGTCTGCTCTGCCCGTGTGGACATCCTGTCGGGGAGCCTGTACTGGCTTGCATGTAACCGAAGAGACATTGGGGTGATCCAGACATCTGACATGTCCTCACGCATCCTGCACCGTGCTCGCAGCAGCATCCAGCACCTCTTCTTGGACTGGCAGCGGGGCTCTCTGTACTGGCTAGCCCATGGGCAGCCCCTGCAGCAGCTAAGCCTGGCTGGGGGTGCACCATGGGATGCCTGGAATGAGACATGGCCTGGAGACCTGCCTGCAGCCATGGATAACAGAGCCTTCAGCCTGCTCTGGAGCTCTGCCCTGGGTAAGCCCTGGTGATTTCTAGATCAGGGAACAGAGACGGTTGCTATAGGCAGAAATGACCAGCCATGTCCTGCATGCAGTAAGTCCCTGCCTGGGCAATGGTATGTTCATGGGGCAGACTCTGTCCCATGGCTGGGGTCCCTGCCATAGCTGTGGGTTGTGAGGAACAGGGTGGGCTACAAGGGGTGCCCGTGTGCCCCAGGGGCCTACCATCCCACTGTCTTGCAGGCCTGCGGGCACTGAGCCTGACCAAGCGGCAAGCTGTCACCCTTACACCTAGCTGGTCCCATGGACTCTTAGCCGCCTTCGAGCCATACGTGGTGTCAGCAAATGGGACAGCTCTGCTGCTGTGGGACCGGAGAACACTGGCCCTTGTGCTGTCTGTGCCAGCAGCTGATGTGCGGGGAGTGGTGGCCTTTGTGGGCTCAGAGTCACAGGCTGGTAAGACAGGCCACGGCTCCGTGCCTGGTGCTGCACCTGATGGGGCGGGGTGATGCCCTGTGCTCCTCTGAGCTGGGGCAAGATGCCTGGCCACTGTTGGCCATATGGGGTGCTCTTAGAGGTGCCCAGAGTGCGGGGAGGGCACAGGCTCAAATCAAAGCTCATGTTCCTATGCCTATTCCTCTGCCAGTGTCACCAAGCAAGGGGTCTGCCTGGCCACTCTCTCCACCTGTGGCTACCACTACCAGAACAACCACAAGCACCACTAGTGTTGGGCCCACCAGCTCTACCACCTCCACTAAAAGACCTAAGCCAAGCAAGACCACCACTGTGCTCACCACTACTGCACCAACCAGCAAGGCTACCACACTAACCACCACCAGCTGGTCCACATCAACCAAAGCCACCACTATGCCAACCACTGCAAGGACCACACTAACCAAAACTACCACTGTGCAGCCAGCTACTACCAGCATCGGCAGCACCAGCACCACCACCACCACCACTCGGTCCTTGCCAGCTAAGACCACTGCCCCATGGCCAACTACTACCACCCAGCATCTAACCAGCCCTGCATGGTTAATGCCACCTGCTCCACCCCTCTCATCCAGTCCTGCACGTAATATGACCCCACTCTCTCATCTGTCCTGTCCTCGAACGCACGTGCCCTGCCGTGATGGTACCGAGTGTGTAGCCCAGGAGTACGTATGTGATGGGGAGAAGGACTGTGCAGATGGCTCTGATGAGGATGGGTGTGCCCAGCTCTGCAACATCCAAGGTAGGAACTGTTTTTCATCTCCTGGGTCACCTTGTGCTGAGGTTTCTGGCTGCATCCTGGTGCAGTTGGTAGGATGGGGTGCTGGAAAGGTTTGAGTGTAATCTGGGCTTTGATGCTTGTGATGTGGCATACTGGTTCTTCTGAGCTTGGCACTGAGCTGGAAGTGCTGTCATAAAGGGACAGGGCTGGCCTTGTGGTGACCTAGATGTGGCTGAGCTGCTGAAGATGCATTGAATAGATGGGACCAAGACTCTTCACTGTAGTGTGGTGCCATTCTAGGTCCCTGTGGGACTACTCTGGTCACCTTAGCTGCCTACTGCAGGCTTAGCAAAGCCCCTTGTCTCCCCAGGGGCTTTCCGCTGTGCAACTGGAGCCATGTGCATCAGGGCTGAGGAGCACTGTGATGGGGTGCCACAGTGCTCTGATGCCTCAGATGAGACAGGATGCTGGAGCCCCACACAGGAGTGTGCCCTGCGCTGCGATGCTGCCACCCACTGCGTCCCTGAGAGCTGGCTGTGTGATGGCCATGCTGACTGCCTGGACCAAGCTGATGAGCAGGGCTGTGGTAAGACCCTTGGGCTGGGTGGAACAGGGGCTTCTAGGGTGCACCAGGTTTCCTGTGTCCAGGAGGAGACCGCTGAGCAGAGCAACTTGCTGAGCAGCTGGAGGGGCTGTACCCTGCTCAGTGCCACAATTGTGCTGGTGGGATGGGTACAAGAGTGAGGACAGTACCCCCCTGCCTGCAGTGCCCAGGAAGTGCAGCCCAGCTGAGTTCCCCTGCCAGAGCGGGCAGTGCGTGGCTCTGGCCCTGCGCTGCGATGGTGACCGCGACTGCCGGGACGGCTCAGATGAGGAGGACTGTGCCGTGCCCCGGCCACTGCTGTGCCGCACGGGGGAGGTGGCATGTGCCCACAGCAGGGAGTGTGTGCCCGAGGCCTGGCGCTGCGATGGTGCCGCTGACTGCAGAGACAGCACAGATGAGCAGGTGGGTAGGGTGGGGGGTACATAGCCTGTCCCTGCTTGCTTTTGAGGGGGCTAGTGGCCCTATTTGCCCTCTGCTCTTGCAGGACTGTCCTCAGGAGGAAGATCTGTGTGGGGACCGGCAGTGGGGCTGCTCTCGTGACCACAAATGCATCCCCGATGTCTGGCGCTGCGATGGAGAGAGGGACTGTGTGGATGGCAGTGATGAGGCTGGCTGTGAGGAACATCTGCTTTTATGCCCTCTCTGTCTTGCCCAGGCGTGGTTGGTGGGTGGCCAGCAAAGACAGAGGTGGGGATATATCTGCGCCACAGTGAAAGACCCTTTCTGCAACATATTTCCCTACTCCCAGCATCTGTGGTGGCTAAATGCCCTGGATTATTGTTGTCCCTGTAGGGGCGGTGGCCTTAGGACTGGGGTGGCCTGAAGCCAGGCTTATGGGCGCAGCCTTGGATATGGCTGCAGCGGGCTCTAGGCACTCTGGGACCACTGTATCTGTCACAGCTGAGCAAAAGGAGGTGGTGGATGAGGCTCAGTGTCTCCTTTTCTATGTTCCTGCAGGCCAGCCTGCTCCCTGCCAGAGCCATGAGTACCCATGCAAGCTGGGGACCTGTCTGAATGTGTCTCTGGTGTGTGATGGGCGGCAGAACTGTGCAGATGGCTCAGACGAGGGGGACAACTGCTCTGTGCCTTGCCAGCAGTCCTGCACTCATCTCTGCTACCCCTCACCTCAAGGCCCTGTGAGTGCCAGCAGCCCTGGTCTAGGGGTTTACACTGCCTTGCTGCCTTGGCCCACCTGCAGGAGGAAACATCCTGTGTCCCCAGAGGGGAACCCTGATGGCCTCTTTTCCCACAGTGGTGCTGGTGTGACAGGGGCTATCGGCTGGCCGAGGATGGTCTGTCCTGCATAGACATAGATGAGTGCACAGAGTGGGGTGAGGGAGCCTGCAGCCAGACATGCCACAATGCCCCAGGGTCCTACAGCTGTGGCTGCCTTCCTGGCTACCTGCTCGAGCCTGACAACCAAGTCTGCAAACTCACTGGTAAGCCCTTGGGATGGTCAAGCAGCACTGAGGGTCCCTGGCACCTGGCACTCTAGGGTACACCAGGAGTCCCCTGTGCCTGCTCCCCATGGGCAACCTTGTAGTCCTGTGAAAAGCCCTGTCCCCACTGCCTCATAGCCTCTCAGGCCCTGCTTAGCTGTAAGGTGCTGCTTGACAGTCTGTGGGCAGTCAGAAAATCCATCTGCACAATTTGTATGGTAGGACTAAGTGTCATCAAGCTCCAGTGTCTCTGAATGCTGGGGCCACCAGTGTTGAGCAAGGTCTGGGTGGTTCTGTGTTGCCCCAGGACCAGAGCCCATGTTGCTGGTGGCTGTGCAGTCAGAGGTGTTGTCCTATGGCTTGCGGAGTGGGCAAGAAGAGGTGCTGCTGGCCACTGACAAGGACCACGTTGTCTTCTCACTTGACTATGATCTGGTGGAGAGGAAAGTCTTCTGGATGGACCTGGCCACAGAGAGCATCCACTGGAAAGACCTTGACTCGGGCAAGAAAGGCACACTGGTAAAAGGTATGCAGTGACAATGAGTTTATCTGAGGTGGCCTTTCCATGGCTCTGCAGTCCCCAGATTGCAGTTGGGTGCCAGGCTGTGTCCCCTTGTGTGAAGAGGTGCTGGCAAGAGTAGCGTTGAGAGGAGCTGGAGCTTCTGGGATAGGGGTGACTTGGTCTGAGAGCATTGTGCCAGAGGACAATGCAGCTGTCACCCCATGGGTCCTGACTTGGTACATTGCAGGTGTGAGATCGGACTGTATAGCAGTGGACTGGCTTGGGAGGAACCTGTACTGGACAGATGGGGCAGCAGGGCAGGTGCTGGCCACTCGTCTTGGAGCTGCCTGGCGAGGGATACCAGAGTACACTGTGGTGATGGATGGAGACCTGGACCAGCCCCACTCCCTGGTGCTCCAGCCTCTGGCAGGGTAAGGCTAGGACAAGAGGACATGGGGACCTCTTTTCTATCCCTGCCCTATTTTCCTCCACAGAAGCAAGTGACAGAATGGGAAGACTTGAGATGGTCTTATCTGGGTGCTTTAAGGGCTGTGTCACTGGAAAAGAAGGAGCCCAGGCACTTGCCCCTGTCCTGAGTGGATCTCATAGTGCATCTCTTATGAGATGGGAAGCTCTGCATTGCTTTTGTCTGCCCTGGTACAGGGATGATGCTGTGGCAGGTTCGTAGGTCAGCACCTATCTTCCCACCAGGCTGCTGTACTGGTCGGAGGTGGGGAGCCACCCACGGCTGATGGAAGCCACCATGGATGGGAGTCGACGGCGTGTGCTGCTGGCTCAGGGTCTGGGCTGGCCCACAGCACTGGCCCTTGACCTCACCACCAGGAGGATCTTCTGGCTGGATGAAAAGCTGGGTAGCATTGGTTCTGCACATCTGGATGGTACCAGTGTGAAGGTGTGTGGTGTGATTCTGATGATGGGGCCCCGATGAGGGCCAGGGTGGGTACTAACAGCCTCTCTGCCAGGTTCTGCAACTGGGCTGGGTCCAGAGCCCCTTCGCAGCTGTTGTATGTGAGGGACATATCTACTGGACAGACAGGAAGACATGGTCTGTGCAGCAAGTGGACAAGGCCAGTGGCAAGAACAGGACTGTGCTGCTTAAGCGACATGGGCAGCCCCATGGCCTCCAGGTATGAATGTGGGGGATCCCTGAACCCTGCTGTGCTAGCTGTGCTGGGGTTCCCACTCTGCATGGCACTGCTGTCTTCTGAGAGCAGAGCTACTGGGAGCTGTACCCACACCTTGGGCAGCAGACCCTGTGGTCAAGGGTCTCTGGTCCTTTTGGAGCATGTCTGCCTCACCATCCTATCCCCAGCTGGGGCATGTTTGAGTCTCAGGAGCATGGCAGGGTGCCAGCTGTGCTCAGCTGGGTGTTGGTGGGGGTGAGGCTAAGCCTGACCTTCCCGCAGGTGATGCACCCAGCCCTGCGCCTTGTAGTTCCCAACCCTTGTGCCATGCGTGGCTGCTCCCACCTGTGCCTGCTGAGCGGCAGACACGCTGGGCAGTGCCGGTGTCCTGCTGGGCTAACGCTGGCTGACGATGACACCACCTGCCTGCCCCTCCGTGATTCGGCCTTCGCCCTCCTGGTGTCCCCAGCCACCGTGGCACAGGTACTGTCCTCCATAGCTGGCCCTGGGGTCTGCTGTCCTCACTGCTGTCAGCAGAGCAGGGTTCCCATCCTACTGCTGCCTTCTTCCTCCAGGTCTACCTGAAGGACTTGCCCACAACATCTGTATCTCAAGGCCTTCCTCCACACCGGGACCTGCCCTTGGCCAAAGTGGGCCACCTGACAGCCATTGACTATGCAGTGAAAGACAAGAGCCTGTACTTTGCAGAGATGGGGAATGATTCCATCAGGCTTCTGCGCCTGAAGGACCGGGGCCGGCTGTCCTGGAAAAAGGTGGTGGTTGTGAAGGGTCCGGTGACATCTCTGGCCCTGGACTGGCTGAGTGGGAACCTGTACTGGATTGGGGCGCAGCCACCAACAATCCACATGGCAGCTCCTGGGGGGCGGTGGACGCTGGAGCTGCTCAACAAGGGGCTGAAGGGCGCTGCCTGGCTGGCACTGTGCCCTCGTGCCTCCACTATGTGCTTTGTCACAGTGTCCAGCAGCCACGAGCCTGGCACCACAGTGGAATGCGCAGCCATGGATGGCACTGGCCGCAGAGCAGTCTGGAAGAGAGCCCGGGCTCCCACTGGCCTTGCCTTTGGGGGTGCTGGCACCCGGCTGTACTGGGCAGACCGTGGTGAGTGTGAGATGAGGCACTGCTGAGGGGCACAGTGGTGCAAGCATTTGCTCTGCAGCCTGGCACGGTCTTGAGGAGCAGCACAGAGCCCTCTGTGCACCTACATCTGAAGTGCCTGCATCTGTGTCCTGCAGGGAGAGGCATCATCAGCAGCATTGAACTGGATGGATCCCACTTCAGGGTGGTGCGGGAAGGGCTGCGTGGCCTCTCACTCTTTGCCATCGGTGAAGGCTTTCTGCTCTGGAGTACAACCTCAACCAACGGTGAGTCTGTTTGTTGAGCCGAGTCCACTGTCTCCTGTTGTACTAACACACGGGGGTCTCTGCCAGTCCTCGTGGGGTTTGGGCTGCCCCTTCTGGGGTGAAGAGCAGGCTGGGAGACGCCATCTCCTGTCCCAGACACCCTTGGGGAAGGAGGTAGAGCAATGCTGATCTCATGTGTTTCCAGGCTCCAGCAAGGTCTGGTACAGCCGGCTGGAGCGAGGTGACAGCTTGTGGTTTCCTATGGAGCAGGAGTTAGTAGCCATGAGGATTTACAGCCAGTTCTCACAGGAAGGTGTGTCTGAGGGTGCCCCAGCCTGGGGGCATGCACAGGGTGGAGCTGTGCCCTGTGGTGGCCATACTAACCTGTGTTGCTTTGGCAGGCACCAACGGCTGTGCAAAGAACAACGGGGGCTGTGCTCAACTCTGTCTGCCCAACCCTTCAGGGCGACTGTGCCGCTGCTCCCCCGGCTACCAGCTGGTGCGCGGGGTGGCGTGTACACTGGCAGTGACCTGCCCAGCCCCCCTGCAAGCCTGTCCTGACCTCCAGAACTGCATCTCTGGAGAGCAGGTCTGTGATGGGCACCCTGACTGCACTGACGGCTCCGATGAGTCTGACTGTGAGTGCTTGTGCGCATCTGGGTGTGCAGAGGCCCTGGCTGGACACTGGGGGCTTTGACCCAGTCTCCTTCAGTTTGGGAAGGGGGAACCTCACTTGGGTCTCTACTTACCTATACCCATTTCTCCAGGCTTCCCTGCGGAGGTGGGAACGCAGCTCCCCGTGGTGGCACCATCAGGAATGTCTCACGTGGAGGAACCGAAACCAGCCTCACCCACCGTTGCACCTAAGCCTTGGCAGCCCAGCCCCAGCCTGTCTGCAGCCCTTGGCTCCCAGGAGCACCGAGAGCCCGTCCTGGTAACTCCCAGCACCGAGGAGGTGCTGGGAGCTGTGCCGTGCAGCAGTGAGACGTGTAACCTGCGTGGGGACTGTGCCGTAGAGGCCGGGCGAGTGACGTGCCACTGCGCCCTGGGCTATCGTGGCGACTACTGCGAGGAGGCAGAGGTGCAGCCCATTGCGGGACCTATCACCCTGGGGGTGGCTGTGCTCCTGCTGCTCGCTGCTGCTGCAGCGGGGGCCCTGGCCTACATGCGGAGGCGAGACAAGCGAAACAGGTGAGCTATGGGGCTGGGCCACATACAACTGGAGATGGAGAAGGACACAGTCTCCTTCTCCAGGGACAGTCTGGTGTCCTAGGGCGCTCCTGGGATATGTGCAAACTCTGATCACCCTGGCAGGCTGTTGACCAGGGATTGTGGCAGGACCTTTGGATCTGCCCCATCTCTAGGAGAGGGCCATGTTATCCTTAGTGTACCTTTTTTTCTTCCCAGGACTTCAAGCACCGCTTCCACCCGGGTGCTAACCTTGTACCACCGTGAAAGTGACCCTGAAGAAGAAGATGAAGAAGACGAGGAAGAGCTTCCCCCCAAGAGTGATACCTTTGTGAATGAAGCTTATGATGGGAAAGAGGTGAGTGAGCAGCATCTAGAGCATTTGGAGCAGGCAGCACCTGGAGCAGGACCTCTCTGCCATCCAGGGGTGCCTCAAGGCCCTCCCCATATGCTCCAGCCACACTACTGGCAAGGTGTTTGCTCTTGAGGCAAGTTTTGCCCTCCTTCTGGAGGAAAGGGGCAAGACCTAGGGGTGTCTGGAGGCTGGATGGCACAGGGTCTGTCCTTCTCAGTCTGTGGCTGAAACCCCTGTGCTAAGGTGTGGGGTTGGCCCATGGAAGCTGGCTCAGACTCATCCCTGATAGAGCTGTTTGTGATCTCTGCAGGAGCTGCCAGGCCCGCTGAGAAAGGGACCATCTCACCCCAACACTGTATTTTCATAAAGGAATGTTGTGCGGCATCTCTGGTACCGTTGTGATCTGTGTGTGAGCCAGGGAGGGGAGGCTGATATGCCATTCCTAGATCTTGAAGTTCTAGACAACTTTGGAGTCCAGAGCAAAATGCTTTGGAAGGTGTTTCAGGAAGTCTCTAGCTCCAGCACACTCTCTGCAGCCATTGCTGCAGGGTGCATCCTGTACCACCCCTTAACAATACTTAGGACATCTCCATCCACTGTTCCTCTACAGCAAGGCGTAGCTTGCTGACCAGGGTGCTTTTGACTCACCTGCAGTAGGAATCTGGCTCAACATGTCTACAAGGAAGCTGCCTCAGTCCTGCTCTGTTACACAGGGTGCTGAGCATGGTTTTATAGTGGAGTTCTGACCTCCTGAGTGTCCCTTACAAACCAGTGAGACCAGTTTTACCACCTCACACCAATTTAATGAGGAAAAGGCCAATGTATGTTATTTTTTCCCTTAGTGATCTCTGGAGGGTTTTTTGTTTTGTTTTTGTTTTCCCTGAAATTGCTGTGCTCAAGGAAGTAAAAACCTCTTTCAGAGCTAATTTTGACCACGGGGAAAATCCATGAGAAAGGTGCTATAAAAGCTACCTCTTCACTTTAACAGAGGAAAAGTTCTCTGCTTCAGACAAAGCACAGGGGGGCTGGGTTAGCCATGGCCACTGGCTCCTAGCCCAGCCTGCCTGGCAGAAAGCCCATAGCCATTCCAAAGCACAGACCTGTTCTTCGTTTCTTTTGCTATTTGTATGGCCCTGACTTGATCAGAGACATGGGAGGTGTTCCCCTCCCCTATTCTGAGCCCGCAAGGCTAACCTGTACTTTCCTCATATGGGGCCATTGGAGCTGCCCTTGCCCAAGCTGCTGTATGGTGCAGGAGGATGAGCTAAAAGGGCTGGTCCTCAACCCGTCATGCCTTTGGCACAGTTGTGGAACCTGGAGTGTGGCAGGCTTTTGAAATTGCAGAGATTCAAGTCAGATCCTCCATCTTGTTTTCAGACTGCTTTGAGGTTCCCAAGAGGTGTCCCAAGGATGGGCAAAATCTGGTGCAGCTCTCAGTGCCAGGCTGGCAGACTCACCAGTGCCCACTGCTGTCTCTATGCTGGGGCTACAAGTCAGAGTCACAAGGCAGGGTGCTCTTCCAGTGCTGGTCACATCGCTCATCCTCCAGCACATCCCAGGGATTGTGGTAAGCCCCAATGGTGGAGGCTGGTGGCCCAGCCTCTGGCACAGGGGTCGTGGATAGTTTAGGGGCCCTGTGCTCCTTGCAGCAGTGATGAAAGCTGAGGGTGAGTGCCAGCCCCCCCAGGATCTCCAAGCAGCTTCCCAAGTAGCTCAGCACCACACTGTAGCCTACAACCAGCGTGCTGTCAGTTGGTGCAGGTAGTGTCCACAGCTCGTGGGTGTACCAGGATGGAGGTATGAGGCTCAGCAGGCCTGAGAGGAGCAGCACAAGTCCTGCCATGCCAGCCAGTACAGGCCGTGGCTCCTTCTGCCAGCAGCGAACCCCCAGGGCAGCCACCACCAAGCCTAAGAGAGTGAGTACCAGTGAGGTGGGCATCAGCCCCTGGGCTGCCCGCACAGGCACCTTCTCAAAGTAGCCCAGCTCATCAGCCTGCCCGCAGAGGCGGTTATGGCTGCTCTGATGCTCACTGCATATGTCCCAGATGCCCTGTTCCCAGACAAGGTCAATAGGCTGGTTAGGTATGAGGCTCACCTGCCTCCAGTTGGGTGCCAGTGTGCCCGTGAATGTCAGCAGGAGCCCGCAGGGGCAGAGTACTAGTCCCACGATCATCGCTGTTGGCGTCCGCATGCCAAGGAGGTGGGTGAAGTAGCCTTCCGTGTGCTCCTGGTCGCCAGAGGCAGAGAGGTCCGGGAGGAATCTGGGAGACCGGCGTCCCACTGCTGCTGCCCGTCACCCTGGCAGAAGGGGTGGCGCCAGTGCACCGGGGCCGTCCGGTGCAGGCAGGGTTCTCCCGTGGGAGGGCAGCAGTCCCAGAGCCTCTCGGGGGGCAGCCCACACAGCTATGTCCAGGGCTGCGGGGAGGTGCCAGAACCAGGAGGAGGAAGTGCCAGCCGGGAGGAGTGCGGCACCTGGCCCCTGGCAGAGCGGGCAGCGGGCTGGGCGCCGGGGCAGGCAGCCCCTTCCCGGGCTGGGTGCGCAAACAGCCCTCCCCGGGCTGCAAACGGCGCCGGGACGTGTCAGCGTCACCCTGGGGCGTGGCAGCGCCCGGGCTCGACTCCTCCCGGCTGAGGAACCCTCTTGTGGCTCGCTTTAATTATACTGACTGCTAACTTAATTTGCTGTCAAAAGAATTAAGTTATGAAAATCATTAACTAAGACGAAATACTAGTAGGTGGCAAGACCCTGTGGTCCTCCTTGGGCACAAGAGATTGCCAGCCCCTCGCCTTCATCTTCTTGCACTTCGTCCCATCAAGCATCTTCCTGTCCTTCAGGGACCACTCCTCAGATTGACCCTGCTCTCTCCTTCCCAAGCTGCGCTCAGAGGCCACTCACGGGCAACAGCAGCCTGGCTCTCGGCGCAGAAAGTTCCTGAGAAGTCCAACGAGTCAGGTATGGGAAGCCACCACGTCTGATAACTCTCGCGTGGGGTTTGGAGCCACAGAAAGCACTCGTTCGGGGCCTCTCCAAATTTCCCTGAATTTCTGCTAGTCGCACTGAGCCCAGAAGAGGGCAGCATCCTCTGGATTAACTTCGGACGGAGCATCCGCAACTGGCTCGGAGGGCTGGCTGTAGGTGTGCTCCGCAGCAGTTCTGCACTGCTTGTTTCCTGGCCTTGGCCACTTGGAGGCCCGGCTGGGTCTGTGCCGGCCCAGCTGTTCCCCGGCTCCCTTCGCCACTCCTCCATCCTTACAGCCATTCCCTGAGTGCCCCAAAGCTCTTCTCTGAGCAGGCAAGGTCATTTCAGGGGTAGATTGCAGAGGTGTTGCTCACTGAATCTCAGCCTAGCTGGGAAGGCAGGAGTGGGTTGGATTCAGCCAGAAGCTCATGTCCTCAGCTGCATCTGCAGGGCAGCAATGCTGACAACCAGCAGTGAGTAGCTCCAGACCAGGGTATTTGACTTTGTCCTACACAGCAAATACTTTGCACTCTTCATCTGAGGAACTAAACTCAGGATTGTTGGTTCCTTTTCTGTCCCTTTAACTTTTTAAAACTTTTACTCCACTCAAGGCATTGACTCCATGCCAAGCCCTTGGAAGTGTGCATCCAACTGACACACCAAAAGCTGCCTGCCTGACATGTTGCCTGAGGGTGTCTTCTGCCATGGTGCCTCCTCCACTGATGGGAGCAGGTGCTTAAAAAGCCTGAAATCTTTTAGTCTCAACTTTTGCAGGATGATGTATTTTCTTTTTCATTTGGACATGAGTTGGAGGTTGGCTGTGAGAAGGTGTAGTCCTCCTAGGGGAAAGGGAGGTACAGGGCTGATAGCAAGCTAGGTGGCATGGTGAGCCTGAGTGCCATGGATGAGGGTCTGTCAGTGACATTTGGCTCCTCCTGAGATCAGGAGGCTTTTATTAAGGTGACAAAACACAGCTTGATGGCAATGCTGGCAGGTAAAGCAGTGGTTCCTGTTGGACCAGCCAGGCTGAGCTCTGCAGGGCTGCTAAGTGTTTTGCTCCCCATCCCAGATTTGTGGATAAGGTCTGTGCCAGCCTTGATGAAAAAGGAGAAATTCTGCTTTTCGTCAGATTTGCCTATGTTTTTCTTAGGCCAAGAGCCCTAGAAGCCTTCTGCTCACAATGCTAAAGGTGATACAGATATTTTCTCCCTGGGCTTTGTTATGTCTGCTCTAGGGTGCCTCTCCCTGCAGCACATTCCTTCTCCTCTCACCTACAGCCTCAGTGATGCTCTGTCCCTTTTGTCCTCAGTCCCACAGGCTTGGGTTTGGGAGATGACCACTGCTTGGATCTGCAGCATCGAGTAGAATTTGGGTGCTGGAAGCATCACAATTAAGGTCATGTTTAACAACCCGGGGCTTTGGAGCTCATTAATAATGCCAAGGAGGATGCATCTTCCCTTTGGGCTGGTGCCCAGGCTCCTGATTGTGGGGCAACAATAAGCAAATTAGGTGATGTGGCACTGATGCTGGATGACCTGCCCTGAGTAAACTGGGGAAGGAAGTGGGATTAATAGAGCTGTTTCCCAATGCCATGAAGTTAGAGACTGTTCATGCCTTCCTTTTTGCTTTCTAATGAGGCGATATGAAAAGTGATTCAAAGCACAGCCTGCCCCTTTTCGAGCTCTAGGGAAGCATTTAAAGCCATCTGGTCTCAGAGATAAAATAGTCTGGCTGAAACTGCCTTCCTTCCCATATTTCCCTAGCTGCTGGGTGGGGAGAGCCATCTTACTTGGTGTTTCCTACTTCTCTGAGGCTGTGACTTAGTTTTTCCTACCTTGACAAAGTGATCTGTATAAGAACATGACAGAAACTTTATTCAAGCCTGGTTGAGTTAGCTTGCACTTTTTCTTCTTTTTAAACAACCCCTTTCCCACTTTGTAAATTGGAGGAACAACAGAGGACCTTGAGGTAATTGAAACTGGAAAATATCCAGGGCAGGATGGTCAGAGTTCAAGGTGGATTCCAAGGGGGAAAAATCCATGATGGATTATTGAGTTGAGTTGCTGCTTCCAGCCCCAGATACCCTGCATTATTAAAGGCTAGCTATACATTCAGGGCAATATTGTGTTCAGCCTGTTCCATGGCTTCCTAGGCATCTGCTTCCAGGCTCTGGTGGTGATAGGACCCCAGACTGGGCAAGTACTTGTGTCTCTTAGATGACAATGACTCAATGTAGCATCACTGTGGATAGGACTAGTGATTACACTATTATCACACCAAATGAGCACAGTTTGGTGTAATAGCTGGGCTTTGCCTGACTCCAGAATAGGCTGCAGCCAGGGAACACATGCATACATCAGTCTCCAAAGCTTGCCCTGTGATTCCTAGCCTGATTCAGATTCCCAAGCCCAGATGAGCTTGGGGCTCTGGAGAGGAGATGATCTTCCCTGCAAGAAGACAACTCTATCACTACTCTGCCTGTTGAGCTCATGACACTGAGACTGGAACATGTGGCACTTATTTGTGACATTACTCTGACCCTCTTCTCTTCACTGCTGTGGGGCTTGTCCTCTGCAGTGGCAGGATCTCTCAGCATCCTGTTTGTCATGCAAGGGAGAAGCCAGGGCCAGGGCTGTTTAGCAGGGCCCTGCAGCTGGTAATTCCCATTTACATCCCACTGACCCTGGGGCTTTGCCTGCATCACACAGAGCAAGATCCCACCCCTACCACCCTACTGCCTGCCTGTCATGTAATTATACTGGGCCTGACCACTTCTTGGGTTCAAAATGGCCTCAGCCCACGCTGCACACCAAGCTATGTGGCAGTTCAGTCTGTGGGCAGGTGCTGGTGTTCCTCTTGGGGCTGCCCTATGTCTGGCAGGTGCCCAGCAGGCACAATGGTTCATCCTGGCTCTTTGTCTTCTCTCTCACTTTAGGAGAATTGAGGAGCCTGGCAGACTCCTGGGTCCTGCTTGCTGTAGGAGATGCAGACTGGCTGGGAATGGCACCTGGATACACTTGGGGGTTTGCAGTTTCCTCTGTTCTAACCACTTGGACAGATCCACTACCCACGTGTGTGTTTCCCAGCTGAAACACTGAATTCTTGCAGGCTGGAAGCAAAGCAAAATGGCTCAGCCAGCCTGTGCTGATGTTTTTAGCATTAGACCTGGTTGTCTAAGTCTCTCCTCAGTCTCCATCCCACAGGGAGGTCTCATGAGGCAGATGTCTGGGTGGAAGAACTTGGTTCTTACCATTCCATTTTGACAACTCCTCTCTTTAAAGCCATGGCCTAGGTGGTGTGAGTGCAACCAGGACACACTCTGCATTGTTCACGCAGCTGCAGTTGCAATGGATGTCTCTCAGACCAGTTCCCAGCTTCCTCCCTCGACACACAGTGTGGTCTTTGTGACTGACAGGAAGCCATGGACAAGCCTCCGGGCAATATGGGGTCTGTGGTCTTCCTTGCTAGCTGAATGTGGAACAGACAATTGTATCCTGCCCAGAGTGCAGGCAGTGGTGGCTGACACCCAGCATGCAGCTCCATGCACCAGCTCAACAGCCTTCAGAGCATGATTTCTGTAAGCAAGTTTATTAGCCTCTGACTTGTCATGGTCCAAACTAGTCATGGTAGTGAAAGCAGCCCTGAGGACACACTTCAGAGGATTATTGGAGACCAGGGAATGTGTTAGGTGTGCCACATGGTGGGGCACTCCCCATCACATACAAGCCTGTAATCCATAGGAGTATTGACTATTGCTCCTGCTCAAAACTCAATGTAAGGGAGCTGCATAGAGCTGTGCAATTTGGGGACAGGATTCTGGAATGGGAGCAGCAAACCCATCAGTGAGTGGTGAGGTGGTTCCCACTCTGTTTCTGCAGCCTAGCTGTGTCTCTGTGAACACTCTTCAGACTAGATTCTGGGAATGAAAGCCGTATTTGGTGTCCACAAGGTATTCACTCACCCGTTAAACCTCCTCACTTCCAAACTGCTGCACTTGGACTTGCCATATTGCCCAATGCAGCTTCTGAGTCTTTGCTTTCAGTTCACAGAATTATATGCAATGCATTTTTTTGCAGCTGTTGCTATTTCTGTCTGACTCCATCCTGAAATGTTTTGGAGTCATTTGGACACAAAGATTTTGTGCTGGGTTTTGGAGGCAGGGAGAAGAGAGCAGTTAAAGCTGTATCTGGCTACAGAAATGGTATGCTGTCCAGTTCCTGGGTCACAGAGCTCAGGGAGCTAAAGGGCGATGCAAATGCCGGTGGGTGCAGAGCATGTTACAACTGGCAAGGCAGAAGCAGCGCTTCATGGTGGCTTTCATCTGGTAACTGTAAGTGTGACTCATCTCTATGTACTTTGATCTCTAGTTGGGCTGAGAGGTATGAAACCAAGTGCAGATGGCTTATAACTGCCTTTAAGTATTTTCTAGCAGTCCTGTCAGCCCTGTGGGTGAAACCACTAGATGTATGGCCACGACCATAGGAGAACAGACCTGCTTAAATCTTTCCTCTTGAGAAAACCCTAGGCAGGAGGCAGTTGTGTCCCATGCCTGATCTGAGGACTGAGAAACAGTGCTAGTCTATGGGGATTTTATTTTGATAGCGGATAAGGTGGGATGAGACATTTGTCATGACAGAAAATCTCCCTCCACTGTATCTGTGAACTACATGGACTTTTTTTGGATGGAAGGATAGTCATACCTTGCTCCCCTGTTACTTGCTGATGAACACTACAAATTTTTGCTCCAGAGGAGAATTCTTTTTGAGGAAAGCACAGGATCCTTCCAGGTTAGTCAAAGAAATCTTGCAAATTAAAGGAAAATATTTTTCTTCTTGGCAAGGCAGCAGATCCATGCAGTGCAGCCTGTCTTCAACATGCCTGATACCACCAACAGATAGTTTTGAGTCAGTTAGTACATCAGCAGGTGATTTTGGTGTGGGAAGGCCAGTGAAATTACCAGCCACAGGGAACGCAGGATTTGTCCTGGGTACCCTGTGCCTTCCCTTTTATTCCAAGGTAAAAAACCCACTCCTCTAGACCTGTGCCCTGTAATTCTGCCACCATCTGCTTTCCTCCTAGCCTTATGTCCCCTTGGGGAGGACAACTGGCAACTCCTGCAATCCCAAAGGGATGTGTGCTGCCTGGACCTGTAATTTGTTTAAACAGGCATGCTTGGCCAAAACCCCACAAACCTATGGTCTATGGCAGGGGGAGAGTGTGTGAGATCACAGTTCCTCCTGTCCTTTAGTAATAAAAAGTCACTGGGTGAGCAGCATCATTGGTAGCTGTATCTGGAGAACATTTTTGCTGATGATTTTCAAAAGCCGATACTAAATCATTAGTGTGAGAAAGTTCTTTCTGAAATATTACAGAAGTCCTCTCTTTTCCTAAAATGCCAGGGTGCCTCAAAGCTCTGAGGGACTGCTGGACCCTCAGAAGGATTTCCAGCATGCCAGTGCTTGGCAGGGTTTGCTGCTCACATGAGGTACAGGTTTGCCTCTTGGTTGGCCCTGCAGTGTATCGGTTGTCCTCACTCAGAGATTGGAGGGCTTAATACTGGTGACAGTGGGAAGCTGTCATATAGGTGGATGGGATTTTGGGCACCAGAAAAGTATGGAGAGCTGTTAGATGGTGGTCTTGCCTGAGAGACAGGGTGGCCTGGTGATTCTTGCTCTGAGAGACATGAAAGGTTTCTGATGGTGGTATTTGCCTGACCTCCACTCAGGTAGGACTTCCTCATGGATTTGGCTGTGGTGGACTGGTGTTTGTGGCTGGCTGCAGGGCTACTCTTCTCAGGGGCTGTCCAAGGCAGGCTGTCTCTCACTGGTGACAATCAGCATCCTCTGAAAGGAAGTATAAGCTGTAAGCCATATAGAAACATGGTACCCAACACTATTGCCAGCCTGGTGGAGTTTTGATACGGCTAAAATGTAATGACAGCAGCTGGTCTTGGTTAGCTTCCTGTCCCCATTACCCTTGCTTCTACCAGTCACTTAGGCAGAAAGGAGAGGGTAGGTACACAGCAGTCATGGGCACAGTAAAACTAAGGTGAACTGTCTCTATCCCCTAAGTAAGAATCCCTCTGTAGCACTGATTTGGTCCTTGACACTTATTCAGTGCTAGGAACACAGCTGCAGACATCCTTAAAGTGTGTGACATGTCCTCCTCCCCGCCACTGGAAGAGGAAGGCTTGCTTTCAGTATGCTCCTGGCTTGTGGCCTGTGCCATCATTCTCTCCTTGGGTGGGATCGATCTGATTTCAAAGTATTTCACACCTGCCTTGATTGAATTTCATCTGAGTGAGGTCAAATCCACCGGCTCTTTAAGGTCATCTAATGAATCTACTTTCTGGTCTCATTTTCTTTAACCTTATCCACAATATTTCTAAGACAGTATAGCAAGGCTTGTAACTTACAGTTTAGAGGAGTTGAATAAGACCAAGGACAGGACCATTTTCAAGTTGTTCCTTACTGGATGTGTCCTTTTGGTCTGACTGCAAGCCATGGATAGCTCTTGTCACTAAATCAAAGTGCTATTTTTGTACCAATTTGACACCCATTCTTCATCTAGATGCTATCTCCTTTTCTAACAGGAAGTCTGAATGGGATATCACAAAGTCTTCTATGGAGGTCAAAATGATCACATCTGCTACTTTCCCATTATCTGCCAGATCTCTGAGAGAGGAAATTTAAATGGTTTGGTATAAAACAGTTCTTAAGAAATCCCAGTTATCCACTTCTCCACCCCTGTATTAGCTCCTTGGTATCTCTGAAGTAACCCTTTGTGCAGGCCAATTTTCCAAGCACTGAATTATGGATCTATAACACGGATTCAAGCCTTTTAAACAGGATAACTATGCTCATTCTGTGCTGGTTCCTTGGTTCTGCTCCAGCCCTCTAGCAGTTCTTGGAGAGCATGGCTTGGGAACTGGAGACAGCTCCTCCTCTGATAATGACTGTTGATGTAGATCATGTACATTTCACCTAGCTGAAAGTTCATGAACCCCTTCTTTCGCAATTCTGGCCCACTTTTCCGTTCATCATCATGGCTAAATGCCGGGGCAAAAGTTTGGCTGTAGGTGCCTGAAAGAGAGACTGCATAGTCTCAGCTAGTTATCTTTTTATCTTGGTGGTTTATGGAGTTATTCACCTCTAGATTCAACTTTCATGTGAAAGCAAAACACAAGAAAGGCAGTAAAATCGTGAGTTTCTTCCATTTAAACTCAAATGAAAGACAGTAAAGCTCTCATCTGTCCCTTGGTCCTTCCTCTTCACCCTCCTACAGTTGTTCCATCATCAGTTTTTCAGCATATAAGCTATATTCTCATTGGTGAGAAGTCGTTGGAAGGCAAATACTGGGCACAAAGTTAGCCAATTCAGTCTAAGGCCACCTGCAAACATTTGAGCTTTGCTAATTCTGAGATCTTCCCTCTGCTCTTCTCTTTTCCTCTCTCCTTCCTTTTATAAGATGCTTGCAAGGAATTTCTCCTGTGTCACTGGGCCATCTTGAAAAGGAGAGCCAGCTCCATGGCAAGTCTTCAGAATGGTGGTGGCTTGCCACCCTTGGGAGTTTGAGTGTTGGTAAAACAGACTTGTTTGGCCTGCATCAGTGTTTGCAGTAGTCTTGCTCAAAGGGCTCTCCCTGAACCAGGGAATGTGGAGGGCTGATGCAGACAATGCTGCTGTGGGTCTGATAAAGAAAATATTCAACACATACCAAAGCTGGGTTATTCTCCTGCATCAGGGGAACATCTGCATTGCACTTGGGCATAGCAATTCCTTTCTTTTTCTTTGGCCAGGTGTAAGTGCACTGTGAAGTGGGTCCAGGTTGCTCATACATACAATGGTAACACAGCACATGCTGAAGTGCTGACCTTACATTCCTCCCTCAGGCCTGCTACTGCATTTGAAATAGCCTTACTGAGATGTCCGAACTTGCAAGTTTGCTGCTGAGCTTCCTGAGCACCAGAATTTGAGATTTAATAGCTTGGGCTGGGAATGTTTGCATCCTTTACCACGACCAGGACTGCTCTGGGTGACCTAGATGTTGGTGACTGTTTTGTTGTATTTGTTGCTACAGTAGTAATTAGGATAAGGTATAATTAAAAAGTTTGCCTTGGGACATATATAAGGTTACTGAGCTGCATTGCAAAGTCCTTTGCATTATCTCTTCCTTTTTGTTCTGTGACAAATGCCTGACCTTCATTTTAAAGTGAGAAGATATTGGTGGTGTGGGCATGAGCTGGCTCTGAGTTCCTTGCTCCTTCTTTCATATTCCTTGCCATTCATCTGGCCTCTCCAAAGCAGCCTATGGGTTCTCAAGAAGTCAAATACTCTTAGCAAACATTTTTTTTTGCAGCTTAGGTGCCTGACAGAGAATCCAAGGCCAAATAATCTGGATATGTGTCCTGGAGGCCAGCAGGAGATGGAAGAAAAGGTGATCCTATCTTTTGGAGACGATCAGGATCATCTAAGCAGCATGTGAGTTCTCAACAAGTGAGAATTTGTTGGCTGACACGGAGGACTTACTGGACACGTTTTTTGGAAGGTGGGCGGATGGCTCAGTCTGGCTCTTCTAGACTTTTGCACCAGCATCTGCTCCCAAGGCACTCCCCAAATCTGGCAATAAAGGAGCCCTATTATTTCCAGGAAGTTCATTGCAGACCTTGGAAAATGGTGGCAGTTTACAGCTTGGTCCCTCAATAAACTTGTGCATGTCTTTGCTAACTGCCCTCAGTCCTCTGATTCACCCAGACCTACCTTGGTTTGCATACAAGAAATGCCTGAGGACCTGGGCAGTTATCAGAAGGCAATGAGTCACCTGAAACAGCTGCTAACTCATTCTGTAGGAGCCTGCCTTGCTCACAGCAGAAATTCCAGTTCTCAGCTGCACTGAAATTTGTTTACCCACAATATATGCAGCCACACCCAGTCTCATTTTTGGCCCATCTCAATAAGGCACACAGAGCTACCTGGCTAGAAGACAAGGTCAGCAGCTGTAAACTTCACACAGTGACCCAAGTTTTCCCTTCTATTCAGGAGCAGACTTGATGCTTAAGGGAAAGTGGAGTTTTTGTGGCAGACATTGCCTTTCAGTTCTGAGTTTGTCTAGCATTACACCAGAGAATTTCACTTGATGACTGGTGCCTGTAGCCCAACTATGTGCCAGCAGGTTTGTCTTTGCAGGGCTCACTTTTCAGAGAGATGTTCAACCAGATGTCAGCTACAGCCAAACCAGATCAGTTCTGATCTTGCTC
The DNA here is from genome assembly GCA_013396835.1 of Psilopogon haemacephalus. Classification (NCBI taxonomy): domain Eukaryota; kingdom Metazoa; phylum Chordata; class Aves; order Piciformes; family Megalaimidae; genus Psilopogon; species Psilopogon haemacephalus. The sequence continues at coordinate 418,191 of VWZI01011363.1, read as the reverse complement.
TTTTTTCTTTCCGCCCCCCCCCTT